>JAJMSI010000019.1:0-316367 GCA_030558325.1 Wilhelminamyces tanticharoeniae | reverse complement strand
GGCAGATTCGCTGTTAGAGACATGAGACAGACCGTCGCTGTCGGTGTCATCAAGTCTGTTGAGAAGTCTGACAAGGCCGGTAAGGTTACCAAGGCCGCTGTCAAGGCCGGCAAGAAGTAAACGTAGTGTAAAGTTATGTATGTGCCTAGTTTTACAGTTGTGCTTCTAATTAATGGTTGATTCAGAACGCGTAGAATTACAGATCGAAGCCATCCAAAGGGCCCAACCTGGTATATAAGTTCCTGTTCACGTGCGGCGCCAAACACCCGTACTGCAGTTAGGTGCCGTACACGGCTATTTTCACATGAACTAGGAATCAAACGAGTCAGGGGATGCGCACTTTTTTGGTCTCAAGATAAGCGCACAGAGCAGGGCCAAGGGACCCCATTTTGGGTATCTAAAGTGCTATTCTGAGAAAGTATGTATCGCGGGCAGCCGGGACCCCAGCGCCGTGCATTTCGGCACCGGCAAGTAAACAATGGTGGACTTATAGTGCCGATGTGACCCGGGCCAGCGAACCGAGTCAAAAGTGACTCGGACCGCCAGGAGGCCATAGTTTATAAGGCCCCGGGTCGGCCCTTTTTCTCACTTCTTCTCTAAACACACCTATGATTGCCACTCGCCACTTGGTGCGTGCTGCACGCACCACCAGAGTCGCGCTCAGGCCTGCTTTCGCCACATCTATTCCCAGAAGGTTTTTGGCTACGGCTGACACGTCCTCTGCCCACTACCAACAGATCTACAACCCGTCTCACAGCCAGGTGTCGCACAAGAACTTGGACACGTTTGCGAGACGCCACATCGGCCCTGACCCAGAAAACGTGAACCACATGTTGCAGGCCATGGGATACACTTCGTTGGATGAGTTCTTGTCCAAGGCTGTCCCCGAGCACATCCTCTATAAGAGACCGTTACAGGTGCTGCCACAGGAGGGCTACACGGAGCTGGAGATGTTGGACCATTTGCACGAGATTGCCCTGAAAAACAAGATCGTTAAGTCGTTCATTGGAAAGGGCTACGCGGGCACGAAGGTGCCGCCCGTGATCCAGCGCAACTTGTTGGAACTGCCCGAGTGGTACACTTCGTACACGCCTTACCAGCCAGAGATCTCGCAGGGCCGCTTGGAGTCTCTCCTCAACTACCAGACCATGGTCACGTCGTTGACCGGTCTCCAGATGGCCAATGCGTCGTTGTTGGACGAGGGCACCGCCGCAGGCGAGGCCATGGCCATGGCGTTCCACAACTTGCGTGGAAAGAAGTCCAAGTACGCGGTGGACTCCAACGTGCACCCACAGACGCTCGAAGTGGTGCGCTCGCGTGCCGAGAACATCGAAGTGGAGATCGTGGTGTTGCCATTGTCGACTCCCGAGGGCGTGGAACAGCTCGCCTCTATCCAGAAGGATCTTTGTGGCGCGTTGGTGCAGTACCCTGGCACTGACGGCTCCATCCACAACTTCTCACAGGTGGGCGACATTGTGCACGCCGAGAAGGGCCTCTTTGCGGTGGCTACGGACTTGCTTGCGCTCACTTTGCTCAAGCCGCCTTCGGAGTTCGGCGCAGACATTGCGCTCGGTACCTCGCAGCGTTTTGGTGTGCCTTTCGGCTACGGAGGCCCGCATGCGGCCTTTTTTGCAACCACCAACAAGTACTCCAGAAAGATTCCCGGCAGAATTATCGGCATGTCCAAGGACAGATTGGGCAAGCCCGCGTTGCGCTTGGCATTGCAGACCAGAGAGCAGCACATCAAGCGTGAGAAGGCCACCTCCAACATCTGTACTGCGCAGGCGTTGTTGGCCAACATGGCTGCCATGTACGCGGTGTACCACGGCCCCCAAGGATTGAAGGATATTGCTTCTCGCGTTTACGGCTATACCACATTGTTGGCGCAGGAGATTTCTGCCAACTCGCCCCACCAGGTGCTCAACGACAAGTGGTTCGACACTTTGACTGTGCGTGTGGGTTCTGCGGATGAGATCTTACAGAGAGCTTTGACAGAGTTGAACATAAACTTGTTCAAGGTGGACGAGTCCACCATCTCCCTCACCTTCGACGAGACAGTCGTGGAGGCCGACTTGGCAGGCTTGGTGAACATCTTCACCGGAAATAACTCTTACACTATTTCTCAGTTGCCGACGTTCCCACTGGAGTTGTTGCGCACGGACGAGATCTTGCCCCACCCCGTTTTCAACACCCACCATTCTGAGACCTCGATGTTGCGCTACTTGCACTTGTTGCAGAGCAAGGATTTGTCTTTGGCCAATTCTATGATCCCCTTGGGCTCGTGCACCATGAAGTTGAACGCCACGGTAGAGATGCAGACGTTGTCGATGCCGGGATTCAGTCAGATCCACCCCTTTGCTCCCCTTGACCAAGCCAAGGGCTACCAGCAGATTGTGGCCGAGTTCGAGAAGGACTTGAGCGACATCACTGGCTTCGAGGCCACGACCTCCATGCCCAACTCTGGTGCCCAGGGTGAGTACACTGGTCTCTCGCTTATCAGACAGTATCACAAGAGCCGCGGCGACTACGAGTCCAGAAACATCTGTCTCATCCCTGTTTCTGCACACGGCACCAATCCTGCCTCTGCGGCCATGTGTGGCTTGAAGGTCGTTCCCGTGAAGTGTCTTGCCAATGGCTCTATCGACCTTGCAGACTTGAAGGCCAAGGCCGAGAAGCACGCTGCCAACCTTTGTTCCATCATGATCACCTACCCTTCAACCTACGGTCTCTTCGAGCCTGGCATTAAGGAGGCCATTGAGCATGTTCACGGCAATGGTGGCTTGGTGTACTTGGACGGTGCCAACATGAACGCCCAGGTGGGCTTGACCTCCCCGGGAGATTTGGGCGCTGATGTGTGCCACTTGAACATTCACAAAACATTTGCTTTGTCTCACGGTGGTGGTGGTCCCGGCCAGGCCCCTGTCTGCGTGGCCAAACGCTTGGTTCCCTTCTTGCCTAAGCACCATTTCGTTGAGACTCCCCATGCCACCAGCGAGTCCATCAGAGCCGTCAACTCGGCTCCCTACGGCTCTGCTGCTGTGATCCCTGTTTCCTACTCTTACATCAAGATGTTGGGCGCCAAGGCGTTGCCGTACGCGTCCCTCATCGCCATCTTGAACGCAAACTACATCTTGCACCGTTTGACTGGCCACTACCAGATCATGTTCGTGGACTCGCACAAGGCGTCCAACGAGGGCTTGAAGCACTGTGCGCACGAGTTCATCTTGGACCTCCGTGAATTCAAGGCTGTGGGCATCGAGGCCATTGACGTGGCCAAGCGTTTACAGGACTACGGTTTCCACGCCCCCACTATGTCGTTCCCAGTGGCCGGCACCTTGATGATCGAGCCTACCGAGAGTGAGAACTTGGAGGAGTTGGACCGCTTCGTGGAGGCCTTGTTGGCGATCAGACAAGAGATCGTGGCGTACGCTGCGGAGGAGCCCCTCGGTAACGTGTTGAAGAACGCGCCCCACTCGTTGGAGGACGTCGTTTCCACTCCCCAGGCCGAGTGGGAGGCCCGTGGCTACACGCGTGAGCAGGCCGCGTACCCGTTGCCGTACTTGAAGAACGCCAAGTGTTGGCCCACTGTGGCCCGCGTAGACGACACTTACGGAGACATGAACTTGATGTGCACGTGCCCGTCCGTGGAGGAGGTTGTGGAGGCCCAGCTGTAGGGTTTTTATAGATGTATACTACGATAGAGAAAAAGAGGCGTGTCATGCGAAAGGCATATGTAGTTTCGGGTGAGTTTTTAGGGGTTTGTTATGTTGCCAAAAGTAGCGTACAACTGACCTGTTGAGTGGTGGCTGTGAAAAGATGCGCTTGAAAAGTCTCCTCAACAATGGCTGCTAAATACCAGTGCATTGAAAGTCTCACGCTATTTGGCGCTAATATGACGTTATTGTGCTGCCTTTTTTGCACAAGCCTTCAGGGCAAGTTTTCAGCCCCCATTTTCGGTGGCAGAATTCTCGGCTCTTCCTGGTCGTCTTCTACACCGCCAGGACCCTTGTTTCCACATCCAGGGCCATTCATGCGATACCCCATTCTAAACATCCTCTTCTCGCTAGTTATCGCAATGGACTCGCTTTTATCACCCTCTCCCTGTAAACCCATGTCCAGAGGCTTATGTCGCTTGTGGATAAACCTCCTCTCCGTATATCTGACCCCAGTCTGTTGGGCAGACCCTGTTGCCACTCTGAATTTGCTTGACAGCCAAAGTCACCCATATCGCCTTACCATTCGCAATTCGCCCAAGCCCCTTCCTCGCCAGTACTCTGTCCCATTTTCCCTGCAAACTTGGACACTGGCAAATCCGTCCTCTCCTCCACCTGCACACAACAAACACACCCAAAACCTCGCGCAACAAAGGCTCCTCTCTTCTGAAGTGACTTTGGCCTCCACCGCACCAGAAACGCCATTGACAGAGCCAGGACTCCCGTCGGCCACCCTCCACACAAATACCACCGGCGTAGCCACCCCCTCCCGGCCGCCCCAACCCCTGCCTGGTGGTTCCTGCAAGAAACATCTCCTCACGCAGGTAAAGGTCCCCAGACCGGCAACTTTTTCCCCGAGGCCCGCCCATCACCGCCGCACGCGCTCACAGGGACCACGAGGGCCCTGGATTTGTGTTTCCGCAGCTTAACCGGTGTTTTAGGTGCCCATATAGCGTGCCGCACACCACTTCCCGGTCCATCAAAGGCTTACTCGAACCTTCATTTGCCAACCACCGCCTCGCGCACAACGCATGGACTGGTTCAATCTGTCTCGCAAACGCGCCTCGGCTTCCTCCGGCATGTACTCGCCCAACGGCTACAGCCCGCTGCAGCAGCGCTCACCCATGTACGCGTTTGACGCTGTTCTTCCCCCCAGCCAAGCCAACTACACGCCGGTGGCGCCGTCTGGCATGGACCGGAACTCGTACTTCTTTCTGCAGTACCCGCTATATTGTTCGGACTGGCTCTATCTCAGCGGCTCTGACTCCGACTGCGTGGCGTTGGGCTCCTACAAAGAGGGCTTCACCAACAAGCTCCAGGTAGTGCAGGGCGTCAGCTACGGCTCAGAGTCCACGCGTGCGGCCGACAACTACGATGAGCAGCCCGGCCAGGATCCCGCCATCGAGGGCTTCGACTTCCACCGCGTGGCCGAAGCATCGGTGGAGTACCCCATAACCCACCTTCAATGGGACCCATCCATGGGCAAGAACAGCGGCAACGAGCAGCGCCTAGCTGCCTCGTCCGAGGTGCTCCGGCTCTACCGCGTCGACCATGACCATGTGGACCAGTCCAATGAGCACAGGTTGGTGCAGACCCACGTTCTCGCCAACAATCTGACGGCCACTCGGCCCGACGACTCCAGCACGTTTCCGCCAGTTACGGCGTTCGACTGGAACCAGCAGGACCCCAATGTGATAATTACGTCCTCGGTAGACACCACGTGCACTGTTTGGGACCTCAACAGGTCGTACGTCGCCGGCGACAAGCACGACACCGCTCAGGTGAAGACTCAGTTGATCGCCCACGACCTGGAGGTGTTCGACGTCAAGTTTCTCCACGGGTCCACTAATATCTTTGCATCGGTGGGCAACGACGGACTGATGCGGGTGTTCGACCTCCGGTCGCTTGAGCACTCCACCATCATCCACGAGCCAGCATCCCCGCCCGCGTCTGCTGTGGGCATGGCTGCGTCCGCCAGCTACAACTCTACCGCGTTGTTGAAGCTCACCACGTCCAATGTAGACCATCACTACTTGGCCACCATCGGCGTCAACTCCAACCAGATCATTGTCATCGACATGCGCCGACCGGGATTCCCTGTGGTGACGCTCGACGGGCTGCTTGGGGGCATAAACCTGGCGGCCATCAACCTGATTCGGTTCCACCCGTCGTCCAACCATCTTCTATCGGGCGGCGACGACTGCCAGGCACTCGTGTGGAACGGCGTCCAGAGCGACAAGGGCTCCTACAAGGGCGATGGGCCCGCGGTTGTGGACACCCCGGTGTTGGCGTACGAGGAGGACCTCGAGGTCAACAACGTGTGCTGGCGTGGCACCGGCGACTGGATGGGCGTGGTCAGCGGCAAGGGCTTCCAGGCGGTCCTGTTGTAGAATTGTAACATACGTACTATATCGAGAGGTGTAGCAGGTGCACGGGTGCAAAAAATCGAAGACAAGGAGAAGGGAAAGAAATGGAAGAACGTAATAGCGGGAACAGAAGAACGAGGCAATAGAGGGCCTTGTGAACGAACAGGCACTCCAACAAATTGAGAGCTTGGCACTGTCCTTGGGGTGGCCCCCCGCGTGGTGTGGGGTGGGGCGGCACCCCTGGCGCCTATTAAAGAATTGAGGCTTCAGTGCAGGACGCCTCCACCAATCACTTGGCCATCCCTTTGGGCTTATCGAAAAGTTCGCAAATTATGCTCAACGGGAGCTGCCCGCACAAAAAGCAAGGAAGCCCGCCCCCATCGGCCAAGCCAGGTTGGGCCGCTACGTAAACACTTCTTCGCTGCATGTCTCACGGCGGTTGGGCCATCGCTCGCATCTTGCCCGATGCGGAAGGGGCCCTGGCCCGTGGCTCAGGCAACCGTGCCTGTGGGAGCAGATAGTTACAATTTGTATAAATTTCACCCTCCAGCAGCAACAAACGTAAAAGCGCTTCTCATCGCAGAAGCACACGCCGCACCAGCGTCTCTCCAACTGCCGTACCAGTACCGCGGCTAGCGCTGCTATTGCCGTCCATTAGTCGAAGAATCTGGTTCCCTGAGGCCCTGTGCAGGAGCCGTCTATTTTTATCACTCTCGAGGCAAGATGGCCTGTCTCACCCCCCTAGACAAGGCGCTTCTGCTCTTACGACGGGCTGTTACTCCGGCCAACGCCAACACCACCACCGACTCCTCCGCAAGCACTCTGTTGCTGAACGCCAACCCGCCCGCCTCTACTGACCCAGACGCACCTGTGTCTTCCACTGGCACTCAGAGCCTGCCCACCACGTTCTCATCACCGACGTCTCTTTCGAGCACCGCTCCGTCTTTGAGCAGCGCCTCTGCTCTGTCCCTCGCTTCCCAACCCGCCATGTCCAGTCCCAGCGACTTGGGCTCAGACCCGCTGCTGCTGCAGACGGCTACGGCCTCGACTCTCTCTTCGTCACGGAGCAATTTCTCGTCTGATTCACAGTCTCAGTCCTCAGAAACGTCTTCCTTTGCGGAGTCCTCGGACTTCTCCTCCGCGGCCCCGAGCTCGCAGGCGTTTTCGTCCTCGGAGGCCTTGCTGTCGTTTTCGTCCTCTGGGGCCTCGCTTTCAGCTAGCGCTTCATCCCTGACAAGCTCGTCGCAGTTTTTGTCGTCGGCTTTCCTGCTGCTGGCGCCTTCTTCGTCGTCCTTTGAGCTGTCGTCCACAGTGCCCAGCTCCTCGTTCCCATCGTTCTCGTCGGTCGCTCCGTCCACCCGGTCCAGCTCGTCGCCCGTTTCTAGGTCAACTTTACAGCCTTCCAGCACTTCATCCTCTAGTTCCCTGAGCTCCTCGTCGCTGCAAAAGAGCCAGACCTCCTCTTTTGTGCCCTACACTTCAACCCTCAGCGTGAGCCCAGACACCACCATCACCACACTCA
Organism: Wilhelminamyces tanticharoeniae; assembly: GCA_030558325.1. NCBI lineage: Eukaryota > Fungi > Ascomycota > Pichiomycetes > Serinales > Metschnikowiaceae > Wilhelminamyces > Wilhelminamyces tanticharoeniae. Next base: position 308,766 of record JAJMSI010000019.1, on the reverse strand, counting down.
TCACGGTGCCCACCGCGGCACAGGACATCACCAGCAGCGACAACCACCAGAGCACGGCCCAGAAGAACTCCAAGCTCATCGGTGGACTCGTTGGCTCCATCGGAGGCACCATCGTCATCGGCTCGTTAGTGCTCCTCTTCTTGTTCTTGAAGAAGCGCAAGCGGTCGTCTTACACCAACCAGTCGCCCGATTTCAACGACGACACCTCTGGTGAGGACGGCTACAACGACAAGTTCGGCTTCAAGAAGCTCCTTGGTTCCAAAAACACTGCCAACACCCTTGGTGCGGGCGCCGCCGCAGCCGAACACGACAGAAACGCCAGAGGCTTCCAAACAGGGCCTTTTGCCGAACCCGTAGACGACGATTTCCAGTACCGCGGTGTAACCAACAGCAACAACTTGGACTCAATTTTCCGGTCTACGGCAACTAACTCCACAGGGCCTAACAGTGGCCAGATCAGCGCCCGTGTGGGTCACTCGCGGTACGGGTCGGTGGCCAACCATATGTCCACCATGCCCGAGAACCGCGGCAACTACGACTCCACCAACGAGTACGGCAGTGCTGCTGCTGCCGATTCGTATGGCCACTCTCGTGAGCACTCCGACGATACTGAGGGCGGCTTCCACCCCTCGGACTACGAGATCTACGATGAGGAGTTGCCGCTGCCCCACATCAACCGCAATAGCGATGTCTTCGGTAACGAGGTGCACAGCAACAACCTGCGGTCTCGGTTCACCGAGGAGATATAGCTTGCGTTTAGCGGGCTCTTTGAACACTTAGCATCTGTGCGCGGCACTCCATGCCCGCCATTGAACCTTTAATAGCATTAATACCTAATTGACAGACTGTTCTAGTGTCCAGTACAAGCACTCGAAAATTCCTGTACGGTACAAAACACCAATTTTTCACGAAAAAATTCACCTCGAAACCAATCCTCATACCCACCATGTCTGCCAAAAATGTCATGGTCAAGTTGATTGTGGGCGCGGGAAAGGCTGCTCCTGCACCTCCCGTGGGTCCTGCTTTGGGATCTAAGGGGGTGAAGGCTATCGATTTCTGCAAGGAGTTCAACGCCAGAACTGCCCACTACCAGCCAGACGTACCCATTCCCTGCTTATTGACTATTAAGCCCGACCGTTCTTTTACGTTTGAAATGAAGTCGCCACCCACCTCGTGGTTAATTATGAAGGCCGCAGGTATTTCCAAGGGCTCAGACAAGCCTGTGCACAACATCGTGGGCGAGATCTCCTTGAAGCATGTGTTTGAGATTGCCAAAATCAAGAAGACGGACGAAAGACACAAAAATGTGGAATTTCAGGCCATCTGCGGTGCTGTGATCCTGACTGCGGAAGCCGTAGGCGTGAGAGTGGTCGCCTAGATCGGATCCCCAATATCTGTAAATTAGACCTTCATGTAAATACCGAATACACAATTCACCGACATCTACAAACGCATAACGGCACCGGAGATCAATCAATATACGTGCATTTTGTACAGAAGTAGACAGTGAAAGCAGATTTTTAATACCAGAGATATGCAAGAAGTAAAAACCAACATAAAGACAGGCGAGAGTTCACGACCCAGCAGTCGCATAGGTCTATGAGTAGAGTCCTGGAAATAAGCTGCAACAGTGTCACCACGGAAGCAGCGATGCAGCAAACATAAATATGCAGATGGAAATGGGTGCTTACTTTTTCTTGTTCTTTTCAAACGCAGCAATGTGCGCCTTGGACTGGTCCACAGTAGTATGGTCGTGGTCTTCACACTTGAACACCTGGAACTTGATCTGACCGTCCGAATTAAAGCGTTCTTCGACTGTGCACATGTTGACGGAGGCGAGCCACTCGTCGTTGAAGCACTCTTCCAACGAGATTCGGCACGCGGGCGCCAACTCCACCATCCTTCCAATCAAAGAACGGCAGTCTTCTGGCAACGCCAACAACAACCTGCCAGCACCGGTTTCAGAAGAAGTGTGCAGCTTACCCTCGTCGGTGCCATCGATTCCGTTCTTGACTGGCGTCGGAGTATTGGGGGCCGCGGGTCCTGGAGAATTGGATATTCCATCAATGACCTCGCTGATGTCGTTTAAGTTGCTCAAGCCGTTTTCTGCATCAGGAGCAGTGGGTGTCTTCTTAAGCATCTCGCTGATGGGGATCATTTCGCCTCTACTGGCGAACAACTTGAAACTGTTGTCTGACAACTTGGGGATCTTCCACGGGAACTTCTTCAACATCATACAGCAGTAAATGATAGCCACTGACCACACATCAACCGGTCTAGGATCGTACTTGTTGAAGACGCACACCTCAGGAGCCAAGTAGGGGTCGGAACCCACAATACCCTGGGCTTCGATCAATGTCTTGGTGAAGGGGTACGAAAACACAACGGCCGAGCCAAAGTCAATGATCTTGACAATTCCACGGGCATCGATCACACAATTGTCTAACTTCAAGTCTCTGTGGGCCAAGCCCATGGAATGCAAGTAGTTGATTCCCGACAAGATCTGCTTAAAACAGCAATTGATTTCCTCACGCGACATCTTGTTGGACATGACAATGGCAAACAAGTCAAAGTCACAGTACTCCATCACCTGCAAGATGCGCTCGTTCTCGTAACAGATCTCCACAGTCTCGATGATATTGGGGTGTTTCAAAGTGGATCCAATGCAGTACTCTCCGGTGATTTTCTTCGCATAATCGCGCTTAGTCTCGCTCTGGTACTTGGCCCTAAATTCCTTGACCGCAAATACCTTCTTGTCTGACAATCGGTTCACAAGCTTAACGGCGCCACCTGCACCGGCTCCCAAATTCTCACCAAATTTACTGTACCTCTTGGAAAATGGGAGCTGCTGCTGGGGGTTGATGACGGTCAGCACTGAGCCACGGCGCTCCTGGTAGTTGATTTTGTTCTGTAAGATGGACGAGGACCTGCTAATAGAGGCCGAACCTGCGGAGAAACCGCCTGGCGACTGTGAGTACGACGTGTTCGAAGGCGATACCGCCAAGGACTGCGCTCCGAATGAGCCTGGTTGGAACGAGCTGGCCGGAGTGCCTGCCGAGCTGCCGTTGTTGGAGCGCAACGAGCTGGACAAGTTGGACACGGGGATAGGCTGCGACAGCGTCTGCGGGGTTTTCTTGAAGAAGCGCTTCAAGTTGACCATGGAGTTGTGTCTGGAAGGTGTGTACTGCAGCGGGTTGGAGAAGGAGTCTGTGGACGACGTGGACGAGGGCGAGCTGGCGATAGGGTGGGGCTGGTCGTGGTAGGAGTTATTGTAGAAGGAGCCCAAGTCCGTGGACGAGTCTCTCTTGGCCGGAATCTTCGACTTGGAGGAGAAGAAGAAGGAGAGCCCCGACTGCGACCCAGAGCGTTGGGCAGAGGTGCCAAGGGATGCGGCCTGGGCCTGGGCCACTCGCAGTTTACTCACTACGAAGCGCGGCTCAATGGAGCTGGAGCTCACCTGCGGCGACAGAATATGGATGGACAGAATGGGCTGCCCATTAGGCAAGTTGGGGACATGAGCCGAGGTCTCGAACGAGCCGCCGGAGGCGTTGCTTCCTGGTGTACCAGGGGCAAACGTCTGGGCCGCTGGGCCATTGGACAGTTTTCCGAGAGACATCGACATGCTACCACGACCTCCCGGGGCCAGGTAGGGGATCAGCAGCAGGAGGCTCTCGCCACCGTAGCCTCCCGCCGCGAGAAACAGGTTATGAGACACCAGATTGGTGCGGTTGATCCTGGGGCTGACTGTAGTCGCAGTAGACGCGGTTCTGACACGAGAGTCGCGGTTCTGGAACGCCGAGTTGAATCCCAGCGACGAAAAGGGGCGCGTGCCTCCGGTGGTGTGCGGCGACTCGGACTCGAACCCGCCCACGATGGTGCTGGTGTTGTTGGAGGAGGAGTCCACAGTGAGCGGCCCCTCCGCAGAGGGAAACAAATCGTCCGGGGTCAGAGTGGCCCCCGTATCGGACAACGACTCGTTCAGGTGGTTGTGCGACACTAGCGGAGTGGAGTTGCCTGACGCGAGCGGCGTGGAGGATCCCAGGTGGAGGAGTCTGGTGAGTGACGAAACATGGCCACCTGGGGCGACTGGGGGTGGGCCCTCGGAGCGGCTTTCGCCAGCAGCGTAGTGCAGCGCAGACATAGGACACTGATGGGTAGAGGAGTGGGCACAGGGCCGGGAATAGCGTCGGTGGACGGGTATAGGGGCCGGAGTGCGGTGATGGAAGATGTTGGTAGAATCGGCGAGATTCAGATAAGCACGTGACCTGTGGCCCAATGAGAGCGAGGCCAATGGTGGCACCCCAATTGGCTGCGGTGGCGTGAGAGAGGGTAGACAGGATGTATATGAGGCCCAGGACCATTTCAGGGGTTTCTGGCCATATCTGAACTACTTTGGCAGTGATGCGGTGCGTTTGAGGGCTACTGTAGTGCTGCGTGGGTGCCTCTCAATATACGAATGCGGCAATAGGGGCCGAAGTGAAAAAGAGAAGTGGGAGCATGAGAGGTGGTATCAGACACCTAGGGGGGTGAACCAGTACTAGGTCTGGCCCAACGAGAGGCTTTCAAAACATCGTTACGTCTCCGGGCATTTGACGTTCCTTAGGTGTGCAGCAGCTGGGTTAGGCAGTCGCAGGTCAATACCCTAATTTAGCAAGCCCAAGGCTCCAAATTACATTCCCTGCAACTAGTCTGATACCAATCTCCGTGCCTTTTATAGTCTTAGCTCTGATTGTGTGTGCTAGCGGCTTAGCGGCACCGATGCTAGGGCTTGTACAGTCGCTGAAGTACTGCGGGTTGGGGCGATCATTCACACAGACTTACCCAGGTCAATACTACATTAAAGAGAGAAATGGTGTCGTCATTCTATCTATTACAGTAGGTTAGACTCAGTGAGAACACATGAATGGCTGGCTTTTCTGGATGCGAGGTGATTTCAGGTGAAATCACCACTACCAAGCACCAATGCAGGCCTATACTTTTATAGGCCCGAGTGCTAGAGCCAAGATCTATCCACCACAGAGACCTAAAATACCCAAGATCTACTTATCGAATAACTGCCTTCCGTGCATGATTCTGGCAAAATTTAGAACCACCAAGCTCTATTATGAGCGATCTTGTTAACTGCCCGAAATGATGCTCGAATATTTGTTAGCTACCATACCTTAATCCCATCCACACAGACAAAACCGGAACCTTTGGGGACAATCTTTAGCATATCTTCAAAAGCAGCCCCATTCATCGCCCATGTATCCATTTAGTCTCAAGAGAGGGCATTTCCCAGGGATTTCACCCACTTGCCACATGATAAGATTTCTTAAGAAGTACCTCCTCTTCGTGTCAAAAACGTACTCACACTAGATGGGCCTCCTTTTAGAAACCCGTTCCCTTTTTCTTCTTCTTCGGCTTATTTTGGCCAGCACTAGAGCCACTGACAGCACCGGTGGTAGCTTCGCTTGCGCTCATTCCAGGAAACAATGGCATCTCGTTTTTGTTGGCGCTCCCGATACCGATGGATTGGCGCAACAACCGAAGCTTGTGCTCCAACTCCTGAGGAGTTTCGGGCTTTTGCCAGACGTTATCAATGTCTTTGGGACCAGTGGCAGCAGCAGCAGCAGCAGCGTCTAAGTCTTCCTGGAGCAATTTCTCCTCCAATTTTTCAGCTGCTGCGTCTCTGGTAGCCATCTTTTTCGTACTTGTAGTCTTCGGTACTTCTCTGGTGGCTTCTTTACCGCCCTCCTTCTTCTTTCTTTCCTGTTCGCGCTTCTTCCTCTCGATGGCCGACAGCTTCTCCAAAGCCTCCAAAGCCTTTGCGGTTGCTTCGAACACTTGTTTCTGCAATTCTTCGTCAGAAAACTCCTTCCGGGTTTTGGTGATTATCTTGCACTCCTGAAGCACGTTTCCACCCTCCATGGAACGAAATATAGGCGCACACAAGCCGAAAATGAAAGTCTGTGCTCCCTGCGACGCGTCCTTCAACACCACGAACCACAACGGCCACGTCAAGATGTAGAGAAACAAGCCCCAGATCGTACCCATCGACAAAAAGCGTCTTGTAGACGGAGTGCGCATGATGCCAGGGTTAACGATGTTCACCCGTACATTGCAGGGGGACTTGTCCTTACGCTCGTACTCTACGAGCTTGCGTTGAAAATGCTTCACAAAAAGCCCCAATGCGAGCTTGGACGACCCGTAAACCTGCCAGGGTGCATTGACAGGATATCTGCGATTGAGCCAGAGCACGTCTGTGGGGTCCACCTCCGCCACCGCCTGCGACGAACAGGAGGCGACTAACACGCGCACATCTCTGTCGGGCGGCTGGACCACTAAAGACGGCATCAAGAGCGTCAACAAGTGATAGTGTGCCAAGTAGTTGACAGCGACCTGGCGCTCCACGCCATCGATGGTCACCTGTCTCTGGGAGCCTCTGGGGATGGACTCAGCCGCACAGCACAACACACCGTCAAGTCTGCGGGGCGGCTGGTTGTCTAGCCATTTAGTGGCGAACTTTCTGATGGAGTACAAAGACGCCAAGTCGCACTCCTCGGCATACACCATGATGTTGGCGGTCTTCTCGCGCAAGTCCTCCACGTAGTCTATGACCCAGGTGTCCTCTGTGGAGCGCACAAGGAGGATGACCTGGGCGCCCTTGGACGCAAGGTAATATGTGAGATAAGCCCCAAGGCCGGAGGTGCCACCGGTGAGAATGTACACCTTTCCGTGCATGTCCCTTTCCCAAGTGTTGGAGGAACCGCCAAAGTAGTACTTGGCCAATGCCACCGCGGCTGCAGCAGGCGCATATGTCTTCAAGTAGTCCCAGCCCGGTATGACCTGCGGACCGTCGAAGATGACACTGGAGACTATATCGATGGGCATGGTTGTTATTTACGCCCTTTGCCACTGGTGTAGAAGATAAGTATTCTTCGCACTCGCACCGAAATTTCACCTCATCGCATTTTGCAGACCACTCCATCGCAAACCAACACCCGAAACCCCTTTGGAATGGACGAGCTTGTGTTCTACGTGGGGCAAGGTGACCCAAATGATAAGCTTTCGCAAGAGAGCGTGGCACTGGTGGCACTGGCCCACTCGTCGCACCAATATGCCGCCTTTCGAGCGGCTGACTGCCCCCAAAACGGCGCTGTTTTGACTGGCGTGGGCGCCGGGGAACGCCTTTTCGTGGCAGTCCCCGAAAAGGCTCTTATCAACGTCTACTCGTGGGGAAAGGAAGGCGTGGACCAGCGCATGCCCGTGCCAGAGCCTTTAACGTGCTTAGCCCTCGTCCACCACCCCAGACCGGCCCAAAACAACAGCACAGAGGCCCCCAAACACAACCTTCCCGCCTACAGGGTGCCGTGGCTTCTTGCCGGTGGGTCCAAGTCGGGAAAAATATACGTGTGGGAGTTATCTTCAGGGAACTTGTTGTGTGTTAAGGAGGCCCACTACCAGCAGGTGTCAGTTCTCCAGTTCTCAGCCTGTGGCACCTACTTGGTGTCCGGAGGCCATGACGCCCGGTGCATGGTGTGGCGCACGCTCGATTTGGCGCTGGTGTACGACAATGCTGCTGAGACCGCCGTCAAGCCCTATGCCGCGTTCTCCGACCACACCTTGCCCGTCACAGACGTACTCGTGTCCGAGGCTGGTCTTTCCAACGACTTGAAGGTGTACACGGTTTCGCGAGACAACACTTTGCGTGTGTACGACATTGCCACCCGCAAACAGCTCTCGACCTTTGTTTTGCCATATGGCATCGAGTGCATCACAAAGGACCCAGCCAACAGGGCCTTATACGTGGGTTTGAGTAATGGATTCATCCGCACCGTTCCGTTATACCAGATCAACCCCAACAGCGGTGCTTTGGAGGCTGTAGGTGGCTCGGACAAGGTGGTGACCCTTGACCAGGACCCCAGTCTCCTGCAGACCTTCTTGCACCACCAGGACGGCGTCTCTGCAGACACACATGTGACCAGAATCGCCATTGCCATGGACGGTGCCACGATCGTTTCAGGAGACTCGGCAGGGCGCATCTACATCTCGGACATCGTGACCCGCCAGGTGGTCAAGACATACACCCCCTGCAACTCGGCCATTTCGGCCATCTTCACGTATTCAGCGCCCATCGATGTGGGCAATGCGCAGAAGACTGTGAACGGTGCCAACAAAGACAAAAAACACCGTTTACTTCCCAACCTCAAGCGTGTGTTGACCGACACATCCGCCGCCGACCACTCCATAAACGTGGAGATTGCTAAGGATTCCGACACTGATTTATACTCCAGCGACTTCGACGCGTGGTTGCAAAAGAAGGCACAGGAGGAGCTTGAGTTCAAGAATTTGTCAGATGTGAACTCGCAGGTGATCATAAACGGCGCTATTGTGGATGGTAATGACTCTGCCAGGGTGACTGAGTTGGAGGAAAAGTTGGCGCGTCTTTCCCAGGCATACACGGACTTGCGGGCCAACCACGAGGTGTTGTTGGAGGAGCACAAGTTGCTGCTTGAAAGCTGACAGTGAGGCAAACGCGGTTAGGGAGCCTATATGATGGCTAATAGAATCTGCATTCTGGGAAGCTTAGATGCGCTCGAAACTGTAAGGTAACAGTCACAGGGTTTGCAAAGAAACCAAACAGCCAATTCAGTACCTGAACGTACCCGGGATATCTATATTACACATACTATACACACCATACCTCTCACTTTCTACTTGGCGATAATGGCCTGTTGAATCCCCGGTGGCGGTTCATGTACTGGCGGTAGTCTGAGGACTGCTCCACTTTAGAGAAGCCACCCTTAGCACCCTTAACGTGCTTTCCCTTAGTGGATCCAAAACCCTCGAACCCCATTAATGTGATCATGTCGTCTTGTGCTGGCTTGGGCTCTACCGGGGTGGATTTAAGTCGCTCGCGGGACCTGCCGCGGCTATCCTGTTCAACCCGATGTTCTGGGAGCCAGATTTTGTTGCTGTAGGAGGTGTTCAGAAGAGGTGTGTCTTGGAAGGTGGCATTGTCTTTCTTGTAGAGGTCAGATTTGTGGGCCTTCTCGTGCAGCCGCTCCAAAGAACGGTCTCTATAAGGGGGCTTGCGAGGGGACCTCAGTCTGGGCAGTCTGGATCGCGAAGGTGCAAGTGGCAGGTCTGATGGAATGTGTCGGGATGTTTCGGACATAAGTGCAGCAAGGGGGCCTCTTGTGGTGGTTTTCGGTGCGGTTTCTCTCTTTATATAGGCGTGGAGTGTAGGTCCGATCTATCCATGCGGCACGTGCGAATTTTTCTAGAGAACTTTTTGTAGATGAGATGCCTTAATCTACTGCACCATGTCGGAAGAGAAACTCACGAAGAAGCAGAGAAAGGCGCAGGATTTCCGCAAGAGCAAAGATGAGAAGCCAGTGAAAGAGAAGAAGGAAAAGAACGAAAAGGCGGAGAAGGCAGAAGGACCCGAAAAGAAGACTGCTGATTCAGAAGAGTCCACCAAGCGTCCTCTTGAGAATGGCGAAGAGGACGGCGAGCCTAAGAAAAAGAGAAAGACTAGAAGAGGAAAGAAGGGTAAGGGTGTTAATGGCGGCAAGGGTCCAAGGTTTATTCTCTTTGTGGGAAACTTGCCTTACGACGTGACTGAGAATGACCTCAAGCAGCATTTCAAAAAGTGCAACCCCGACCGTTTCAGAATACGGCTGGACAAGGGCATCGCCTTCTTGGAGTTTGACAACGACTCCAAGGAGATCCAGAGTAAGATGGAGTTGGCATTGCGGTTGCACCACTCCACCATGAACAACCGTAAAATCAATGTTGAGTTGACGGTTGGTGGAGGCGGCAATTCTGAGAACAGATTGAGCAAGTTGAAGGAGAAGAACTCCAAGGTGCTCGAGGAACGTCGCGACAGGATCGGCAAAGAGAGGGAGAAAAAGGAAGAGAAAACTAGAGGAAATGCACCAGCTACGAACGGTGTTCCTACTACTGCGGTGCACCCAGCCAGAGCTGCTTTAATGAAGTAGCTTGTAATATAGTTAGCATGCCTACGGGCCAATAGACAATAGTGAAAAGGTGGGAGGGAGCGGATTAAGGTGCCTTTGTTGTCTTGTGGAACATCGTCTTGCATTATAAAAATAGGTCCCACCCTTGTTCATGGGTCCAAAAAGAAGACACAACTTTGAATCAGAATGAAATCGGTACTATAAAGCGTCCTCAAAACCTAAATTCGCGCTGTAAGCCTTAACAATCATTACCCAGTGTATAAGAAATTAATTATAAAAACTAGCTGAAGAAGAAACAATCACAAGCCTGGCTCAGCGGCCGCACACAGCAGATCTATGTTATTGACATGGGGAATAGTACAAAGGAAAAAAGCCGGGCGTTAGGTGCGGCCCTAACGGCGGGCTGGTGCGGTAGTGTAACAAAAGGGGAAGTCTTTGAGAAGCCGCTTACAAGATGGAGCAGCCCTTCTTTTCCCTCCGTCTTTTCTTCTTCTGCACGCCGGAGCCGGTGCTGGCATTGGTAGTGTTTTTGGTGGTTCCCGGCGCGCCCACGCCATTGTCACCAGCATAGTGGTCGTTCTTGGAGGGCGGGTCTAAAACTGCGCGAATGGCGTAGTCGAAGATCTCCTTGACACCTACCTGGGTGGCAGCGGAGCACTCCATGTACTTCACGGCACCCAACTCCTTAGCCAACTTCTGGCCCTGCTCCACAGAAACAGGCTTCAAGTCCTTTTCGTTCAAGTCGTCCAAAACGTGCAAGTCGTCGCGGAGGTCCACCTTGGTGCCGATCAACAACACGAGGATGTCCTTGGGCGAGTGGTGGTAGATCTCGGGTATCCACTTCAGCTTGACGTTGTGGAAGGAGTTGGGGCTGATGACCGAGAAACAGCACAAGAAGATCTCCGTCTGCGGGTAAGACAACGGTCTCAAGCGATCGTACTCGGCCTGGCCCGCGGTATCCCACAACCCGAGCTTAATGGGCTCGCCATCAATCATCACAGACGCCAGGTAGTTATCAAAAACAGTGGGAATGTAGTCATTGGGAAAGGTGTTGGTAGTGTACAGAATCAAGAGACAAGTTTTTCCAACGCCACCGTCGCCCACGACGACCGATTTGATACTTCTCATGGCGGACTAGTAGTAGTTGTGGTGCGAGAATAAATGAGGTCAGAAAAATCTGCTGGTGTCGAAAAAACCTGTACGAGAAATAGGGTGGGAAAAGGGTGCGGGAGGAGACAAAAGTCTGTGCTAGCCTAGGAGAGAAAAAAGCCGCCAGGGAAATCCTCGCTACGGCCTGCGCCGCCCCCACGCCGCCTGCCAGCCACCCTACATTGGGGGGTGAAACAACCCGATCGTCGCACGACGTAGTGCCGAGGCGGTTTTCGCGTCCTCGCTACGCCCCGTGCTGCGATCGATAGGCCGCTCTACGGGGATAGCCGCTCTAGGACAGAAGCCGTGGCGAACAGATGACAGGACAATGTGGTGTGTAGCGTGGGAGCCACTGCCGATCGCGGGCGTGGCGCTGCAGACGGGTTTAATTGGTGGTAGGCGCTGTGCCGGGCAGAAATAGACGAGTACTTAGACGGCGCATGGCGTAAAGGTGACGCCAACGGCTCTACGGTGACAATAACAGGGTGCTTCTACGCAGCATCGCATGGCGTGACCACGGAGCTAGTGGCGCGCGATTTGTATTGTCGGCGTCGCAGGGCTTGCTTTGGATACTTAAGGTTCTGGTTAAATTTCTGAACCAAGCAGTTTTTTGCATTTTTGACAATTCTCGGTAAAATCTTGGAAATTCTCAGAATTCAACTAAGTTAGCGTTGTAAACGAAGTGCGAACGGGGCCCCTCACTTTTTCGTAAAAACCCATTCGCCAACACTAGTCCACCTCAACATAACCCGCACAAAAATGGCTTACCAGGACCTTGTTCCCGTGGGGAGCACATTGATCATCGCAGCCACCTCCTTTGGCCTTGGCGTCGTCTACGCAAACCTCCCTTACGACTTGAACACCCTCTGGGTCCACGACAACACGGGAGCAGCTTTCAACGCCTCCCTTGCCCACTACGCGTTGTGGGCGTCTACACCTAACTTCGTACACCATATTTTGCACGCAGTTGCTGCTTTGGGCCTCATTGGTTGCTTCATCAAGTTATACAAACCTCATGAGGACGCCAAGTACTTCGAGTACGGCACCTTGGGTTTGTTCATGGTGGCGATCATCATCTACTTGACCAACTTGCGCGTGGGAGCGGCCAGCGCTGTATCTGGCAAATGGGGTGATGTTGACATGCACACCGGAATTAACGTCATTGCCGCTTCCGAGGTGATGATTGTCATCGCGTTGATGGGCGTGATCTTGTTGCAGGGCGGCTTGTATTACGCTCAATGGTACGACAACAAGGTTCAGGCCCAGTTCTACAAGGAGCAGGCCGAGGAGGCTGCGTCTGCTGCTGCTGCTGCTGCCGAGGATGCTTCCAAGGAAACCACTGAGTCTGCGAAGGCTTCGGGTGCCGCAGCCAACAAGACCAAGGCCAAGAAGAGAACTGCCTAGGCGAAAGAGAATCTTTAGGACACAACAGAGCCATTCAAGCTAATCATGAAAGAAAGGTCATGTAGGCCTGACTTTGATAGTACACTGTAGTTGGTTTGGGGTTTACTAAAAAGGCCCAGGCCTGGTGCTATGTGCACACCCACAGGTCGTCCAATGAAAAAACCGAAAGATTCATTTGTCCTTTGCGAAAACCACCACCACTCAATAACTGCAAGATGGCCGGCGCTTCCGAGAAGGTCTGGGGTGACTACCCGATTTATTACAAGCAGCCGATCAGAGTATGTTCTCCTCATTTTTCTGGCGTTTGTATGCCCCTTTTTGCCTCAAGAAAATGTACTAACACCTCCAGTGGGCCCGCTACCACGCACACACCAAGCCCCACTTCTTTTTCTCTGTGGCCTTTGGCTTGTCTGCCCCGCTTATCTTGTTGATGACGCCGCTCAGAAGAAAGTACTTATATGCTGACCACGAGCCTATTCCTCATGTTTACCCATTACCTACCAGAGCCAGAGACCCTAACTTGATTGGCTTCGAAGACGAGTAAGCATCTGTAGTCCACGTCCGCAAGTTTTTGACACACAGCATTGGGGCCGAGAAAATTTGTCTGATCGACGTTGACGAAAAGCATGGCACGCGATCTGTGCCCCAGGTCTCACCATAAGTGACCAAACCAACACCGGCTTTGCTTTACCCCCGCTTGGCCTCTGCAAATGATCGTTCTCTGCCTAGACCTCCTAGCAGAGTGTTATATATATTTATTTACAATCGATACATCTAGTTGTACATGCCTTGTACCTGTGTAAAACTGAATTCGCCAAAGGAAAGAAACCAGGGCACTTCGAAAACGACGGTTTTATATGAATATCACAGAAAACAGCAACCGAGGAGCTCAAGAAGAGTCACAATCAGTCTGCTTCATTTACCTTGACCACCCATGTTGCCTTTGTGGGTTCCTGTCTCGTGACACAAAGCAGTCTAGTGCGACCAAAAAATCTTTTCAGTTTTTCACTAGCACTGTAGCAGGGATCCACATACCGCTTATACTGCCATGTTTCGTTCTCTTGTGCGCACGGGCACATCGCTAGTGAGACCACAGCTTCGAATTTCAAGCTGCATAGGACCTGCGTCTTTCCACAGCAGCAGCAGGTTCCTCAACGGTAACTTATTTGGTGAGTTAACGAAGAACGACAACAAAGTCCCCGAGGTGTCCAGTACCGCAGAAATCAACGCTGAGGATGTCACCCCCGCCAACGATACGGCATTGCAGGAATACTACATGAAGGAGGCGCTTGCAGAGCAGATTGTGCCGGAGAAGTTTATCAGTCCCATCAAGAAGAGGCTTTTTGATCTCAACGTGCAGCAACACGGCTTCTACAAAAACAACCAGCTCGTTTCAGATCCTGATACCGGTAAGTCGTACAAATTGTCTTTGACTACGGAGGAAATCGACATTTTGGAGCCATCAATCTTCTTACACTCATACCGAATCAAATCGTCCATGAAAAAGGCCACAACGGTGAACCGCTTTGTTAGGGGCTACAAAGTAAAGAACGCCATCAACCAGTTGCATTTCAACCCCAAAAAGATGTCCACGGAGTTGGAGATATTGTTGAAGAGAGGCTTGAAGCAGGCACGCGAGTTGCAGTATAATGAGGATGAGTTGTACATTCATGCGTTGTGGGTGGGCTCCGATGGCAACTGGCAAAAGCGGTTAGACCCCAAGGGCCGTGGCCGTACAGGTCGTATCGACCACCCCTACGTGCACTTGAAGGCTGTTTTGCGGGGCGAGCAGACTACGAAGCGTTTGGCGTGGGAGGCTGCCGTTCGGGCCGAAGAGAAAAAGCCGCGGATGTTCTTGAACAACGAGCCCCTCAACTTCAAGGTGCGCCCGTACTACAAGTGGTGATGTAAATAGGACCCAATAACATGTACAGATAGACCAGTGACTGGCCCACGGCGCTCTCCAAGCGCATTTTGTAATTTACGTCGTGCGTATTCCTCAGCACGAATCTGCAGGAAATGCAGCTTCAGGCGATTCTAGCCCGACTTGAGTCTGTTGCTAGGGTGCATATTAGGGATTCCCTCCCGATACCCCATACAGGCCCACGGTTCCCCATGGGTGGACATTCAACAATATACGGTATGGGGTACTTGCAAGAGTGACTCACACTTTGGCGCCCGCCATTTTGGCACGCTAGGCACTGGGCCAACAGTCCCCTAAAGCCCTCCGTTCCCTATTCTGCGTGGGCCAGTGTACACTCCAGTCCGTGCGGTAATAGTTCCCCAACGGGCAGATTGCGGGCGCAATGCCTGCGTGCCCCGGTATTTGCATATTGAGCCATTTAAATCTTACAGGGCTGGGGGGCCTAACCTGCAATTGGAAGCAATGTGCGGTCTTTCTTTTTTGGTGTTTCAAGCTAACCTGTAATGCCAGTGGGCCCGGGGGTGTGCTGTTATCTGGAACCCCCTTGTCCCTTCGCTAATAGGAATATATATAGCCAATTGTCCCCTTCGCCACACCGGTTGCTTAGTAGCGTTGGACTTTTGTGGACCTGTTCTTGCCCAGAACCTGTGCTCTTGTTCCCCACGCGTTATACCTGCTCTAAGTGTGGCCCCCTCTTTTCGGTCATTAATTAGCGCCCTTGCACCTTTTGCTACGCCTGCCACCCAATTGCAGTTTGACCCATCCCTGGTTGTCGCCTGTGCTCAGCCAGTATATTAAGTCCCCTGGAGGTCCGCTTTTGAAAACCGGTCACTCCGTAAAGCTTATCCCCTTCCCGCACCTCTATCATGGGTCTCCATCTCACTGATTTCTTTGGTAACACCAATTACGAAAGTGCCGATACTCAGATTATCATCTGCAAGGAATGCTCCTCTCACTTGTGTCTCTCACACTTGGTGATCTCGGAGTCGTTCCAGGGCTCCTCCGGGCCTGCGGTGTTGGTGGACCGTCTTATCAACTACAAAACCGACTCCGTGCTCCAGGAGTCCAAGATGCTCACGGGACTCTACCTCATTAACAAAGTTCTCTGCAAGCAGTGTTCTCAGACTATAGGCTGGACCTACAAGAAGTCGTACAACTACGCAGAGGCCTACAAGGAGGGCAAGTTCGTTATCGAGCGCAAGTACATCAAATTGATCCCGAATAACTCCTCCACCGCTAACTTGATCGAACAGGCCAAGTTGAGCAACCGAAGAAGAAGACTGTCCACGAAGTCGCTTTCTTCGGCTTCTTCGCTAGAAGATAGCTGCCAGGGCGACTTCAAGTTCAACACGATCCCACAGGCCACAAATGTAAAGTCCACTGTTGCACCCGCAAGTAGCGCAATCCGAATCAATAACCACTACAGTGGCACCGCGCTAGGCCGCTTGCACTACCAGGGGTTGGATAAAGATGACTTTGATGAGGGTGACGAAGATGACAACGTTTTCGTTGACGTCTGAATAAGGGGCTAATAAACTGCACTAGCTGCTAGTTTAGATCCCCAGTGATGCCTGGTATCTGGTCTGCAACTACGGCTTTTTTAATTCATTATGATCTATAAATTGGGTTTCTGGTCTGTTCTGGTCATTGCATGGTGCAATGTTTCACAATTTGGAAGTCTCTCTGGGAGTGGACCTAGGTTGGATTGGTCTTCAGAGTTCGGATACCGTGGTATCAAGTCTCGCTTGTCTCATCCACATCTCCTTTGATAGTTAATTTGTGGTCTTTCTCTTTCTCTTATAACATCTTCTGGTATTGGTTGGTTTCAGTGTCTTCATGTCCTACTTCTCTACATCTCTGGTTAGCAATATAATTAATCCGATCTGATCGTAGGAAGCACTACAAAGGAGTGTTAAATGCTTGATGATATGCTGATATTATACACAAAAGGGCCTTTCTTAAACCCTTCTCTTCTTTCTAGAACCGTGTTCCTCATCGCCGGGCCTCTTGGCTGTACCCTTGGGAGTCAACTTCGTGTAGACCAAGACGTAGGCGGACGGGTCGCTCATTGCGCCCCTTTCATTAATCTTGTTAATGTATTCATCATCGTATGTGGACCATGTCCCGTCAGGCTGCAAACAGTGTGCAATGTAATGACCAGACAGAATAGATCTGCCTTCGTGGACTATGACACCTGTGAGCTGGTACTTGATCACACCGTCATTCTTTTCAGTAGCATAGGTGCTCAAGTCCAAGTACTTGGAGTAGGAGATGGACTGCTTGACCTTGGAGGAGGAGTTTCCGTTAAACTTGAATCTCTTCAAATGCACAACGAGCGTTTCGGGAGAAATGTCAATAGTAGACTTCTTGGTTGCAACGGTGTTTGTCTTGCACTTCTCGCAGTAGTAGCCCGACAGTTTGTCATTCTTATCGATTTTGATCAGCTCGTTGGAGAAGAACTCCTTGATAGACTTCTCAATGGAGTAGCGACTGTCCATAGTGGCAGAGGCCTCGCTGTTGGTGTTGTCCATTACCGTACTGGTGTCAGAAAGGTGATTAGCCTCGGCAGTGGCCGTAACGAGAGTCTTCTTCTTGTTCAACCCCAAGCTCAAGTCATAGAATTCCTGCTTTGTTTCACTGACGTTTCCACAGTTCTGGCAGGTGACAACTTGGTTTAACAAGCCACCAAAAATGTCGTACATGATCGACAGGTTCAACTTCTGGCCCTTGGGAGTGGAGTCCTCCTGCAAGCGCGACATTAACGACATGAAATATTCGTGCGAGTCCTCCTGTTGCCACTCACTCATCACGCAGTTGATATCGTCGAGCCTCAGGATGATCTTCTTGGGATTAATGTACTTTGGAGTTCTGTTTCCAGACTCCATGCCCCACATTCTCTGTGACAATTCGGCCAACACGTGGCTGACGGATCTAGGTTTCAAAGTTTTGTCGTGCTTGCCCTGGTGGATTTCAGTGAGGTAATGCTGAACGGCGGGGATGTGCGCCATAACCTGAATGGCAGCGTTCATGTAGCATGTGACGCCATGGTTAAGAAGGCCCACAGGTCTACGACCCTGGTACTTCTTGGTCCAGTTTTTAAGTATGAGGTTAGAGCCGTTGGAGCCTCTGTCTTCCAAATTCTCATTGATGCGGTAGAGGTCACCCAAGGGAGGAGACTTGGCACTCTCTTCCCTGACAGACACTTTGGACTTGTCTTCGTCTTCGTCCTCTGGAGAAGTGGGCGGGGTGGCCGTGACTTTTGTGGGGGAGTGCTGTCTAGATTCCTTCGGAGCATCCTCGTCACTTTCCGCGTCTTCGCTCGCCTCTGTGATTAAAAGGTCCTCTTTGAGACTTCTTTTCAACGCAAGAGGGTCCTCGTCAGCGGACTCCCCCATGTCTTCCTCTTCTTCGTTTTCTGGGGCATCAGAGCTCTCGCTCGAGCTCTCTTCGGTGTCTTCGGGATTTTGGTTGTCGAAATCGGCGTCTTCTTCATCGTCTTCATCGTCAAGTTCGTTGGCATCAGCCTCTGAGGGCGTGATGCTCTTGCTAGACTCGCTGTCAAACACGGCAAACGGTATGGGAGAATCTGCAGAAGGATACTCTGAGGCCGATTCATAGCGGGAGTCGGACTCCGAGTCGGACTTTTCAGCTAAGTGGTTGATTCTGATTTCGTTGCCCAAGTCCTGTCCCAAGTCCTCGTCGGACTCCAGAACATGACGCGAAACCTTTGGCAGGTGTTTCAACTTCTTCTTTTCGGCCTTGGTCAAAAACTTCTTCCCCGTGTACGCAGCAACCGCCTCCGCCATGGACCGAGGCTGGGCCTTTTTGGGCTCTTCTGCCACTATACCCTTTTTGGGCGAGCTCTGGGGAGAGCTTTTGGGAGACGCGAGCGCCGCCCTGTTTTTGCTTGTCTTGCTTAGCACAATGTAGCTGGCGGGCTTTTCCATGTCCTTGTCTAGTTTTTTGGCAGGAACGAAGGTGAGAGGGTTGGACACGATTCGGTTGATTAGGGGGTTCAACTGCGACATAGTGCAGTGTCTCTATTGTGGAGAAGACGGAGAAGACGGAGAAGAAATGGTCGGCTGCACAGAATGCGACGGAGTGTGCACTAGTTAAAGGGCCAATGAGAAGGGGCAGTAGAATGGCCTAAAATGACGTGGTCGGGTCGACGATGTCCTGGCGAGCGTATATATAGGATGACAAGACCCAGGCGTGTGCAGGTGCTCTATATGACTACGCTGGATTACGGCGCGGTGAGTGTGATCCGCAGGTACCCGCTGGCAAATTTACTTCAGCGCCGGACAAAAAAAAAGCGTTATCAGCCATCTCGAAAATTTTTATTGCTCTGTACAGGATGGGGGCGCGTTACACGCCTTGCAAAAAAGGCCCTAACGGCCATGTCGAAAACGGCATTTGCAATAGAAAAGAAGATCTAAAGCAGATGCAAAGAAGGATGCGACTGACGCAAGAAACATGCGTCTTGCGAAATTGTAGCCTTTTCCAGTTATTTAGGACCAAATCAGCGATTCGCACCTAGAACCTACTTAAAGATGCGCCTTTGGGTGCGGAGAACAACGTACTCCTCTAGGTCCATCTGGCCCACTGGCCTGCTTTCTTTATCGATAGGCACAATACTTTTGGTGGTCCTCTTCACACGGTGCCCGTCTTCCTCGGCCAGGTTCTCAGAAAATAATGCCGGACTGACGCCGTCGCGTCTGTCAGTCCGGCCCCTGTGTCTGTGTATAGGGTCCTCGTCCAGAAGCTCCAGCATGCGGAGCGCCTTCTTTTTGTTGCTGTACAAGAGATCCTTGTAGCTGGTGTAGGGGCTATCCTGGGCACCGTATCCAAAGGGAGATTCTTCTGCAGCCAGTTCGTCGGGCTCCTCCACTGTCGTGTGGAGCATGCGTTTGCGGAGGTTAATATGCGACGCCACCGCCTCATCAAGAGACGCGCGATACTCCTTCTCCACCCGCTCCTCGTCCACGAACCCGTCGGTGGATTCCTCCTCCTTGTTCTTTTTCCGAGACGGAGGCCGCGAGCTGTCTATGGAAATGGCGTCGTCCACATCCGAAACATCTAACACGTTGTTGGCGTTCTTGCTGTTTTCGTAGTCGCTCTGGCTGTTGACGCTATCGTCATCAATGTCATCTGCATATTCTTGTGATTCAGCTAAAGGTCTTTCGCTGGAATAGTTGTTAGCAAGTAGTTTGGGGGTAATCATCGCGGCGAAGTTATAGTTAAATTTGTTCACAAAGCCCACTTCGTAGCGCGTCATATCGGCAAGGTTATGGATCTGGAACTTGGTGATTATGGTAAGGATCTTCTCTATAAGTCCAACATCGTACATCTGCATGAAGTTCCGGCTTTTCACCAAGTTGGTGACCCAGGACTTGTTCAAGAGAAGGTCAAGCACTCGCTGGTCCTGCTTGCTCCGGAAAATCTCAATATCAAGGGCATAGTACTTGTCTGAGTGCGCACCGTAGTCTTTCTGCTTCGTTTTGGACTTGATATTGATTAGCCTGGCACCGCTTGCAGAAGAACCCAGATCGCCAGAAGGTGGTGCACTCTTGTGTTTTTCTGGGTAGGTCCTGAAGGCACCGATCTCCACTTTCCCCTGGTTCATAGTTTTTATGGGATCAACGACGATGGCCAAGTACGGGTCCTGGAAGTTTTGGTTCAAACTCTGGGTCGCAACATCTATTCCTGATAACCAGCACCCGTAACCGGGATGTGAATGGTACCAGCCAACAATGTTCTCCTTGTGGCCTGCGCTCTTCAATGAGTCCAAATATTGGACCATGTACTCGTATGCTTCCAGCTGGGCGTTGACGCGGGTTTCTGTGCCTTCAACAGGTAGTGAATAAACGTCCATCACTATAATTGTTTTATTCATTACCTTTCCGGTGAGCATGCCCATGATCTCAATGGAGCCCCCTGATTTTGCATGCACGGTCATCTTAAGAAGCGCCAAGGCCGAGATGTACACCTTGTTGAAGTACTTGACGTCGCTTTTCCATGGCCTGTTTTGTAGAATGGACTGATCAGACTCTATGTTGTAAAATGCTTCAGTATCGATGTCGTCAGCATTGAGTGTCCTTAGTTTACTCAATTCGTCTGCGTCAAACGATTGCTTTAAGACTCGTCTATCAGGTTCCACAGATAACGCACCCTTAATGTGCTCAATACAGTGGTTCATGGTGTGAGTAATTAGAGTGCCTGAGCGCCAATTTCTTATCAACGCGGATTTATGTCGCGATAACTTATGTCGCAAAATATACGACCTGGTATCGATTAAGAACACAATATCTACCCAAACTCTATAGATGTAAAGGATCTAAAACAAGCACGCAAGTAGTAGCAACTCAGAGCTCTTATCACACTAATTAACAAACAAAGACAGTAAAATTAGACGGGAAAGGTGAGACAGACATTCATAGCATTCGTGACTGAA
Organism: Wilhelminamyces tanticharoeniae; assembly: GCA_030558325.1. Classification (NCBI taxonomy): domain Eukaryota; kingdom Fungi; phylum Ascomycota; class Pichiomycetes; order Serinales; family Metschnikowiaceae; genus Wilhelminamyces; species Wilhelminamyces tanticharoeniae. The sequence continues at coordinate 287,873 of JAJMSI010000019.1, read as the reverse complement.
AGTGTAATGAAATCACAGCACAATCAGTTGGTTGGCGGCGGATAGTACAAAGGGAAAGGCGGGTACTCAGGAGGACATTCAAAATGAGGCATCGGGGGAGGTGCAGGATAGTAGGGATAAGCTCCATAAAAGTTGGGCGGCGCATACTTCTGGTGTGCATCTCCTTCCATAGGGTAGTCACTTCCCGGCACAAAAAAGTAGTACGGAACATTAGAGGAGTTCACACCATACATCTTGGGAAATTGGCTGTGGCTGTTGGAACTGACATGTTCCCTACGCGTTGGCATTACAGGCGCCTTGACCTCGGAGGCGTCACTGAAAACTGCACTGGAAGGAGAGTTCCCATTTTTGTTCGCTTTGTGGAACTCCAAGGTCTCGTCACTGGCAGGCAGCGTCCGAGACTCCATCTCTTCTTCTCCACACCAGTCTTTATCGGGAGGTGACACATTAGAAATCGGCGCAACTGTTTTCTTGAAGCCGTCATCCAACTTATTTCCAAGACCATAGAATTTGTTGCTCGAAGAATTCTTATGGCGAGCCTGCACCACAGTCTTCTCTGCTGACTTAGTGCTCAAGCTACCACTCTGGTTTTTGTTGTGAACCGAAGTTTGGGACAAAGGCTTTTTCGAAGTTCTTGAAGGCGTTCGGAATCCCTTACCGGAGAGAACTATGGGGTCTTTAAGTTCACCCCTCCTAGAAGACTCCTTGCTAGAATCCGCACCTGCTCTCTTGTTAAAGTTGATGGGAGGTGGTGCGGAAGCAAATCCCATAGATCTTTCATAAGTCTTAATCATGGTAGGATGAATTTCACGGTACTGAACATGCATGGTTCTGTGCTTGAGCATGGCATGATTCTCCCGTTCAACCGCACTAGCGGCGGCTGCCTCGTTTTCGTAGCGAATGAAAGCAAATGTGCTACTGCCTTTTCTGATGATCTTGCTGTCGCAAATCACACCATGGGTGCTGAATCTCTCTTTCAATTCCTCCTCCTTTACAGCAGGGTTGAGTTGGCCAACAAAAACTGATAATTTATCATATTTCAGCTTGGTAACGGGCTTGTCCTCAAGCTCCTTTTCCGAAGGCAACTCAATATTTTGGGCCCACGCCACTTTGTAGGTCTCACCCTCGGATAAATTGGCAAAGGCTCTGATTGCATCATCACGGTAGACAAACTTCACGTACCAGTTGCGGGATCCCGGCAAAACGCGGTCCTCCTTCCACTGAACAACACCCTTAGCGTCGCTGGCGACAATCTGTTCCACCTCTCCAAAATCTTTTAAGACGAACTTTACATCTGATTCTTCGATGGAGTCGTAGCAAACAAGAAACAAGGTTCTGTTGACTTTGGCAGCTTCACAACGAAGATTTCTACCATCGAGCCATGAATCATGACCGCAGCGGATTGCGGTTTTGCAGTCAGCGTCGTTCGTGTACTGCACGAACGCATAGGGACGATTTGCAGTGTCCCGGAGCACCTTGACAGTAGACAAGTCGCCCCACTGCTTGAAGTGGTTGGTAACAGAGACACAGAGCTCATCGTCATCCTTGGAGGCACTTAAGCTGGCAACGAACACACAGGCCGATGGCTTTCCTCTTACAGAGGCGGATTCAGTGGAAGGCAATTTTGGCAGCAAGCCATCGACTTCCTTCTTGTACTGCTCCGGTGACTGGGTTTTGGTATTGGGGATGCAAATGGTATCAGAGGAAGCTTTGGAAGGGCTTAGGACACTCTCCTCTGCTTGGTGGCGTCTAGAAGGCGAATTGGATTTGCTGGTTGCAACCATAACCAACTGCAAAAATGGTAGTGTGGTTGCGAGATACAGCAACAGCAGACTATTGGAAGGAAGGAGCCACTTGTTTGAAATGCCAGAGATACTTCCTAAAGTTAACAGGCGACCTTTGCACCGAGAATAGTTACTTCTAAAAAAGAGTGCTGCCAGAAGGGTAGGCGGCTAGTGCTGTAAAACCGCGAGGAGCCTACACCCGCCTGCACATTGGCAATGCTAATATTAGCGTTGGCTGCGAAAGTGATGGCACGTGACTTCCTGGGGGAGGGGCCAGTTTTCGCGGCGCAGTTAAACAAGAGTGCTTCTTAAAATAAACAACAAACAAGAGAAACTGCAGCGAACGCAAGGTACAATCGCCGAGGAGATGGTTCTATAATTAGTCGAACAGATGCTCTTAGTGCAGAAATGCTCGAGTGATTTAGGAGAGTAGCTTTTTCGGCGTGCAATTGTAAATACTGGGCTTGAACCGCAGGCGGCGATAGTGCGCAAAAACAGTGTCGGAGTTGTTCGTGATAATAAGCTATATGTAGATTGTCAATGTTCTATGCATGAGTCTAGACTCTTGAGGTGGAGTTCTGTCGATTTTGTCATCTTTGTGGGAGTGCTTTGATCAAATTGACTTGTAAATGCTATTATATGCCTGTGTGACCAACGCAGGTACCCTTGAGCAATTGTTGACATGGGGAGCTCTGGATGTATTGTGGTCCATGAGCAAGAAGGTCCTTCCTGAGGGAAAGGATCACAAACTTCGGGTACAGGGGATGTGGATGGCGCCATTCGAATTCAAGGTGCTACTAACAGAATATGGCCGCTTCTACCACGATAAGGTCTCGATATCCTATGCGCTCCCGCCTGGAGATAAGATCTTCGGTGAGGACCATTTGTGATGTTTTCGTTCGACGAGTTGCATGCTTCCAAAAAAGTCGAGTAATAAGCGCGCCAGGGGCTTTGAACTGAAGGTCAGACCAAACGCCACTGGTTTCATGATCATCTGATGTATATTGGAATGAGTGCTCTAGTGGATCTTTCCCTGGTCGCTGTTATTCATCTCCGCCACCTCAGTAACAGCTAAGGCTTTAAGTTATCTTGATAACCCCAACTGGGTCCCGTTCACAGTTGTTCCACTCAACTCACTTTCGCAGATAACGTGCTTCCATTGATTGCCAACCCTTCCACTGAGCCTGTTATTGTACACTATTTACACTCGACTTAGTTCTCTCTCCACTGGTGCGAGCACTTCACGCACTTGTAGAACGTAGTCATAGGCTCATCAGCAGACCGAATCTGCAATTGGAAGAAGTATGCCTTGTCGCCACCGCATGAGTCCTGAGGACACTGCGCAGCCGTCTGGTCAACGTTGTCCCACGCACCCTCGCCGCCGAGCACGTCGTCAACCGCCTTTCTGGAGAGCACCTTTCGATCGTACATCTGGAAACCACTCACTTTGAATTCGTAGGGGCATGTGGGGCAGTAGAAGCGGTTACAGTTATCTTCTCCTTGTGATATTAGCAACATGTTGGTACAATAGGGGCAGAATGAGAGCATTCTGGCGTATTTTGGGTGTGGTTGTAGTAGAAGATGATGCCTTCTGTGATGAGCTGAAAAATTCCACTTAGCGCACCCGCGATAAATCGACTCCATACAAATGTTCTGGTGAGAATACCAAAAGAACCATCGCACTAATTCAACCACTTTCTTGCCAATGGCGCCGGAATCGTCCCCCGAGCGAGCTTTCAAGAGTGAGCTGCCCAATGATGCGGTTTTCCACACACCCTCTGGGGACAAGACAGTGTTTTTATCCCCCACAAAGGCGCTACCAATACACAACCTATCACCATCGATATCGCCCACAAAGAGGGGAAACGTCACATTAGAAGTCACAAACCCCGTACTGTCGCCTGTAAGAACGCCAAACGCCCGAGCAGACTTACCCCTGCCCTTAAAACGGCCCCTGGGAGAGCTAGATCAGTCCGCCAGAAAGCGCGCATATAGGACCACCAAATACGCCCGTTTAATGGAAGACGAACAGGATGAGGAAGCACAAAACGATCCTCTCGAAGTTCAGAACCGCCGTTTAGCCGAGGAAATCATCAGGGACTCTAAAGCATCCGAACTGGACTACGAAGATAGCGGAGAGGAGTACATCCAGCAGCCAGGCAATGATTCAGCACAGGAAGCCGAGGACTCAGCATATGTACGCAAAACGCGGTCCGGTAGGGAATTGAAAAGAATAACTCTCGAGGTTGACCCCGATGCGCCGCCTCCAGTACGTCGCCCAAGAGGCCGTCCTCGAGGCACCAAGAAGACTACTAACAAACCGCCACAACAACCAACGACCCCAAAGAGAAAGGTAGGAAGGCCTCGTACACGGCCCTCGCCTCCTAGCGAAAAAAGGCGTGTGGGACGTCCCAGTAAGGCGGAAGTGGTCATTGGAAACGTCAAGAGCATCTTCCAAATGGACGACGAGCTATACTTGAATTCAACTCCCAAAAAAAAACCGGTCCGTAAGCCAGGTATCAAGGCTGTGTCATCCGTCAATTTTGACAACACCGGAAGCAGTACCTACTCGTCAGTGCCTGTTATAAGCGGTGTGTCAACTCCAAACACCGTTCCTGGTAATTTTTCTGAGCAATCCGACGACGTTCTGCGGGCATTTGTTCCCATGCCAATTCCCCAGGTGAATGAGGAGGGTGACATTGCCGACGAGGAGTACGCGAAGAGGTACTTTCCTGACGTTTCTCTTGATTCTATTGCCAAGGGCAAGCTCTTAGACGACAGGGCGTTCTTCCTAGATGGGTCTGAGGGTTACTTCGAGCAACATGGGGGTCGTGTCAAGTCTAGTGGCAGCTCTCTTCGACAGCATGCTCCATCTTTGGAGTACGACGAGTTCATTCCTTTCGTCCAATTGAGTCGATTAATCCAAGCCCCAGAACGGTTTTCACTCAACCAGATCCACAAATCGCTATACAGGCAGTTGTGCTTCGAGCTCTCACAGGGCTTCAATGTCAACATATATGGTGTGGGCTCAAAGATCCGCTACCTCACGGAATTTTGTGAAAACTACCTCGTGGAGTGGTACGAGGAAACAATGCAAGTCGACGACGAGTACCCTTACATTATGGTTGTCAACGGTTACAACCCCGCTACGCGACTCAAAAGCGTCCTTCAGGACATCATGGCTGCTCTCATCTCACCCGAGGAGAAGAAAAGCGAAGGCATCAGGTTTCCGAAGCATGTTTCGGAAATTGTGCCTTTCCTTGTGCAGTATTTGGAGCGTAACCGGTCAACAGAGGTCCCTATACGCCCCAAAGTGGTGCTAGCTATCAACAATATTGACGGTGAAGCCTTGAGAGATGAGAAAACGCAGAACTACATCTCTCAGGTGTGCTCACTTCCTGAGGTGTGGCTAGTGTCGTCTACAGACAACATAAACGTGACGCTTCTATGGGACCTGTTTCGCATGCGCAACTACAATTTCCTCTGGCACAATGTGGCCACCTACGAACCTTATAGTGTGGAGATTTCGTTCAAAGATGTGTTGAGCATGGGTAAGTCCAAAAAGTTCGTGGGTAATAAGGGTGCACGCTATGTGTTGACGTCACTTACCAGCAACGCACGCAAACTCTATCGTATTCTTCTTGAGATGCAGTTGGATGTGTTGAAGGCTTCGTCTGGCACAGGCAAGAACCGTAGCGGGTTGCGGGCCAACCTCAAGCTGGGCCTCACGTTCAAGAGCTTCTACACGGCGTGTTTGGAGCAGTTTGTTACGTCCAACGAGATCAGTTTCCGCACCATATTGGGCGAGTTTGTTGAGCACAAGATGTGTACCTTAGGCAAGGACGATGCTGGAACGGAGATCGTGTTTGTTCCCTTTACTTTCCACGAGGTGGAGCTGTTGCTTCAGGAGGAGGTCGGAGGCGCTGCCCCTGGAGAGAAGTGAAATGGGAAAAGAGAGAAGATAATACGAAAAGAGCCGTAATCAACATACCTGCGGATGTAGAAAAGCGCTGTATTCCCTTGAGACACAATTCCTTTAAAGTACATGGCCACGTTAGCGTTTGAAACAGCGCACTGTTTTTTGCCACCATAGAGCCAATCGATCGCGTATCCATATACACAGCCCCAAAAACAAAAGTCGCTAGCAGGGTCAAACGCCATTTACCATCGCTACCAGAAGCCAAGCGCCAACAAGGCATTCGCCAAATAGCCACCTTAAAGCTCTCGCCCTTTTCCATTCACTCTGGCCTCCGTGGGTGACAGCGCAACTTTTCACGTGTGCGGCCCAAACACCCAAACAGGGCTATACCGTCTTCTTGAGAGCCCCAGTTTCCGCCCATTGAAGCCTCCAGCATGGGCAATTTCCCACGTCTCGCCGACGGTACCCAGCTCCAGGTGGGCCACCACAAGGTGACGGTAGTGCAGTACCTTTCCGAGGGCGGATTCGCCCACATTTACGAGGTCAATACCGACCCGGAGGAAGGGGGACTGGCCACCGCCTGTCTCAAGCGCGTGATCGTGCCAGACAAGGCCGGGTTGACTACGCTCCGCAAAGAGGTAGACGTGATGAAGAACCTCAGACACGCACGCAACATTGTGCGGTATTACGACTCGCATGCCGAAAGACTCGCTGACGGTACCTACCAGGTGCTTGTGCTCATGGAATTGTGCCCCAACAAGCTGTTACTCGACTACATGAACAGCAGGCTCAAGACCAAGTTAACCGAAGCGGAGATCTTGCGTATTGTCTGCGACATCGCTGTTGGCGTCTACGAGATGCACCACATGAAGTTGATCCACCGCGACATCAAGATTGAAAATGTGCTCATTGACGCTCACCATGGTTTCAAACTTTGCGACTTTGGCCTGACTACCACCCCCATTGGGCCGCCACAGGACCAACAGGCGTTTCATGCGCTCTCCCACGACATCCTCTACCACACCACGCCCCAGTACCGTGCGCCCGAAATGATAGACCTATATAGAGGCTTTCCCATTGACGAGAAGGCCGACATCTGGGCCCTCGGCTGCTTCCTTTATAAGCTCTGCTACTTCACTACGCCCTTTGAGGCCAACGGCGACGTGGCCATCCTCCACGCATCGTTTCAATTCCCGCCCGCCCCTGCGTTTTCTGGCGACTTGAAGAACCTCATAATCATCATGTTGCAGGAAAACCCACTTCACAGACCCAACGTTGTCCAAGTTCTCATGCTTGTGGCTGCTATGCTTAAGGTTGATTTTAAGGACTTCAAGTTGGACGACTTCTACAACCAGGGCCCCTATAACTTCCATGCCTTGCACGAATTCCAACGCCAGAAGCAATCGGAACTTCTTAAGCAGCAGCAGATATACTTCCAACAGCAGCAGCTCGCCAACTCGCGCACCGCCAGTTCTGCCAACTTGCCGAAGGAGCAACTTGTGTCTCGGTCCCACACACCTAACCTTCCCCACGAGACCAAAGCCTTTTCCCAGGAGTCTCACGAAGGGTCCACCGATCCTGTTAAGGTCTCGGCATCACTGAAAGAGCAACGCGATGGCCATCCCGCGAAGACAGCAGTTGACAGCGAAGACGACACTTTTTCAGAGTTGGACAATCTCGATACCGTGGAGGAACGATACCCATCTCTTGAAAACATCTTGGATACCGTTAATCCTGCCACCAGCAAACCGACGTCGCCAGAGCAGCCGAAAGCACAGCCCAGGATGAGGCCTCAATCCAGTATGGGCCTGCCACCGCCGCCAGTGAAGCCTGTGGTGTTGTCCAGAACAGCCATAGGTCAGCTTTCGCCTGATCAGCTCCAACAATACAACTACCTGCACCAGACATACCAGTACCAGCTCCAGCAGTATCAGTACTTTTTGAAGCAGCAGCAACAGCACCAACAACAGCACCAACAACAGCACCAACAACAGCACGAACAGCAGTTCCTGCCATATGTGCATCAAAGCAATCTTCAGCCATTACCAAATCCGCTGGACAAGGTGCGGGAGAAATCCAAATCGCCTCTTGATTTTCAAAACAAGGAAGCATGGGAAAAGCTGGAGTCCAGGATCGACAAGAGTGCCGAGAGGCTTGTGGATGACATATTTGGTGCCGGAACCAAGTCGCCAAGTTTGGTGGCTGCTCAGCCCCAAAAAACAAACCAGAGTGTCAAGTCAGATTCCGCCGGGAGTGTCAAAACAGATTTTTCCGCTGTTTCTAGGGAGGATTTGCGCTTGAAGCTGAAACTGCCCCCTGCAAAGGTAAATGCTCAAGAAAATACTGTTGGAGTTGAGCCCACCATACCTGTGGAACGTACCGTTGAGGTACTTGATTTTGAGGGATTTGCTGACAAGGATGAGTTTCGCTTCAATGAGAAGTTTCCGCCACAGGACGAAACCCTTACCCAGGCTCTGAATTTGACTCAAACTCAAAACTTACCTCTGAATCCTACCCAGGCACAAAATCCATCCCACTTGGGCATTAAACAGCCGGATTTGGTTCTGTATGCCAGTGCGCCGTCTGCACCCACGACCAGTTCGGTTGCAAGATCCGCTCTGCTTGGTTCTGGAAAGTCTCAGGGATCTTCTATGGGGACCAAAGCTCCATTTCAGTATTCATACCAGTCTATTGAGACCAAACCGAAGAATGCCAACCCGTGGGGTGAGTACACCACTACCGCGGTGCCGATGTCACGGACTAGTTCCCATCCTGTGGTTCCAGGAGTGCCATTGGTGCTGCCTCCCACGAGCAACAATCTTCAGGAGTCGAACCAGGGCCACCTTTCGGACCAGTTCAACAACTTGAGCATAGGCCGGTCCAAGAGCCAGCCAGGCACACGGAAGCCTTCTACTGAGAGCGGTACCACGTCTCGTAAACCTTCGAGTGAGGCGCATCCTGAGTTCAACCTTATTGATCTCGAAGTGGGCCTTGATTCCTCCAGTCTGGTGGCCACTCCTGTTCTCAAGGGAGGAATTTCGAGAGACTTGTACCAAATAGACAATGAACCGTCGTTGTTGGATCTCGACATCACCGAAGCGGCAGTGCAGGGCGAGCCGCGCCCTGTGTATAAGAAACGCATTTCACTGATGCAGAATCACAGCAGCTTGAGTTTGCAGGAGGAAGTCATCGACTTTGCGTCGGATGATGAGAACCCGGAAAACAGTTCCAAAATGAACAGGATCTCGATTCGCAACTCTTTGAAGAGTGGGCGTCGCCTGGGAGAGCATAAGCGTACCGAGAGTGCCACTGGGGACAAGAAGCGGTTGTCGTTCTTCGGAGGGGCCTCTGGTAACTAAGAGATATAGCACAGTATAGAGTATAAGAGCGGATATATGAGAGAAAGTAGGAGGAATGAGAGTTGTGAAGACTTTTACTAGCTGTAAAGCAGCTTTTTATTTGCTGCTTGTGGAGGCAGTTCCGCGACAGTGCTTCCAAGTTGGCCCCTGGAGCTAGTGCAACCTCAAAGTAGCTGCGAACATGCAGATGTTCCTAATCAGAAGGTGAGTCCCAATAGTGCCCAAGGTGTCATAATCCCAAGTCTCCCAGAAATATCAGCTACTTTTCCAGCAGCTTATGATTACTTTCTTGTCTTTTGCTGCGAATAAACCATCGTTGCGTCGTAACTTTAAATCTCTAGCTTTCTTTCACAGTCTGCATCGCATCTCTAATGTGGAGGCGAAAAAAATCTACCCGCTCTAAAGTCCATCCAACAAATAACCAAATAATGTCCACGCGAGGCCTCAGAAGCGTGTTGGCGCAGTTGGTCCTCCTCTTACCTACGTCTAAGTTTGAGGCACCTGATGACTCTGTCTTGGAGTCGCTTCTTGCGCCCACAGGCCTTCTTTTGAAGGGCCTCTCTAGTCAGCTACTCACAGACCAGGACTACAAGAGCCTACTCTTTAATGCCGAAGCCAGTGCCGCTTTGTCGCAGTTTCCTGCCAGCGACATGCGTTCTGTGGTGCACCAGTATGTGAAGACTGTTGTTGCAACGTTCCTTAATGCTTTGGGGGCCGAGTTGGCGCCCATTCACTTGCAGTTAGTGGCCATCGCCCTTCTACAGGTGTACATTCAAAACAACTTCACGGGTCCCTGTACCGACTACAGCTCCCACGAGATGTTCTTTGGCTCTGCTGTACCAGCTGATGTGCATCTGCTGGCAGTTCGATTGCTCAACATTGATGGCCAGCAGGCTTACGAATTGATGCAAGATCCTGTGTTTTTGGTAATAGCATGTGCTCTTTTCGAGCACTTGTCGGGCGTTTCCGCTGAAAACACCTTATTGGGTAAATTGCCAACTTCCTCAGTCGACGACATAGCGGCAGAGGCTTCTGTGGCAGTACAAAGGGCCGAAAATGATCCCGTTTTGGCTTCGCTCTTGTGGTGGCGCGCCCGTGCATTGCAGGTACATCACTCAGTGCTTTCCGAGGGAGCCAGTACGCTCAGCTCGGTGACTTTTGTACTTTTGGTGCCGTCGGTGGCCAATGCGTTGGCCCCTGCCACAGACACGCCACCTCTTTTACAGAAGCATGTGCAATTAGCCTTCTTCGTCGAATCCGCTCGCAACAATATTCATGCGCAGACTGAGCACTTGGCCACGCCATTTTTGGCCCGTGCCCGCGAGCTCTCGGGTCTCAGTTTCGTATTGACGGGTGCCAAGGCCAAGAGAACCAAGTTCCAGAAGTTCCACACTTCAAACTTGATTGTTTTAGCAAAAAGTGCAGGCCCCTCGTTGCTTGATGACGATGCTCGAAATGACTCTCCAGAGGCCTTTGTCTTGGACTCAGATTTGCTCTTGGAGAAGCCCCATTTCGAGTCCTTGGACGACCTCGAAATGGCCGACGAGCCCAACTCAAAACGGTTCCGGTTCGATCCAACTCCAACCGAAGTTACGCCTGAAAATCTTCTCCCCATCGCGGCTCGTCAAGATGACATTCCCGAATTGAAGGCTTTGGACCCTAACAAGCAACCTCTCTTAACTGACACCGATACTTTGCAGTTATTGTTGAGATTGGCTACTCTTCGCCAAACCCTGCCCTCAAGCAACTTGCTTGTGGAGGAGGAGCTTATGGCTCTAGTCACAAGACTCATCTACACCTCCGAGGCTGCCAACTGGTTGTTGTTTGGGCGGGCTTTGTGGGAACGGTCTGTGCTTGAAACGAACAAGGCCCGTACCATTGAGAGAGGTATCTTGCAGATGACAGCTTTGGTGGAAGAGATAGGAATCAAGGTGAAGGCCCGCGTGATTCCCGAGGCCTGTGGCCCCACAGACGGGTCTATGGCTGCTTCCAGACTCCGTTTCATCCACCAGTTGCCATTGATGCCCCTGTGGGCTATGGATGTGAAGCTTGCTGAAAAGTACATGTCGCTCGGCATTATTCGGTCAGCCATCGATATTTACGAGAGACTTTCTTTGGTCACGGATGCTGCCTTATGTTACGCTGCTGTGGACAACGAGGCGGAGGCTGAAAGGCTTCTTCGTTCACGTATAGAGGCGCATCCTGATGATGCCAGGGCCATCAGTGTTCTTGGAGACGTAATGCAGGACCCTGAATTGTGGGAAAGAGCGTGGAAGACGGGCCGCTACGCCAAAGCAAAGGCGTCTTTGTCGCGCTACTACTACAGCCCCCCTAGGCTGAGTGGGTTGGAGCGCAATGTGGAGTTAGCCATAGCTCACATGCACGATTGTCTCACCGCCAATCCGTTGGTGTACGAGAACTGGTTCTTCTATGGATGTTGCGGCTTGGAATCTGAGCAGTACGGGTTGGCACTGGAGGCGTTCACCAGATGTGTCTCTTTAGACGACACCAACTCATACGCGTGGCTGAACTTGGCTACGGCTTTGTTGCGGACTGATAAGACCAAACCCGCCTTCAACGCATTGAAAAAGGCCCTTCGCACAGCCGGGGAGGGCAAGAAGTCGTGGCGTATCTACGAGAACTACTTGGTGGTGGCCGCCAAGTTGGGTGAGTGGAGCGACGTGTTGATCGCTGCACGCGAGTTGGTACTGCTCAAGGATGGAGAGCTCTCGATTGACATTCCTGTAATTGAAAAGTTGGTGGAGATCTTAGTGGCTACTGAATTGCCCACCGATGGAGGCCGTTTGACGCACTATCAACGTCTGTGCACAGAGTTTGTGTGCGAGCAGCTTCCATCTGTCATCAATACCTCGGCCCGGTGCTGGCGCATAGTGTCGCGGGTGGAGTTGTGGAGACAGAGGCCTTGGGCAGCGCTCGAATGCCACGAGAAGGCGTATCGTGCTGTTTCGCACCGTCCCGAGCTTGAGACCGACGAGTTGGTGTGGAACGAGGCCGTGGATGCCTGTGAGGACTTGGTAGCTGCGTATGAGTCGCTTGGGGAGAAGCCCGGAAAGCATGGCGCCGGTGATGTGGTGTGCAAGGACTGGAAATACAAGACGCGCACCACCGTGCGCTCGTTGATGTCGAAGGGAAAAGCCATGTGGGAGGACTCTGAGGGATGGGTTCGTCTCCAGCAAATGAAAGAGGATGCTATGAACTAAAGTGAGAGGTTGTTTGGGTGTGCTAAAGTACTAGAGGCGTATAGAGGCCAACTGTAGATAATAGACTTGGATTAGAGGTCATTTGGTGTAGTGGGGAAAAGTATTTCAACAAAGTGAGATAGTTGACTAGTTGGCTACGGCGAGTAAATGGAGTGATCAAGCTGAAAAGGCAATCTTAGGGTAAAGGATACCATGTGCAAACTCGCAAAGACCTAGTTGTGAATTTCTGTGAAAATTCACCTGAAATTGAAAAGAAAAACCACTTCAAAACATGCAATTTGGTAGTGACAGGAAATGTCTTACATTAAGATGGGGACAAACACCACGGCGCCAGACCAAAAAAAGAAAAACTTCCTCCCTGCCAATAACAATCCACCAACAAAGCTTCTATTTCACTCTCTCGTGTGTATTTAGTGCCCAGCAAAACCACATATGTAGCGACTAATATCTTGCCCTGTGTTCCTCAAACGTGTCGTTGATCACCACAAGTGACTCGTAGGCGAAGGACGGAGCCCTCCTGTATTTTTGCTTGCCATCTTTTGGCACCGCCACCACCACCTCAGGGTAGAGGTCCAACAATGTGGTCTGGAAGGAGATCCACCACCCCTGCACAGTCGTAGAAGCCTTCAAGCCTGCAAGCAATTGCAAGACAGCGGCTGCAAGGCGATGAAGGGTTCGCCTTGCGGTTTCCGAGGTTTCAAGGCTAAGTCCCACCACAAGCAAATACAGGAACAACGCGTAGGGGTTCGACTCGAAAACAAATGGCAAGACGGCTGCGAAATCCGCTAACGCTGCGGTGCGCAGCAACGGCTCCTGGAGAAAGTCTAGGAGCGGGTTGATAGCTGGGCCATACAGCGTCTCTGGGTCCTCATAAAGCACGTCAAGCATATAAACAAGGGAGCGGATGACAAAGGGTCCGATTTTGAGGGGGTTTCTGGATGTGAGCCCCATGAGCACCGCCGTTGCGAAAAGCTGGGTATCCTCGAGCTGGAGAAGGGTGCACAAGGGCCTGTTTTGGGGCCCTAATGGTGCCGGCTCCGAAGCGAGAAGCACCAAAGGCCTTTGGGGGGCCTTTTTGGTCTGGGAATTCTCCACGACCACGGAAATGTTGTAGATGGAGGTAGTTGCATAGAGGCCAACAGAAACGACCCCCACAGTCCAGTACCACGTCGAGGTAGTGCTGCGGAAGAAGATTCCCGAGAGGCAGTAAAAGAAGGTGGCGAAAACTGTGGATACGTGCGCAGTGGCCCAAAGATGGTGGGAGGCGTCGTGTTGCGGTTGTGAAAACTCTATGTGGACCGACAGAAGGAACGCTAGGGCCTGGAAGCGGGCAAAGATAACAAGAGCGCGTGCGTAGAGAACCAACTTTTGAACGGGTTCTTTGAAATAAGCCAAGTTGGAGGCAACGAGGAGACTCCAAGCGGCGGCGGGCGAAACCGGCGGAGACATTTGGGAGAAGAGTGCTTGTGGAGACAAGGACCAGCAAAACTGGGTGCAAATAGAGCCGCAGTTCCACAAAAGGATGCGTACATCTCAGCACAGACGTCGCATTTCCCGGTATGTTTGGGCACGCCAACCCCCCCAGTAACCCTCAGCACGCGCTGGCCTGCACATATCGAAGATCTATCAAATCTCCACTGGCGCGTTTCACCCGTCAACAAAAAGACTCGTGTAACTGCAGCCACGTTATCTATATTTTTTGTGCGTGACTCTTCGCAGCTCATCCCCAGATCCTTTTGACGCGTCCCACATCGACATAAGGGACCCCTCCACACGCTCTTTTTTCTGATCTACCACACATAATGGTCGACGACAAATACGTGGGCTTGGCCCTCGCTATGTCGTCCTCCCTTGCCATAGGCACGTCGTTCATTATCACCAAAAAGGGCCTTATCGACGCGTCCGCCAGGAACGGCGGAGATCTGGTCCAGAACCACGAGTACTTGCAGAACCCTATCTGGTGGGCCGGCATGGTCACCATGGCAATAGGAGAGATCGCCAACTTCGCTGCCTACACATTTGCACCCGCCATTTTGGTGACACCGCTCGGGGCCCTTTCTGTGATCATAGGAGCCGTTCTTGCTGCCGTCTTCTTGAAGGAGGAGTTGGGCACCCTCGGCAAAATGGGCTGTGCTATCTGTCTCATGGGCTCGGTCATTATCGTGCTCCACGCGCCCGCAGACAAGGAGATCGAGACTGTGGACGAGATCCTTGGTTACGCGATGCAACCGGGCTTCTTGTTCTACCTGTTCTTGGTCGGTGCGTACGCATTGTTTATGATCTACAAGATCGTCCCCAAGTACGGCCACACCAACCCCATGATCTACCTCTCCATCTGCTCGCTGGTGGGATCCATCTCGGTGATGTCAATCAAGGCGTTCGGCATCGCTTTGAAGTTGACCTTGGGCGGCAACAACCAGTTCACACACATCCTGACCTACTTATTCATTGGCGTGGTGGTGCTCTGTATTTTGACGCAGATGAACTACTTCAACAAGGCGTTGGACCAGTTCGACACGTCCATCGTCAACCCGCTCTACTACGTGACGTTCACCACCTTCACCTTGGTGGCGTCGTTCATCTTGTTCCGCGGCTTCAACACCACATCCGCTATCAACATCATCTCGCTTCTAATCGGCTTCTTGATCATCTTCAGCGGCGTATACTTGCTCAACGTGTCCAGAAAGGACAACGAGGGCCGCGGTCGCGAGCTCTTTGGTGTGCATAACGGCAAGGACATGGCGCCCATGGACAACGGGCTTGGTGGGTTCTCGTCCATGAGACGCTCGATGCAAGTCAACAGAGCTGACTACGAAAACGAGGAGACGGTGGGATTGAGACGCTTTGACAGTTTCGAGATCGCCAGCGATGACGAGGACGGTGAGAGGCACAGAAGAAACTAGGCCACCAACATTATAGAGGACCGGCTCCTGCGCCGTTGTATAGTTCAATACGCTGAGTGATTTCTCCAAGCATAGGTGGCTGTCTCACCCCACGAAGCGCCGTTGTAGTCCTTCGTAAACTCTCTTACGCCATCTTAGCCTACATTTTGAGGTCAATATTTTTGGCACTTATCAGTGCGCGATAGTCAATTCACCTTCTCTACAGTACATATAAGCAACCAAAAGAACACACCCATGGGCGCACGATTATCGCTCTTGGCGCCGTCAGCCCCAACCGTGGCCATATCATCGTTTGTGGATATCCTCCAGAACATTCAGTACCTCGAACTCGTCAACAATTCCCGTTTTCTCAAAACCATAAAGGCCCTAGACACCTCAACAGGGAATCTTATCATCATCAAGATATTAATCAAACCAGCTACCACAATGACCGCCAACTACAACATAAACCTCCATGATGTGTCGGAATTGATCATTAAGGAACTGTCGTTGACGTCACAGTTCAATAACGTCTTGCCCTGGCACAAGCTTATAGAAACAGACAGAGCAGGGTATCTTATAAGAGAGCTTGTGAAGACCAATCTATATGACCGGCTCTCACTACGGCCCTTTCTCGAGCCCATAGAAAAGGCATTTCTTGTCTTCCAGATGCTCAAAATCCTCGACAATATCCACAACACCGTCCACATCCACCATGGGGACTTGAAGTCCGAGAACTTTCTCGTGACCTCGTGGAACTGGCTCATGATTACGGATTTTGCGAGCTATACCAAACCTACCTTTATCCCCGAGGATAATCCAAGTCAATTTTCCTTCTACTTCGACAATTCTGGTAGACGGTCGTGCTACATTGCACCAGAAAGATTCTACAACTCAAAAGACACTCCGGCCGTATTGCAGAATATCAGCGACGATGGCAAATTCGCAGGAAAAGACCTCTTGACGAACGAAATGGACTTGTTCAGCTTGGGGTGCGTGATAGCAGAATTGTACCTAGACGGAGAACCTACTTTCACCCTATCGCAACTTTTCAAGTACATGAAGAACGAGTACTCTCCGGACTTTTCCGCTATTTCTGACACCCACATAAGAGAGATTGTTAAGTCTTTAATACAACTCAACCCCAATGACAGACCTTCTCTGGACTATTTACTACTGGGCTACAGAGACAAGTGCTTCCCCGCCTTCTTCTACGAATTCTTGTACGACTTTATGTCTGACTTGAACAACGTGGATATGTTTGACGTTCCCAGTGAGGGAAATGACCTTTCCTCTAGCGACTTGAAGATCGCTCACATATATGATAACTTTGAGAAGATATCTCAGGCGTTGCACTTCGACTATGTCAGCGAGAAGAGGGAAGAAGCCTCTCAACTATACTGTGGGCCATTAAAATTAAATTTACCCGGCATGCCTAACAACTACTCTATCAAGTCTACGTCTACCTTTATGCGAAAGGATTCAGAAAACCAGCAGGGTCAGGCGGCGCTTGTTATCCTAAACTTGATCTTCTCGCTTATAAATACCTTGAAGCTTCCGGCCTCGAAAATAAAAGCGTGTGAGTTGATTATAGCGTTATCAGAGAGAGTTAACGACGAATGCAAGCTCGACAGGTCGTTGCCTTATTTGTGTCATTTGTTGGACGAATACATTGAGAACTCGATGTACAAATCGAGCGAGGTGCAAGTTGAGTCTTCCATAAAGCAACTTTCCAACAACGCTACAGTGTCCTCCAGAGTTGTTTGCGTAACTTTGAATGCTATCACTACGCTTTTGATGTCCTGCTCGTATATTACACCCATCAATGTGTTGATTTTCCCCGAATATTTGTTGCCGAAACTCTCCCACTTATTGGCGATCTGTGGAAGAGACAATGAGAAGAACTTGATCAAGATCACTCTTGCAGCATGTTTTCCTAATCTTGCAAGCGTTGCTGAAAAGTTCTGGATGATGTCCAAGACTTTCAAGAACAACGAGGTCAAAAATTACCACACCAAAATAGTGTCTGTTGCTGCAAATGAGGACCAACTCTTGAACTCTTATAACACGCTCAGCATCCCGAAACTGCAGTTAGATTCGGAATTTGAGAGGTTGGCTTTCAGCTTGCTCACAGACCACAGCCCCAGTGTGAAAAGTAGTTTGGTCACGAATATCTTGCCCTTATGCGAGTTCTTTGGAATCGACAAATCGAACGACTTTATTTTGCCCCATTTGATAACTTATTTGAATGATCTGGACTATCAGCTTCGGTTGTCGTTTTTGTCGTCGATCATACAACTTGGCCCATTTATTGGCGTTTTGTCATTTGAACAATACTTACTACCACTATTGATCCAAACTCTAAGTGATCACGAACAATTTGTTGTTATAAAGGTCCTTGAAATTTTCAACCACTTTGTCAAAGAGCGGTTGATAAACCCTAAGTTCAACGCTCTTTCCATTTACAAAGAATTGTTGCAGCATGCGATAAACTTGCTCTTGCATCCAAATGAATGGATCAGGCAGTCAGTATTGAACATGGTCTTATCAATCAGTGACAACTTACTGGATGCTGATAGATATTGTTTCCTCTACCCTTACCTTGAGAAGTTCTTGTCTTATGACATCACTTCAATCACCTGGAATAGTGTTTACCCCTGCTTGACGAAGCCTTTGTCCAAACAGGTATATGAGTTGGCAGTTACTTGGTCGACAAGCTCGACATCTCGGTCCTTATTTTGGCAACAGAAGGCATTCTCTGCAATCACTACGGTTAACAAAAAACATACAGCGATCTCTTTCTCGAAAAATATGGGGCGGTCGGTCTATATGCCCCAAATCAATGCTTTTGATTCCTCGGACTCAGATAGAGGGTCAAGCACGCAATTAATGGCAAATGTGCCACTTTCTCCCGAGGACAGGCAGTGGATTTTGAAGCTTAAATCAGTGATGCTAGACGAAAAGGATCTATGGAAAGTGTTTGCTCTCAAGCACTTCATCTCTAACTCCAACAGGCCTCTTTTACTTGCTTCGGCGGATACTGAATTCGAACAGTCACGCGACATAAATGTCCCACCAAGGAATATCTTCTTTGACATTTGTTATAAGTCCGAACCAATAAGCGCCAGTTCTAAGGTGACCGAGACCAATGTCGACACCCGATTTCCAGACGACAGCACTTCGATCATAAGTGGGAGACATGATATCAATTCCTATGTTTTACCCAACTTGAATAAGGTAAAGGCGTCACTTCAGACAGTGCAGGCCAACGTTTTTGGCGAATTGGATTTGAGCCATGAATCTTCATATAATCAGAGCACTCACACACATATTCACTCCACCTCTTCAGATTCCAATTCCACCCATAAAGTGTTCAGCATCAACAACCAGAAGATTATCTCAGTGAGTATGAAGCACAGTTACACTGGACACAACCCTTTCATATTGAACTACTTGCAAGCGGTTGATTTCCAGCCGTCAATGGAGAATTTTCCGGAATTTGGACAACTCACAAAAGAAAGCAAGGTTCCTTTAGCTCCAAAGCTGCCTTTCAACCCTAAAGGAATTTGTGTGGCACATTTGAATACCAATGACAGTCACAACACGATCGATGGCATCAATAAGGTGGTTGTGTGTCCTTCATCGGAATTTTTCGTTACTGGTTCAGAAATGGGATACCTTAAGGTTTGGGATGTCCTGAAGTTAGAGAAGAACGTTGCTACTAGAAACGCCAGTCTCTCCATCAATCTCAAGTCCTCGATCGTTGATGTTAGGTTTATGCCCAATAGGTTTGTTCTTGCGGTAGCCACCCAAGATGGAATCCTTCGGTTGTTCAGAATCGATGTGAACAGAGGCAAGAGCAAGAATATCATGAAATACCTGAAAATTGCGTTGGTGAGATCCTTCAAAATAGAAGAAGGATATGCTACTAGGTTGGATTTTTCTGTCTACAATAGCAAAACGCAGCTTATTGCCATCACCTCTGTGTCCAGAATTTTGGGTATAGATATCATCAAAATGGAGAAAGAATTCGAGCTTCAAAATCCGTTGATGTTCGGCGTCCCCACAAGCTTCATCGTTGGACATAATAAGATTTGGCTTCTACTTGCTACAAACGAAGGTGTCCTCACACTTTGGGATTTGCGCTTCGAGATCTTATTGAAGGCATGGAAAATTAAGAGCAAGACCGGCGATGATAACGAGAAAGTGGGAATCAATAAGTTGATCCTTTTGGCGCCAGAATTCAGATTGGACACTCCTCTGAAGAATGGGAGCAGCTCAGATAACCAAGGAAGCTCCTACTTTGCCATTATAGGCAGCAGCAGGGAGTCTGATATTTCTATTTGGGAGGTACCCACTTTTGAGTGCAAGGAAATCTACAACTCGCACGTACGCAACCCCAAGATAAAAGGCTACGTTTTAGAGGAGATAAGACAAGACAAGCCCACATTTGACGAGTTATTGTCCTCTTTAAGTCTCGACATGGACAGCGATTTCGACATCAGCGTGGGGCCAGATGCCAACAAGAGCATGACGTCGCTAGCATATTTCAAAAAAGGGGGGACTAATGGTGACCATTACCTTGTTAGCGCTACGTGGGACAAACGCCTCATCGTGTGGAACACAACTGACGTGGGTGGCTCGTTTTCTTTTCACAACAAGAATGCCGTCGTCTTTTCGAGAAACAGGGCGAGCCTGTCGATGAGCATTGTCAACGAGAAAATCACCGAGCGGAAAGCCGACCATGATACGTTCTTGGGCCAGAGCGAGCCTGTATCCCACCAGGACACCATCACCGATATCGACGTGATCACATGGCCCTTTTCCATGATCGTTTCGGTGGACCGGAACGGGTATGTGAACTTATACAAATAGCCTGGTGTGATATTATATGCAGGACATCCAAGTATACGACTTCATAGCTGAAGGAGGCGTGCAAATTTCCCTATTAGGCCCAACGGTTTTTCCGCTTTTAGTGACCACATGTTGGATGCAGGCTTAATGTCCTTACTTGAGCCGCTTCTTTAAGTATTGCCGATTAGCTTTCCAAGTGTCTTTTCTTCTATATAGAAACGCCCAGCTCCCGTATAGATAGACTTATCCTTGAAAATGCCCTTTGACGACAAAAAAGGCATGCAGATTGCGTTGGAGGAAGCCAGAAAGGGTATGTTACCAATCCGCGACAGACCGCTGCATAGAACATGGTCCGGGCCAGTTAAACAAAACTAAAGGCCGACAAGGTTCGAGGTTCGAGTTTGCATGCTAACACATTTTAGGCCTCGAGGAGGGAGGTGTGCCTATTGGGGGAGCTCTTATTAGCGAGGATGGCACCGTCTTGGGACGCGGCCACAATATGCGTTTTCAGAAGGACCTGGCCACGCTCCATGGCGAGATACTGACGTTAGAGAACGCAGGACGTTTGCCTGGCAAAGTTTACAAGAACTGTACCATGTACACCACTTTGTCGCCATGCCACATGTGTTCTGGTGCCTGTCTTATGTATGGTATTAAGCGCGTGGTTTTGGGAGAAAACTACAACTTCATGGGCGCGGAGGACTTGTTGAAGCAGAAGGGTGTGGAGGTGGTCAACTTGAACGACCCGGAGTGCAAGAAGCTTATGTCTACCTTCATCAAGGAGCGTCCCGCCGACTGGTTCGAAGACATTGGCGAGTGACTGGCATTTACAGGAACGTACAACATTTGCATAAGAAGTGACGATTTGCTGGAGTTGTATTGTAGCTGGAGTGTCACGGGTGCATTCTGGAGGGCTCTCTTGCCAAAGCAAGGGTATTTCAAGTACATATTTACCGTCAGTTTGCAAAGTTTAGCAAGCCAAAGTCCCAAATAGTAAGCATGACCTGAAGACTGCTATTTAGAAATACATTGTCTCATTCAACCCGAGCATCCTTCCCCCTCAGTATAGCTCTTCAGCTTATTCTTTTCTTCTTCCGTCTTGCGTTCTTCCTCTCTACACCTTTTCCATCGAGTGGACTGCGAAAACTGCGGGAACAAAACTGAATCTCCTCCACGATAGACAATCCCACATATACCTCCACATGGACGCTATTTCCGATAGGGCTTTCACCGAGGTGCAGGCAGTTGAGTTGCCCAGCGAAGAACCTTCTCTCCTCACAATCATATTAGACATCAGCCCCAAGGGCTGGTACAATATCAGGGACTCCATAACCATCCAAGAACTCACAAAGTCGCTTCTCGTGTTCCTCAACTCACATCTCGCCCTTAACAACTCCAATCTGGTTGCCTTCATAACCAGCTCGCCTGATGGTTCCAAATTCCTCTATCCTAAGCCTGAGAAGAACTACGACGAACGCCTCATTCATCACAATACTGACCTGAATGGCCAAGTAAGCAGTCGAGAGTGTACTCCCTCTCTAGTCAACAAGGGCATGTATCGTCAGTTTCGCATGGTCGACGAGGTTGTGCTTCAGGAACTCAACGAGGAGATGAACGAGCTTTGTACGTTCATAAGCGAGGGCAAGTTCGAAAGGGCCTCCTCCACCCTTTCTGGGGCGTTGAGTATGGCGCTTACTTACACGAACAGACTGCTCAATCTCGATTCTTCCATTTCTACCACCACTGCATCTGCCATCAGCTCCTCGACAAATACCAGTACCACTGCGGGGCTGTCCAGCACTTCTACTTCGGCTGGTAGTAATCTCTCGGGCGGAAGTAACCTCTTCAGCAGCTCTATGAAATCACGCATTTTGGTAGTCTCTGCTAGCGATGAGGACGATATCAAGTACATCTCTGTTATGAATGCCATCTTCGCCGCACAGCGCATGAAGGTGTCCATTGATGTGGCCAAATTGGGCCATAAGAGCTCGTCGTACCTCCAGCAGGCGTCTGATGCGACAAACGGCGTGTACCTCAACATCCAGAACCCACAGGGCTTGATGCAGACGCTTTCTACTGCCTACTTCATAGAACCGGCCATTCGGCTGATGATCATTCTTCCTACCAACACTAATGTTAATTACCGTGCGAGTTGCTTCATAACTGGAAAGGCTGTTGACTTAGGCTACGTCTGCTCAGTATGTCTTTGCATCATGAGCATTATTCCCAAAGAAGGCATCTGCCCCACATGCCAGTCGACTTTCGATGAGAAGGTGCTAGCTCAGTTGCGGCGCAAGCCTGGCGTCAGCGCTAGAAAGAAGAGAAAGGTGGACCAAAATGGGAACCAAAACGGGGATACGCCAACTTAGCCAATTCAGGACTTGCAGTCGTTTCTCTTAGAAGATCTTCTGTTCCCCAATCCGTGGTTTACGATTCCAAAATCAAAGTCTTTTGCATACCCATGCTTATCGATCATGTGTAGTCTTCTCTTGTGCTTTGTAGAGCATATCTTATCGCAGTCGAAACATCTGTAAACTTTTTCCCCTTTATCACGAGCAATCCTTAGAAAGGGATTGTGGTGTTCATCTATGTGTATATTGAGGAACTTTTCACTGGGAAAGACTTTCCTGGGGGCACAAGACTCGCATAGAAAGCTGTGCTGGTTAGAGACGTGGGCCTCGTAAGAGAGGTAGTCTTCGAAAAAGACCAGCCTAAGGTGGCATGGGGGTATATCACACCGTAAAGAACTGGTAACAGGAAGAGGAACTTCGTTTATGTGCTCATTTTCGTCATCTTCTCGTATTCGCTTGCTCATAGATAGAAAGTGTAAGAGAAGATTTTGAATGCGAAACTTTTACTCAAAATACCAAACCATTGATCTATCATTTTATCATTCGCTTATAGGATGTCCAGGTCAGCAGACTCAATAAGAAGTGGAAAACGACCTCGAGATGACGATGAGATTTCAACGTACACTTCGGGACCTTTGGATCATACCTTTGGTCAACATACTGCCTTCCCTATATCTACTACCGAAGACCCAGAAGAACGCTCTGTGTTCGAGTATCTCTCTTCTGTACGAAACGAAGCAGAAAACGATCGTTGCTTCTTCTACGTGGATCGAAAAGCTGACTCCCTAAACACTTCTGTTCGAGCAGGTCTAAATCCGCAGCCGCCTACTGAGGTTATCTTCATCGATCAAGAGTGGGCCAAGTCACTAATGGACCGTTTTCTCCAAATCAAGGCAAACATAGAAAGTCACCAGTTGGATCTCTCTGATACCAGTTATGCTGTTCCGTCCTCAGCAGCGCTGTGGAGAACCACTCTATTCAAAGACCCGCCACCTCTAATAGAGTCGTTTTTCCTGGTGCTTGACCACCCTACAGTCATAAAATTGATTGTCTACTTTACCAAGTGGCTCAGCACTTCAACGAATGAAAACCTTTCAAAATGGATCTTTCTGACGTTTTTACGCCTCGATTGTCTCCTTGACTCGGACGAAACTTGCATTGTCAGAGACCTAGGCAAGAAAGCTCAAAAGATCCTTCAGAAGACCTCTGGAAGAGATATTCCGCCAGTTGCAAAGTACACCATTGAGATGGTGTTGATCATCGTGGGAGAATATTACGGACAGCGGGACTTGCTCATCCTCACTGCTAGTAGCTAAACCCACTGAGTGCTCTTACTTATCTCCTCTCAGCCATCTAATGCGTTTATGAACTAAAGCTCTTCTCCCTAGTGGAGTTCTTGTAACTACCTATCAACTTGATTCTTTCTTCTCTATTATTACTAGAACTCTGCTCTTCTGAAGACAGAGAGTGCTGACCTTTATAAACTGGAGTCTGGTGGAGCCGTGGCAGTTCCTGTCTGCAGGATTTTCACTGCGTTGACCCAGTCAATTCGAGATAAAAGCGTCTTGATTTTTAACCCATCCTCAACCATGTCTTCTAGTCCTATTAGAGAGGATTTGGTGATCCCGTATGTCGCTATAGTAGGCTCTCACATCTAATAACACATTTACTAACCCCAGTTACAAGCATGTCCCCGCCAAACCTCGCGGTGAGGTGTCTGGGGTGATCGGCCAATCGTTGCCCATGGCCGCTATGTTCATGAGAAACAAGATGTTGTCATGGGCTGCCGTGTTCATCTCGATTCAATCATACTTGAACCAGCCCGACAACAAGCCTGTGAACGAGAAGGAGTCGAGCACTGAACAGCCTCCTTTGTTGAGAATCTTGTTCGCCATCATTTCCATGGCCACTTGTTACGTGGATTTGCTCTTCCCTCACATGAGCCCCGTTACTAGATCTAACGCTCAGGTGGCCTCCGAGACGGTTTCTTCGATTATTTCTACTGCTACCGCTTCCAAATAACTGTATAATTACGAATAGGAAGTCTATCAAAAAATAATTAGATACAACACTGCCTAAATCTCGACCCCTTGTAGGAGATACCTTTTTAAATCGCTGCTACTAAACTTTAATACTTTGTACATATATCTACAGTAACCTAACCATCGCAATAATACATGTGAAGAAAGAAAGCATGTGCCTGTCCCCAAAGCCGTCACAATTTGTCATTAGTTCCAGTGGAAAATCACGCTCTCAGTACCCTTATAAGACACTGACACCTTCAGCGAAGTACTGTCCCACGCCAAATCACAAATTCCAAGCTCGCGGGTTCCCTCCAAGCCTTCATTATCTGAAATCTTGAATGGGTAGAAGCCTATGCAACGTAGAAGGTCTTTACGCGATTTGCTGTAATTCTTGAGTTCAACATCCCACACAGACACCTTGCCAGTATCGTCACCAATGGCGACTAAATTATTGTTTGGTGACAATGCAACAGCGAAAACAAGAGGCTTGGTTTTGATAATCTCCTGCGCAGTGAATTCGGGGTCTTCCAACTTGAAGTTATCCTTTTCCAGGAAAATATTGGTGCTGATCACATTCTTTCCGGTATAGGCGTCCCAAACGTTGACGACGCCTTCCATGGAGATGCTGAGTAACCTGCTGCCCTTGTTGTTGTCCTCTTGATTCAACCATAGCAAGTCTATTAATGGAGACGTGTGCACTTTGATATCTGCTTCAGTGGAAGTATTGTTCAAGTCCAAGCAATCATCAGCAGAAATACTTTTCCATACCTTGATTTTGTAGTCGAAATCAGATGATGAAGCCAAAAGCTTTGAGACCGGGTTGAATTTAAGAATCAGGATGTTACGCTCATGGCCTGGAAGAATGCCAATGGGTACAGCAGACTCGCCGGCACCGCCAGAGGAGTCGAACTGGTTCACCGGCGAATTTATGGAGTATATTCTAATGGTTTTGTTTGGGGTAGAGACTGCAAACTTCAGGTCCCCCACAAAGCATGCATCGATAGTACTTGATGTGGGAATTGAGGAGGAGGTCCGGATCTGTTGGATCAAGTTGAGGTTGGAACCGTTCCAGAGACACACTTGGTTATTGGTATTGATAGAAAGAAGGAAATGGCCGTTTTCGCTCCAGGTAACGCTGGATATCAATGCCGCTGTTGTAGTGGTTTCATCCTGTCTGTTTTCCGCAATGGCATTGTCCTTCTGTGACGGCGTGTTGCTCCCATTGGCGATGTTCTTCAACTTTCCATCTGGGGCCCAGGCCCTGAGCTCACCGTTTGCTCCTGCTGTGACGATGAGGTTTCCCTGAGGTGACCAAGAAACGATATTGACCTCGTTCTGAGCCTCACCGAGGGGCACACCCGGTATAAAACTGGGGTGGCTAAGGGTTACAGACTCGGCGACTTTGCCGTCGATGATAGCATTCACTGTTGCACAGGAGTCCAATTTACCAAAGGCAAACACATCAGAGCTCGGGTGCCAGCGCGTGACCAAGCTCTCGGCGTAGGTGATGGCAGGTGTTATAATTTTGGTGGAAAAGTTTACTTCTGGGTCCTCCAGGCCAACCTCAGTTTCGGCATCCACCATCTCCACATCCGGTATAGAGCCATTGCTTGGAGCGTCTGACTTGAGCAAGAACCGGTTGGAGGTGTCCTTGGACCCGGGGTCGTTTTGTATTTGTTTCTCCACCTCGTCTTTTAGCAAGGCGCCTATCAACGAGAGACCCGCATCCTTGCGCGGCGAAACCTCCTCAGCAGCCAAACTGTAGAGTATTCCCTTTTGCACGAGACCTACGAGACAGCCGGGGCTCATTTTAGTGAGCACCTCGAGGTTGTGGTTGTGCTCATACAGAAGGCAGTCGGAGTGCTTTTCTAGCGCATACGCCGCAAGGTCGAAACCGCTCTCCTGGAGATAGCGCCAGATGAGGTAGTTGAGTTCTGTGGAAGTGAGTGACATGGAGAGCACTGCAGCAGCCGGCGCTTGACGGAACTTGTGAAGAGAAAATGCGATGTCAGGTAGTTATATATATCTTTTTAAATCGTTTTACAGAAGGGTTACACAAAAGCGCTAGCCAGCCGCTTAGGGTGAGTAGTTGGACAGGGCCAAAAAAGCCCAGAAACGCTTAGTGCTGCTGAAAAAGCGCTCGGTGTGTCCGTAGTGTATAACGGCTCTACTGTAGCACTCTGGCTACGGTAGCGACGTCATTGGTTGATTGTAGTCGGTTCCTGTAGTGGCGTAAAATCCATCCGCGACAAACAACACCTCACAGTAGTTAGGGCCATATTCAGTACACAACAAGATCCTCGAAAGGCTCTAAAGCATTTTTGCAAGGATCCTTTCACCATCGTCAAGGTATCTTTCATTAACTAATACAGCAATAAATTTGCATCCCACCACAACCTCCAATTGGCCAGATCACATGGACTTCGATACGAGAGCCGTCCACAGGAAGAGCAGGGCCCCATGGCAGGCCAGCCAGGCCAAGTCCAAGTCAAACAACCCCTATGCCGCTGCCAACACCTCCTTGGTGTCCAACGATGATGGCCATAGCATCTACGGCGGTGGGAATTTGGCCGCCCCAAGCATATACGAGGGTGGGGCTGGTAACGGCAGCAACACGTCGTTGTTGGTGCCCGGCACAGTCAAAAACAGAAAGACCAACCGACGGATGAGCATTCATGCGTCGGCCTCAGCGGCGGGCCATGGTCGCCCCGATATAAGCAACCTTCCGCCCGTGCCCAACTTGTATAGGACAGGCACCAACAACCTGGAAGCGATGCTGATGTTCAGTGCCAAGGAGGAGAAGGATGAGTTTGCCAATATCGAGGCACGCATCATCACGGAATTGTCGAGCGGAACCGCCTCCGAAATCGACGACTATTACAAGGTGCTTGTTAAGCAAAAAGCGCTCCTTGACCGCGACATCAAGGCTAACATCAACCAGAACCAGCGCAACATCTTGGAATTGACCAACGACTTGAAGGCCACGCAGGAAGAACTTCTCCAGTTGCGTATCACTACCAAGGAGCTCTATGGAGTTCTTAGTGACTTTACCGATGCCGCCGAAAGACGTCTAGAGTTAGAGCACGAGGTTCCGCAGCCCCAATCGCAGCCCCACTCGCGTTCCAAAAGTGGCAGCAGCTTACTGCTTCCCGGAAAGCGGAAAGACCGCTCGTCTATTCTTGTGGTGGAAAAGATGTGGGCGTCTGAGTTGCAGTCATTGTTCAAGCATGTGGAGGGTGCCTCCAAGTATATCCAAGCAATTCCTGGAAGGCATGTTCTAGCTGAGAGCGGTAGATGGCACGAAGTCAACATCGGAACATGGAAACCCACCAGAAACACGCATTTATTCGTTTTGAACGACTTGGTGCTTGTGACAGCGAAAAAGAACTCCTCAGGCCAGGACGGTGGTAACAACAAGCGTCGCTTGCAGGCGATCCACTGTTGGCCGTTGCACGAAGTAAAGCTCACTGAAATCAGCGCGCCAGCTGCTGCTTCGAACGCGAAGGGCGACGACAACAAGGTGTACATCATCAACATAAGAGCTAAATCGTTGAGCTATGTTTATCAGACCGACCGTTACGACCATTTCTTGAAGATAACCGACGCCTACAACAAGGGCAAGAACGAGATTTTGCAGAAAGATCGTCTTCTCGATGCACGTAAGTCCATCAATCCGTTGACCGACCTCGCAGAAACTGACGAGGAGAAAAAACAGCTCCGTGAGTCGTTCAGAAATAGCGGCGTCAAAGATGATGACACTGAGAAGAGGCACAGTGGTCACCAAAGGCAAAGCAGTGACCACCTTCTTCAGGATATCTCCGCCAGGGTGCATTCGCGTAACCGGTCGCTTGATGTTGGCAGAAACAAGAGCTCACGCGACCCCAGTGACAAAACCAAGTACTTTATGGACTTAAAGTCTATCGAAGACCGACTTGACGAGGTGGACGTGGAAATAGCTCACAACAAGAGCGTCGAGTCTGTGGGTTTGATCAAGCACATCGAGAACAAGTTGGGCAGCATCGAGTCCGCGGTGGCGACCAATAGTAAGAAGGAGGTGACTGATGAAGAGATTAAGTTGCTTATCGACGTGATCAAGTTGAAGATCACTAACCGCAAGCTCAAAGTGCAGCAGAGTCTCAGCTTCGAGTTGCAGCACAACATTGCACGATTGGACAACGGCCTGATTTCGCAGATCCTCGAGTTCTTCCTCACATTCGACCAGTTGGAAAAGGGCATTGGCGCGTACTTGGCAGCCATGTCGAGTCACTTAGCGTCTACCCTAGCCCGCTTGGTGACGGGCGTACAAGGGTCTACGAGAATCGACGTGGTCAACTACTTGTCGAACTTGGTGATAATCAATGTGTTTATTATCAAGCGGGCAGTGTCTGTTTATGAGGAATGCATAGTCCCGATAGTTCGGCGGGCCAATTCCGTGGACCTTGACTCCAGTGGTTTCATCAGTTGGTGTATAGACGAGGTGGCGAACTTGGTCGGTACCATTAAAAAGCACTTGCACGGCACCCTTATCAGCTCTGTGGAGACGCAGGAGGGTGTGCTCATTTACACAGTGAAGGATGCGCAGAATTTTGCGGAATTTGTGGCAGTGGTGCAACCACAGTTGGATGAGTTGAAGAAGGTGGGAGTGAACGTGGAATTTTTATTCGACGATATCCTCCAGCTTCAGGCCTAGGATTCGTATATGAATAACTGAAGGCAGTTAACCTGTAGGCTTATGAAGATACAAGTTTTTGATTATCCTCGTGAATGCACCCCACAGCTCAAAGACTAGAGCTTGTCATACAACTTACCGAGGTCGTAGTTTTCTCTGTAGTAAGCACCACGACGTTTGAGAATGACAAGTGTAATGGAGGCCACAGCCAAAATGCCCATAATGATGCTAAACAAGATTCCCGGGCCAATGGCATGCAACAACGGGTCCACCACGAAGGTGGCAATGGCTGCCAAAATCATCCGCACCAAGCTGTTGAGTGCCACTCCTGTAGCTCCTTTTCCTGGTAACGTGTCGACAAGATAGGTCACTGTGGTGCCGATGACAATCATGGAGGCGAAGCCAAAGAGCGCCGTTCCAATTAGTGGTGTGACCCAGTGCTCGTGGTATTGCAAGCACCAGCCAAAAATAAGGCATGACGGCGGAAAAAGCACCACTGCGATGACTAAGTTCCACAGAAGGCGCAGTTCCGGTACCACATGGCCATTGTGGGCGGCAGCGTAGTCGCGGAGAAGCTTATCGAGCCAGCGGCCACCTATAATCAGGGCCATAATGTACGTGACGGAATTGGGAATGTAGAGGAGACCCACGATAATGGTCGAAAAGTTGTAAGGAGGTTTCGAGTACTCGGAGGTGATGGCCAAGTTGAAAAAGTAGATAGCTGCAAAGCACACCAGCGAATGCGTGATGATCAAAGCCACAGGTGGGTGTGTAAGGAGGACCAACAGGTGCATGGGCCTGATGAAGTACTCGTAGAGCTGGAAACGAGCCTTTTGGCTCCATGTGCCCGTTTGAGGCACAGTCTGCACGTGCGAGGTGCTTCTGCTGAGTTCCTCGAGCCTTCTAGAATACGCTGAGTGAGTGCTGAGCCTCGAAAGCGGGACTGAAGGATCAACCACCAAATCCTCGGAGTGAGAGTCCTCAGCTACTAGCGCCTCAGGTTGGCCAGGTACCAGCCCAGAGGTACGGTAGTTTTTGTTGAGATTCAGTCCTGGGGGACCTGGCTGGGCGTCCTGAGCACGCTCTTCAGCTTCCTCCTCCTCCACTTCTCGAGCTACCTTGGCCGCCATGTTGTCCCTGGCGCTTTCAGGCAGGGAAGGGACGCTTAGTTGGTGGCTCTGGGACGGACTTTCCTGAGGTCCTTTCTCTTTTTGGCTTTCGGGATCGCTCTCCTCGTCAGCGGCACCCCTCTGCTTGTTTCTGAGTTGCTCCCGAATCGCTTCAAAGTTATCGGCCCTGCGAAGGGTCTCAGGAAGCCCAAAGACAACTAAGACCACGTTCACAAGACAAAAAATGGACATGGTGTACTGGGTGGCTCTCCAGCCCCATGCCTCGGCGACTGCACCGCCAATTATGGGGGAGAGGAACGGCCCAAGAAGTGGCCCGAGGTAATACAAGCCCAACGCAAAGCCGATCTCCTCCTTCACGAACAAATCAGCGATGCTGCCGGCACCCACGCTTTGCACCAGCAGGGCCAGAGCACCTGCAAAGAAACGAAGGATGATAAGAGACTGCATGTTGGTGCACACCGCCAGGCCAATGGAGAAGCCAAGAAAGAGTGTGAACAGCACCAAGTAGATCGACCGGCGCCCGTACTTTTCACTAAACAGCGACCACCAAAGCGGAAACACACCAAGCAGGATGAGGTAGATTCCCACAGAGATGTTAACCACAGTCGCCAGAGTGTTCAAGTCTGTCACCACGTCAGAGATGGCCGGCAACATTATGGAGGTCCCCATTGGACCTGTGATGGCAGCGAAAGCCACGATGAACACAATAATGTACTTGGTGGTGACAGAGTAGTCTCTGGCATCGGTGTATTCGGGAATCACTGTGAGAAATGCAAGAAGGCCCCTTCTTTGACCTGTAGGGACCCGGAGCAGGTTTCGAGTGGACTGTGACAACGGTCTGGAAAGTGCTTGGTTCAGGTCTTCCGGTTGGTGTGGTGTAGGGACTCTGTCAGGGGCCATGTGCAGCACATGTGACAGCCCTAGCGACAGCACGTCATCGGCCGGGAAATGCAGAGCCGTCATGGGTAAAAAATTTCGTATATACGCTGCTTTTTGGGACGCCGTTATAAATGTGTCAAAGCCATCGGCAAAGCAAGACTTAAGCCGATATCTCCGAGCTTTGGTTATTAATGGGGTCAAAAAGCGGTCAACTGGTGAGGTATCCCAGGAATATTGCGGACTTAAAGGGACTGATTCAGGGCTACGGCAGGGATGGTGAGGCTGTAACGGGCGTTGAAGACCGTAAAAGAGGGGTCTTATTCCTTGTAAAAGGAGCGTGGCCCGGCCGGAAACGGGTGCGAAACGCCGATATCTGGGTGCAAGACATCGGCGCTATCGGGTCGGAATTTTCCGGAGCACGGAATTTTGCGGCCCGTAGAAAGAATTTCCCGGAGTTTTTGGACCGGTAGCGAGTATCGCGAGAATTACAGGTTATATCGATGGCAAAAAGGCTATAGCAGAGGTCATCTACGAGCAATCGAAATTCTTTTTCTGTGTCTCGACATAGGGCCAAAAGAATGGGCCTTTCGAAGGTGTCCTGTCTCTTTAAGTAGAACAACTTCACGTGTATTACTTGGGTTGGTTGGCAGATGAGGCCTGTGATTTCTCCCAGGCGCGCCTGTGAATATTCCAGCGCAAGTCTGCGAACCGCGTTCCATTACAGGGAGCCTTTTCCAGGCTGAACCTCACTAAGAAGTCCGCTAAATTTCGCCCCAGTTTCTCACTGGCTGCGCTTCTCCGCTGTCCCTGGCACCCACTTCCTTCCCCCACCTAGTAGCAACCACGCAGTTTCGCTAACACATATCCTAACTGTTCTCTCTAATGTTTAGTCTGGCGCTGCGCGAGAAGCTGCTGGTCTACAAGCGCGATTTGTACCCAAAACTCTTTACTATTTAACACTTTCTCCCTGTTCATTTGACCAGAGCGTTTTTTTGGCGCACTCCCCCACGCACGCCACCCTTTCTCAGGGACCCTCCACAAAAACACCCTTCAAATTAACTCACACCTATCCAACTCTGCTTTGCACGAACCTTAGATCCCTAATCATCCCATGGAGCTCACACCCTTCATGGTCATCCGCTTCGCGGCATTTGTCGTGGTCTTCTTCATCGGATGCGTTTCCATAGTCCTTACCCAGGTGGTGGCGAATACGGTGTTTGCATGGGACCCGGCATCGCGTCAATCGCTTGTTGGTGCCACCAAGACTCATTTCGTTATCGTGATCACATTTTTGTCACACATAATCTCGCCAAACACCATCTCCATCACGTACAATCCCAAAAACCTCCCTGCTGGGAACAGCTTCCGGGTGGACGATGACCACAACTTGTTTCTGATCCTCAATCCCAATTCGGTGTGGATCTCCAACCACCAAATCTACACCGACTGGCTCTACATGTGGTTTGTGGCATATTCGGGTCGCTTGTCCGACTACGTATACATCATGCTCAAAGACATGTCCAATACCCCCATTCTTGGTTACGGTATGAAGAACTACGGATTCTTCTTCTTATCCCGTAAGTGGGATGCCGACAAGGTTGTTCTCACTAACCAGTTGCTTGCAATCGATGCCAATGCTCGTGGAGTGGGACCCGCCAATGGCTTTCGCCACGTGTCCTCCGCCAACGTAGCCGATGCCTCTGTGCATCACTGGCCCCGGGGTAACTCTGGAGACATCTGGCCGTACCACGTGATTTTGTTTCCGGAGGGTACTGTGACGTCTATCCGGACTCGTGGCAAATCCGACAAGTTCTGCGACTCCCGCGGTCTCCCACGATTGAAATACACCCTCTTGCCTCGGGTCCGCGGCTTGTTCTTGACTCTCCGCAAGTTGCGCGGTTCCTTGGAGGCTGTCTATGATGTGACTACGGGTTACTCGGGCTTGCGGCCTGACGAAAATGGCGAGGATGTCTTTACATTGAAGGCCTTTTACATTCAGGGCCGTGGCCCCAAGGCGGTACATTACCATGTGCAGGCATACTCTCTCAAGGACATTCCATTGGGAAAGGAGACTGAGGATATTGATGACGTCAGTGAAGCCGACTTGGAGGCGTTCGAGTCCTGGTTATTCAAAATCTGGTACGAGAAAGACGCGAGGATGGCCCGTTTCTACGACAAAGGCTCTTTCGAGGATCTTGATGGTCAGGATGCGGGAAACATCACCGTAGTGGCAAAAGTGAAGCTTCGCTTTTTCCCCGATATCGGCAAGCCGTTCCTCACGGCTGCCTCCTTGGCACTCATTCTGCGGCTTGTATGGATGGGTGTGGTGCACCTTCTTTCCGCCGAATAGAGGTGTAATATGCAATATGAACACTTTAAATCGTGTGTGATGAAAAGAGATGAGGTAGCACGAATAGAAATCACTATGAAACGATGAACGAGTATAGACCAAATAGATGCCTATATAGGAATAGAGGAGTTTAGGTTGAGCTAATGAGAGACGCGAAAATATACGGGTATATCTGCTTAATTGTGAGTTATCTATGTGCTGATCTAGGTGATTACTGATTATTAAGTTACTTTGCATTTCCGATGAGTGGTGAGTGTTTTTGTTCATAAATGTTAATCATTTTCCTCTATTTTGTACTGAGAATGTCTCAAAATTAGGAATTGCTGCGAAAATGCAACAGATTTGTTTCATACTGATTTGAGACTAATCGGCATATAAAAGAGAACACCCCAACAACAAGAAGTTTTGCAACCATAAGATGTTTGGCCTCTCCGTGATTAGACGGACTCCCAGAGTTTTCCTTCTTCTTCTCTTGTTCATTGCCGTTTTCTTACTAGCATTTCTCCTCCTCGGGTGCACCAACCCATCCAGCACGTTCTCCAACGTCTACCTTGTCGACATTCAATTCAACAAGTCATCAGAGCTTTTTCCCAACATCCAACTGGCTTACAAAGGCTCCAATAACTCTCAGGACCTCTCGCTGTTGGCCATTCGCGCCAACTACCTTGGCGTTTGTGTGGACATAGGCAACAGCCCCAAAACTTGCACCGGGTATGGCAGCTTGGGACAGCTTTCCGAGTACACGGGGGTATCTATTGTGCCAACTTCAAGTGACAGTTCTCAGAAGCAACTAGATTTGGTGGCTATTCTGAAACAGTTCCTGGCTCTGTGTCACTCACACGTGATGATGGCGGCCATGGTGGTGACTCTAGTGCTCATGGTGACAATATTATGGGCCCTCATACCGCTCCCAAAGAAGGATGTGGCCAATTTGGTATCGCTAGTGCTTGCATTTGGTGATGTATTACTTTGGGGTTTGGGTGCAATGCTACAACATGAGGGTACGACAGCTGCAAAAAATTTGATTCTGTCGGCTTCCATGCACACAGTGACAGCGGCAGAAGGCAAGCGGGCCGAGGCAATGACCTGGACCGGCTTCAGCTTCTTGTTGGCGGTCGTGGGTGGGCTTTTCGTTCTCCAAATAGGAGATATGAAACGGTCCAAAGAGCTCAAGGGAAAGTTTTAGAGGTATTTATAAGATGGAACAGAATGAATCTATATTTGTTGCTGAGTGGCAGGAGAACGTATTCCCGGTACTGGAAGGCTGCCGAAAGCTTTTGCATATGCGGGGAAGCTAACCCCTTCTGGGACTGCGTAGGCTGCAAACTCACATTTGAAAGGCGGGTGTTGAATATTCAGTCTCACGGTTTTTTTTTGCCTACT
This sequence comes from Wilhelminamyces tanticharoeniae, assembly GCA_030558325.1. NCBI lineage: Eukaryota > Fungi > Ascomycota > Pichiomycetes > Serinales > Metschnikowiaceae > Wilhelminamyces > Wilhelminamyces tanticharoeniae. The sequence goes on along the minus strand of JAJMSI010000019.1, from coordinate 253,068 downwards.
ATTTCAATTTTCAGTACAATTTTCAGTATTCTGCTCTCTCACTTCCTAACGTATCCTCTCCACCGCTTTATCATTTGCAGCAGCAGCATGTCTTCCAGGTACTAACCATGCCATTTTTCGCAACTTTAGTCCCCAGATGCCTCCATCTGCCTGAAAATAACTAGAGGCAAAACGCGCATAAGCAGGAACTCTTCGCTTTCAATAGCCCAATGCCTACCTCCTTGCTCACTTTCAGCTCCTGTCATTTTTGGCAGCGTTTTTTTACACCTGTACACCTGGTTCCCGCACTCATGTCACGTGAAAACCTCCAAACCAGACCAGACCCAGTCCGCACTTTTTCAATTTTTCGACCGCGTATAAACATCTTTCCAGTACACCCCAATGGCCTACACCGAGCAATTGGACACGTTTGTGTCGCGGTTGGAAGACGATGCTGCAGACTACAAGACGTCGCACTCGGTGTTGTCCGAACTTCTCGACATGATCGAGACGTTCAACGGGGCCACCGAGTACGAGTACTTTCTCTCGCACCTCGTGCCGGTGTTTCTCAAGAAGCTTCAGGACGTGCCAATCGCGTTCACGTCGCAGAGCCCGGAGCACAAGCTCCGCAACCTGATCTTAGAGATCATCCACCGCTCCATCATGAACGACACATTCCAACCCTATGCGGAGCAGATCTTGACTGCGCTCATCGCCATCTTTGTTGACGAGAACGAGGATAACGGCGTGTTGTGCATGAAGATCATCACCAGCTTGCACAAGGCCTACAAAGCCACGTTAAGCGAGCGTGTCCAGCCGTTTGTGGAGATCATCAACGCTATCTACGACAACATGGCCCCTGCGGTGGAGGAGGTTTTTCTGGACTCCGCTGCCCAAGAGGATGGTGCCACCGACGCCAAGGAGATGTCGCCTCCAGCTTTCGCAGAGGACAATTCGTCCAAGCCGTTGGGAAAGGCTATGTACTCGTTCAAGACACTTGCCGAGTGTCCCATCACTATGGTGTCGCTCTACCTGTCGTACAAGAATCTCGTGCTGACCTCGTTGCCCACCTTTTTGCCCAAGATCATCAGCATTTTGACGTTGCAGGTGGAGCACCAGCAGCAGTACCGTGAAGAAATGCAGCTGGAGGGCCATACATGCACCTCTATCTCGCCCAAGATCACCAACAGACAGGCCTACAGTGACTTCATCTTGGGCCAGGTCAAGGCCGCTTCCTTTTTGGCTTACGTGTTCATTAGGGGCTACGCTAACCAACATCTAGCCGCTGACCAAGCGAAGGTTGTGCCGGACGTGATTCTCCGCTTGCTTCAGGACTGTCCTGCCGAGTTGTCCATTGCTAGAAAAGAGTTGCTTCACGCCACGAGACACATTTTGTCCACACCGTTCCGGTCGCAATTCATTCCCAAAATCGAGCTCTTGTTTGACGAGAACATTCTCATTGGCGACGGCTTGACGGCCTTCGAGACCTTACGTCCGTTGGCCTATTCCACTGTGGCCGATTTTATCCATAATGTCAGGAACGAGTTGACGCCAAAGCAGATCTGGTCCACTGTGCGCATATATTGTGACTTGTTGAAGGACGACTCGTTGGCGCTTACGGTGCAGATTATGAGCGCCAAGCTTCTTCTCAACTTGGTCGAGCGCATCATGAAGTTGCCTAACAAGTTGGAGGGCAGGCAGTTGTTCATGATCATCATTGACTCGTACGCCAAGCGTTTCCAGAGCTTGAACAGGAAGTACGATTATATCATTAAGAAACATAAGGAGTTTGAGAAGAAGCGTGTCGTCAAAGAGGCTTTTTCCAAAAAGGCCATCAGCCGATACTCCTCGAAAAGAGCAGAGCTTGCCGCTAGTCCCATCGAGGCCGACGAAAAAAGTGCGAGGTATGAGGACGTTGATATGGATGATTTTGATGACAATAAGACAGCGGTCAATGACGACACTGCCGTTGTCACCACTACAGACAAAGCAGACGACAAACAACTCGAAATGAGCCTCACTCCAGAGGGCGAGCCCGCTTCTGCGGCCCATATTGTGACGGACCTTTTTAATATCGATGAGCTTTCTCCGATCACCTCATCGCCAACTGCTAGTAACTCCGACTTGTTGAAAGACGCTCGCTACTTGTTCCGCACATTAATGACTTTCTTGAAGTCAGTTATTTTCGGCTTGAAAAACTGCAATCCTCCGGTACCACCACAGCCATCCCAAGCTGACCCCAAGAACCCGGGCCAGTTTGTCAATTACGACAAGTGGAACGATTCGGCTAAAATCACTTCTTTTGAGGAGGTTAACATCTTACGAAACTTGTTCAGGGGTGGAATCAGTTGTTTAAGATTCTTCTCAGTGACGAAGCCGAAACCCACCGCTCCTACCAAGGCCTTTGACTTCTCTACTGGTGGCCCCAACTTGCCCATTACGTCCTCCAAAGAGGAAAAGGATCTCATGGAGATCTTCGCTACTATTTTCATCCACATCGACCCCGCATCTTTTAATGAAATTGTGAATTTCGAGTTGCCGTTCTTATTCGAGTCGATGCTAGAAAATGCTGCTTTGCTTCACTTACCCCAGTTCTTCTTGGCCAGTGAAATCACCTCTGCCAACTTCTTTGGCATCTTGATCGCATTTCTAAAGTCCAAGTTGGATCAGCTAGGCAAGGTGGAACTTGTGAAGTCGAATATTTTGATTCGTTTGTTCAAGTTATGTTTCATGTCTGTGAATTTATTCCCCACTGCCAACGAAAGTGTGATTTTACCTCATTTGAACTACTTGATTTTGGAGTCCTTGAAGCATGCAACCAAGGCTGAGGAACCCATCGTTTACTCATACTTGGTCCGGATCTTGTTCAGAAGCATAAGTGGAGGAAGATTTGAGAGCTTGTACAAAGAAATCATGCCCATCTTGCCGGTATTATTGGAGAGTCTCAATAAGATGATAGCCAACTCACGTCGTCCTTATGAGAGAGATATTTATGTTGAGTTGTGTTTGACAGTGCCAGTGCGCCTTTCTGTTTTGGTACCACACTTGAATTACTTGACTCGCCCATTGGTTCACGCTCTCAATGGTTCCCAGGAGCTTGTGGGACAGGGTTTAAGGACATTCGAACTCTGCGTAGATAACTTGACGGCAGAGTACTTTGATCCCATGATTGAACCTGTTATCGATGAAATCATGGCTGCTCTTTGGAAGCATTTGGAGCCGGTTCCTTACCATCACCAACACTCGCACACCTCTATCAGAATTCTTGGTAAGTTGGGTGGAAGAAACCACAAGAATTTCAAGCCTTGCAACAGCTTGGTTACCCAGTCTGAGTTGGATCAAGAGATCAAGGCGCTCTTCACTGTTCACGGGTTGAATGGGGAGGTTCCTGTTTCCATTACTCCCGGTGTTCAATCTGCGATTAAACTCTTGGAGGACCCCAGATTAAAGGTGCACTACCGCATAAGTGCTTTCAAGTATCTTTCCAGTATTCTTAAGCTCTTCATTGACACGACCCCAATTCCTCTGGATTTCAGTGCTTTTATTCTGGATTGTGTGTTTAAGTTGAAAGCCGAGACCATCGAGGAGGATGTCAAGTTGGAGGAATCTGATGTTAAGGATGTTTCCAAATTGACACGCCAGCAGAACTTGTTCTCACGGTTATTAGAGATCTTGTTCTTCTCCGTTTCCATTCCTGAGGTGAAAAAAGAAGCTAGCGCTTTGATCGATGGCATAACTACTCATTTCACGTTGATTTACTTGAGCAGCTCGATCATTGGCAAAGTCAAGAAGGAAAGAGAGTTTTCCGTGAAAGATAACGAAGGAAAGGCATTCATAACCGAGAATGCGTTTTTGAACGCTTTGAATTATGCCTTGAGTTTTTGGGACAAGGATGTGAGACAAAAGGGCATTGACACCATCAAGAACATTTATTCGGCTACTGCCGTCATTTTCGGATCTGAAGAAGACGCTTTATACTCGCCAATTTTCCGCTCCATGTTCTACAAGTTCACCCACTGCTGTTATAATGAATACTACCATACGAAGCTTGGTGGAGTGTTGGGTCTCAAGACAATGTTTGAAGAACTTGGCATTCCCTCTAGTTGGTTCTTTAAGCGCCAGTTCGAATTGGTTCGCTCCATTTTTTTTATCTTGAGGGACACCCCTGAAACGGCTCCATTTGAAGTCCGTGATTTGGCAAAAGATTTGGTTTTGAAGGTTTTGCAGGACTGCAATACTGACATCTCTAAGGAGACCATTTTAGAAAAGCCATTCCAGACACTTGTGGGAGCATTGGTGTACGATTTGGCCAGCGCTAATCCTTTGGTGAGGGAAGTTTCTCAGGCATCATTTAAGGTGTTATCTGAGACTACATCTGTGCCGATCGCCACTATGATGGGCCCTTGCAAGCAATTATTGTTGACTCCAATTTTTGGAAAGCCTTTGAGAGCCTTGCCATTCCCCATGCAAATTGGTAACATCGATGCCATCACTTTCTGTTTAAACCTTGACGACACCTTCTTGACATTCAACGAGGAGTTGAACAGACTTCTTCTCGAGGCGTTGGCATTGGTTGATGCAGAGGACGAGTCCTTGGCTAATGTGCACCGTCTCTACGAGCACAGAACTTCCAAACAGCTTATTGAGTTGCGTGTTGTTTGCATCAAGTTGCTTTCTTTGGCCTTGACGAAGCCTGACTTCTCGTTGGGCTCGTTGGCGGAGGCCAGAATCCGTATTTTGGGCGTTTTCTTCAAGGCCCTTTGCAATAAGTCCACCGAAATTATTAATGCAGCTCACTTGGGCTTGAAATCGAGTCTTCAGGAAAATGCTAAGCTTCCCAAGGAGTTATTACAGAACGGCCTTCGGCCAATGCTTATGAATTTGTCGGATCACAAAAAGTTGACTGTGTCGGGTCTTGAAGCGCTTGCTCGGTTATTGGAGTTGTTGATTTCATACTTTCGGGTCGAAATTGGACGCAAGTTGCTTGATCACTTGATGGCATGGGCCCAGATTAATACATTGAGACAGCTCGCAGGTCAGGACTTGGAGAACAACCACACAGTGCAAATTGTCATCTCCATTTTAAACATTTTCCACCTTTTGCCAGCGAAAGCTTACACTTTTATGGAGGAAATTATCAGCACTTTACAGTATCTTGAAGGACACTTGGATCGTCACCAAAACTCGCCGTTTAGATTACCCGTGTCTAAGTTCTTGAACCGCTTTGCTGAGAACTGCTTGGAGTACTACATCTCCAACTTTAAGAACCGCAAATTGGGTAATATGTTGGCGTTTTTCGCGGGCATGGAAGACTGCAGCAAAATTAGAGACGTTGCCAAGGAGAAGATGTCCGAAATTATCAGTGATGTCGAGAAGGAGACGAACCACGAGATAAAGGTGATCAAGTTTGCCAACGCCATCGACCTCGTCGACTCTATCAGCAGGTACGACGAGGAGTGGTTCAATGATCAGAAAGAGCTTTTACTCTCGTGTTCTGGCATCATCGATATTATTGGAGAACCTAAGGCGCAGTCGCAGTTGGCGTCCAGTACACACTTCCAGACAGACCAATCCATTACCAAACTCCAGACGGTTGTGGTGAGATTTTTAGTCAATAGCCCCCACCAAACTGACGTGGTGTTTACTGTGGTGAATCGTCTTTGCGCGTTGAAGATTCGCATTCCGGCAGAGATCGAGGACTTCATTTTTGATACTATAGTGCGGTCCAACGATGCTGAACACAGACTGATGTACTTGAGCAAGTGTGTGGATGTGATCACCGAGCCTTGGTCCAACTTGAAGGCCAAGATTTTTTTCGTGAAGAAGATCTTTAACTCGGTTTTGATGTTTGAAGCCCAGCTATCAGGCAACCTCGATGTGTTTTTCCAGCAGGAGGGTCCGCCTGAGTGGTTGGATAAGATCTGCACCAAGATTTGGAAGTCTACGGCTGATATTATCAGTGATCACACCTCGGGAAAAATGGACAGCTACCGTTACGAGCTACTCGAGATGACATCTGTTCTTCTTAAATGGGCTCCTACCTTTCTCGGTGACTTCCGCAAGGACGTGATCAAGTTTAGTTGGAACTACATCAAGTTGGAAGACAATATCACCAAGCAGGTGGCATACGTCACTACGGCCTACTTCATCTCAGCTTACGAAACCCCCGCCAAACTTGCTACACAAGTGTTTGTGGCGTTGTTGAGAACACACCAGACAGATTCCCGGCATTTGGTGAGACAAGCATTGGATATCCTCGCGCCTGTGATGGAGCTCAGAATGGATGATACCGAGTCGCCTATCAGCTGGTTAAAGTGGCCGCGTAGGGTAATCTCTGAGGATGGCTTTAATGTGACCCAGGTGTTGAACGTGTACCAGTTTATTGTGCAGCACCCCGACTTGTTCTTCGTGGCACGTGAGCACTTCATTTCGAACATCATCACCGCCATGGGTAAACTCACCATCTTGGCTAATCCTGCTATCGAGAACCAGGTTTTAGCGATTGAGCTCGCGGAGTTGATATTGAAATGGGAGCGCAAGGCCCAAGCGTTGAAGGGCAGCGACGAGAAACCAGAAAACAGCGACTTCACGACCTCCGTTGGCTACACCATTCCGTTTGGCCAACGTGAAGCCTGTGTCACATTCTTGATACGGTACGTGTGCATCAGCCCGCAGAGGGCGTCAGAAAGCGAGTTGGGCCAGAAGGCGCTAGGCATCTTGTACGACCTCTTGGGCCCCGACCACTGGTCAGAGGTTGCGGTAAAGCTCACGTTCTTTGAGAAGTTCTTGTTGTCCAACGACTTGAACCTGGCTAACTTGCTTGGGTACTGCTTGAACGCGTTGGAGGTTTTAGGTGTGGTTTTGGAGTGGAAGCCGTCACAGTGGATCGTATCCAACATCGCCTACCTTCACCAGCTTCTTGAAAAGTGCGTGAAGTCAGACAATCACGACATCCAGGAGGTCTTGCAACGCGTCTTGCGCATTATACTTCAGGCTGCCAACGACCAGCGCAAGGACGAGGAGAACGAAGGGGTAACGTCGTTCGTGTCGCTTTTGACAACCACCGTTTCGGAGGACTTGGGTGACACACCGTCAGTGGCTGCGGCCGTTACATTATCGTGGACCTTGGCCAACTACAGGCCAGCTACGCTTGACCTGTTGTTGCCGATGATCATGCGCACATTCAACAAGCTCTGCAAGGACCACATAACCATCACTCATCAAGGCTCGCAAACGCTGGCTAAGGAGAATACTAGCACCGAGTACGAAGCCAAGATGACAACGAGGTTGTTGGAGAAGATTCTTCGGTTGCTGTCAATGCGCATATCTAGCCTCGGGGACCAGCGGCGCGTGTTCTTGTCATTGTTGGCACAGTTGATTGAGCGCTCGTTGGATAAGGACACCCTTGAGAAGATCATTCGCATCGTCAAGAAGTGGGTTTTCTCTAGAACGGACTTGTTCCCTACCACGAAGGAGAAGGCTGCCATATTGTCCAAGATGATGGTGTTTGAGGTCCGAGGCGAGCCCACCTTGTCCAAGGAGTTCTACCAGATCATCGTGGATATCTTTGAAGACGACACGTTCAGCTGCACCGAACTCACGGTGCGCATGGAACAGCCCTTCTTGGTGGGAACACGCCTGGCGGACGTCTCCATCCGCCGAAAACTTATGTCCATCTTAGACCACAGCTTGGAAAAGGACATTTGCAAGCGGTTGTACTACGTTATTAGAGAGCAAAACTGGGAGTTCCTCGCCGACTACCCGTGGTTGAACCAGGCGTTACAGCTTCTTTATGGTGCGTTTGATTTCGAGGCGTCTCTCACTTTGGTGGCGGCCGAAAACCGCATCGCCCCTGTCACAGCCTTCCCCTACCTGTCACGTGATATGGACGTGGACATGGACCAGACGTCGTTGGTAGGATTGCTCGACAAGCACCAGCAGTGGATGTTGGAGATTGGCCAGGTGAAAGCCGGTGACGTCATTGAGCCACTCATTGACATGTTCTACCAAAGCAGTGATACGGTGCACCGGGCATGGGCTGCAGTGTTCCCCGTAGCATTCCAGGCCGTGCCCCGGGCCGAGCACTTGGATTTCACCCGTTTTTTGGTCATCTTGTTGTCAAAAGACTACCACACAAGACAGGTGGACAGCCGGCCCAATGTGGTACAGCTGTTATTGGAAGGAGTTGCGCGGTGCGAAGAGCTCCAGTTGCCACCCTTTGCGGTGGAGTGTCTTGCCTCAGGCTTTAACGCCTGGCTGCAAGGAATCCACATTCTCGAGAACATCGAGAAACAGCTGGTTAACGGTAATGCCGAGGTACGTGAGGTGACACAGGACGCGCTCGCTAAGTTGTACGCCACCTTAAAGGAGGATGACATGTTCTATGGTCTCTGGAGAAGAAGAGCAAAGTACCTGGAGACGATCGCCGCTCTTCTGTTCGAGCAGATTGGACTCTGGGACAAGGCACAACAATTGTACGAAACAGCGCAGATCAAGGCCCGCAGTGGTGCTCTTCCCTACGGCCAGTCCGAGTATGCACTTTGGGAGGACCACTGGATCTTGTGTGCGGAGAAGCTTCAGCACTGGGACATTCTTACAGAGCTTGCAAAACATGAAGGGTTCCTGGATCTTCTCTTGGAGTGTGGCTGGCGTGTTGCTGACTGGAATACTGACCGGGACACACTTGAGCAGACGGTCAAGAGCGTCATGGACGTTCCCACGCCTAGGCGCCAAGTGTTTGAGACGTTCCTTTGTCTACAGGGCTTTGGCCAAGAGAAGGAGACGCTTCAGGATCTTCTGAAGTTATGTGATGAGGGCATTCAGTTAGCTCTACGCAAGTGGCATGGCCTCCCGCTGCGGTTTGGTACTGCCCACATCCCGTTATTGCACACGTTCCAGCAGTACGTGGAGTTTATGGAGGCATCGCAGGTGTACGCCAGTCTTGTGTCCACTAACGCGCAGAACTTGGACCTGAAATCGCAGGAGTTGAAGCGCGTATTGCAGGTATGGAGAGAGCGTCTTCCCAACACCTGGGATGACATCAATATCTGGAACGACCTCGTTACGTGGCGTCAACACGCATTCCAGGTGATCAACAAGGTCTACATGCCGTTCATTCCCATCTTGCTGCAGAATAACAGCGGTGGAAACGCCAACCTGTACGCTTACAGGGGCTTCCACGAGATTGCGTGGGTAATCAACCGCTTTGCACATGTTGCCCGGAAGCACTCGATGGCAGATGTGTGCATTGGCCAGCTCACCAAGATCTACCAGCTCCCCAACATTGAGATCCAGGAAGCTTTCTTAAAGTTAAAGGAGCAGGTCAAGTGCCACTACCAGAACCCGGCCGAGTTGAATACGGGCTTGGACGTTATTAGTAACACTAACTTGGTTTACTTTGCTACCCAGCAGAAGGCGGAGTTTTTCACGTTGAAGGGTATGTTCTTGAGCAAGTTGGGCCAGAAGGATGAGGCTAACAAGGCGTTTGCAACCTCAGTGCAAATAGATCTCAACTTGCCCAAGGCGTGGGCTGAGTGGGGTCTGTTCAACGATCGTCGCTTTAAAGAGAATCCCACCGACATGGTTTATGCCAACAACGCTATTTCGTGCTACCTTCAGGCTGCGGGCCTCTACAAGAACGGAAAGACACGCAAGTTGCTTGCACGTATTCTTTGGCTTATCTCGCTAGATGACTCGCTGGGTGCTCTTGCGCAGGCATTCGACAATTTCCGTGGAGAAGTGCCTGTGTGGTACTGGATTACGTTTATTCCGCAATTGCTCCTGCTGTTGTCGCACAAGGAGGCGCGCTTGGTTCGCCAGGTGCTTATTCGCATTGCCAAGAGCTATCCCCAGGCGTTGCACTTCCAGCTTAGGACCACCAAGGAAGATTTTGCGGCGAAACAACGCCAGTTTGCTGAAATTCTGCGCCAGAAGAACGGAGCTGAGGCACCCAAAAGCAGCGAGGCACCAACTGAAGCTCCGAATACGGAGACCTCTGAAAATTCAGAGGACAAGAAGGAGTCTGTTGCTTCGGAGGACGTACCAGAGGCCAAGTCTACAGATGCGGTTAAGTCCGAAGAAGACCCTAAGGGACCTCCTCCAGCTGTTCGCCAGTCTTGGGAACATGTGGACGAGATCATGGGAATTCTTAAGACGGCCTATCCTTTGTTAGCGCTTCTGTTGGAGTCACTCGTTGACCAGATCAACCAGCGCTTCAAGTGCACTGCTGATGAAGATGCATATCGCCTCGGTGTGGCGTTGTTGAACGACGGAGTACAGTACCTTAACAGGCTAGGTAACCCTCGGGATGACGCTAAGTTGCCGCCAGTTACCGAAGCCAATATTACGCGGTTCGCCGAAACAGTGCTCCCCAAGCAGATCCGGGCAGAGTTTGAGAAAGATCTCGTGGTGGGCAAGCCCAATTTGGAGACGTATATCGTGAAATTGCGTCGCTGGCGTGATCGCTTGGAGGACAAGTTGGACCGGCGCTTCCTGGAGGTGAATCTCGAGAACTTGTGTCCTCACTTGAGCGAGTTCCACCACCAGAAATTCGAGGATATCGAGGTACCGGGCCAGTACTTGTTGGACAAGGACAGCAATCTGCACTTTGCCAAGATTGAGCGTTTCCTTCCCACCATTGACTTGGCACGTGGAACAAACGCGTGTTACAAGCGTCTTAAGATCCGTGGCCACGACGGCAGCTTGCATGCTTTTGCGGTGCAATTCCCAGCTGCAAGACACTGTCGCCGGGAGGAGTGCATTTTCCAGCTTTTCCGCATCTTCGGTGACACACTTTCCAAAAAGGTGGAGACGCGCCGGCGTAACATCCTGTTCACGTTGCCGGTGGCAGTTCCTTTGTCGCCGCATATCCGTATAATCAATGATGACTCTCGCGACATCTCCATGCAGAAGGTCTACGAGGACTTCTGTCGCCGAAACGGCAAAAACCGCGACGAGCCCTTCATCTACACAGTGGAAAAGTTGCGGGCGGCCTTCGACCCGCGTTTGCCCAAGCCAGACATCATGAGCATCCGTGTGGAGATTTTGAGCGCTATCCAGGCGTTGTTAGTTCCGTCCACGGTGCTCCAAAACTACTTTGTGGACCTCTATCCACAATTCGAAGACTTTTGGTTGTTCCGCAAGCAGTTCACGCTGCAGTACGCATCATTCATCTTCACAACGTATATGATGTGTGTGAACACGCGACAGCCCCAGAAGATCCACGTGAATCGTGGATCCGGTGCTGTGTGGACCTCTGATATGTTGCCGTGCAAGATTGCTTCCAAGAGTGCACTGTTAGACGGGCTGCTGGGTGGTAGACCGGCCCCCTTGTTTTACAATGCGGAAATGGTGCCCTTCCGCTTGACGCCTAACATCCAGAAGTTGATCGGAGAACTGGGTTTGGAAGGCATCTTGCTGGTGTATATCTTGGCCATAGCGCGGGCATTGACTGAACCGGAGTCCGACTTAGACCAGTACTTGACGTTGTTCGTCAGAGACGAGGTTATTTCCTGGTGCACTCAGCAGGACCCGCCGAGACCTGTTCCTCAGGATACTCAGTTGAGAGAGGTCGTGCGGTTGAACGTGGATCTCGTGATCAAGAGGGTCATGTCCATGGGCCACATGTCGTCGGGACCTTCCATCAGCACGCAAAATGTGTTGGAGTTGATTTCGCAGGCCGTTAACCCAAGGAACTTGGCCGCTGCCGATACGTTGTGGATGGCGTACTTTTAGTGTTAGCACAATGTGTGGAATGTATTGTATTGTATTGTATGTTATATGATAATGAATGTGTTATATTTTCCGGAGAGTAGAACGTACGACGTTGAAGAGCTCTGTGTCGTTTTGCAATCTCCGCAACTCTATTTCTTTTCTTCTCAGGGATGTATTTTCTCCATTGCACATATATTCAATTCTAATTTGCAGCCACCTTCAAGGCATCATCTCCTTTCTCTGGGCCAGCAACAACTCCAGCGGCATCTCGTACACAAAAGCGGTCTTGGTGCGGCCGATGAAGCGTCTATCGATCTTGTTTAGGAGACACGAGAGCGATCTCCACGCAAGCATGGCGTTGACCACTGCCAAAAAGCATCCCACAGTGTGAATTGTGAGCGAAACACCTGCCATAATCTGTATGTAGGTGGTTATGTCCACAGAAATTGTTTTCTTCGAGGAGATTTCGTACGAGTACAGCCTCATGTCGCCCACTTGGAGCACTGCCACGAAGGACGCAATTTGGACAATAAGGCTCACTCCTTGCAAAACTGCCGAGATCACCAAAGAGCGTACTGACGAGAAAGTGGGAATTAGAGTCGTTATACTTCCGCTAGGAAGTAGACACAGACAGAACGAGAACTGCCGTTAGTGTGAAAACTAGAGGTATTGAGAAGGGACAGAAGCGCTAGCCTTTTGGGGTATCGGATGAGCCGGTTTGGTTGGGCCCCCGTACATAAACTTCAAGGCGCTTCGAGCCCTTCACATCAGCTACACTCACCGTTATGAGCGACAACATAATGGCTGCCACGTTAATCCCGGGTCTGTTTTCCACGCTTTCAAACGGCACCAGACAGAACACTGCCACGTATTGCCCAAGGAGCACTCCCATGTAAAGTTGCAAGCATGTCCTGGTGGCTGTAACGTCCACCACGCTTTCCACGTTGTGCACCATGGTGCGATCCAGAAGAACACCCAGCTGCTGCGAGCCTTCGAAAATGGAGCCGGGGGTTGTAGCCATGGTTCTTGTGGAGGCTGCAAAAACGCGAAGAGGGATTTTTTTATGGGAGTATACTGTGGGGCCTTTTTTTTAGTACAGTAATTATCGCCTGTCCCAATGGTCTAAAGCCACCAACGCTGTGACAATTCTTCGGAATGTTTATATACTTGTATCTTTTGCCGTTTTGATTTTATTTTCCGTCCCCTCTACTCCTTGGAGAAGGGGCTCTCGGGCACCATGTAGTCATAGAGCGCCCTCTCAGCACGTGGAAACGCCTTCTGCGACTCCTCCACGCCGTCACGCAACCACACGCCCCACGCGCCCATCATGTTGGCCATGAGGATGTCCGTGAAGAGCCTATCGCCAACCACCACGATCTCGCTGGCGTTGGTGATGCCGTGTTGGGCGAAATACGCCATGATCTCGGGGTGGCACCCTGGCTTCTTGGTGGCATGTCGAAGCACAGTCACACCGGTATCGCGCTCGAGTTTGGCGGCCTGCGCATGATCTGTGTCGTCGTTCGTGCCTGCGGAGTTGCTCACAATGAGAATATGTTCTGGGGAATAGTGTTTCTGGAGTGCGAGCCAGGTTTCCTGGGGTTAGTAAGAGGAGCGAAAAGACCCATCTTCCTCACGTACCATGTATTCGGGCCACACCTTGTCGTCGTGGTCCTTGGCAAAGCAGTTGTCTTTGTCCAACACCACGCCGCGGATCTCGGTCCCCGGAAAGCTGAACGGAAGCGGCATCTTGTCGAAAGACCTCAACGCTAGGTGCGGAAGCGCTAGAGACGGGTTGTAGAGGAGCTTCGACACGTTGAGTGTGGCACTGAGGTTGAACATCTCTCGCCCAGCAATTCTACAGCAAAGTGGTGTGACCGGACTTATTCTTTACTGAGCGTTCAGCTTTCGAGCAGGCTTCAGTATGTTTTGCCTCAGAATACTTTATGTGCGCACCAAATCTCGTTATGCACTCACCAGCACTTTTTCAAGGTTTTTTGCACTGCGACGCCGACCAACTCATCATCCACAAAATACACATCTGTCGCTATAGAGCGATCGCAGCCATCTTCCGAGCACACTAGTGGCTTCTGCGTATCTATACACCCCAGAAAACTTTTTCCAGCGCCTGCTGGCGCCCTACACCGTTTTTTTTGCGTACACTTTCTTTAAGGACTTCTTGGCTGAACGCTTCCCACAAACTCCCACCCGAAACACTCCCTTATGTCGTCAGCAGTCTCCAACGACCGGCGGTCGCGAGTCAGCCGCGGAGGCAACCCTAATGCGGTCAAAAATAGCACCCCCACGCCCGATGACGAGACCGAGGTCTGTCTTATATGTGCTAACAAAATCCAGTATGCCTCCATTCTGCCGTGCAACCACACGGTGTGCCACATGTGCTCTTTTCGGCAGCGGGCTCTTTATGACAGGAAAGCCTGTTTGGTCTGCCGGACCGAAAACGACCGTTTAGTGTACTCGGAGGACATCGACAAGCAGTATCTGGACTTCTCCAGGAAGGACTACGTGCGGTCGTCCGAAAAGTACCAGATCGACTTCACCGCCGACTACGTATTCAGTGATACCTTGGCGTTGCTTGAAAACACGTGCAGTGTGTGTTCCAACACGTTTCCATCGTTCAATGCCCTTGTAAACCACACTAACGAGGAACATAATAAGCACTACTGTCTCATCTGTCTGAAGAACAAAAAGGCTTTCGTCTCCGAGTTCACCACCTATACTCAGAAACAGCTTCAGCGACACCAGTCTGAGGGCGATGGTATCGGCTTTAAGGGCCACCCTGAGTGTAAGCATTGTCGCGGAAAGAGATTCTACCTGGACGACGAGCTCAACGTGCACATTAGGGATAAGCATGAGCGCTGCCACATTTGCGATAGGGATTTCCCTAAAACCGCCGACTACTACCGCAACTATGACGCCTTGTACGTGCACTTCCGCCACGACCATTACGTGTGTCTGGTGCCGGAATGCGTGGAGAAACGGTTTGTTGTCTTCAAAGAGGACTTGGATCTCACGGCTCATATGTTGAAGGACCACGGGGGACTCACTGGCAGCACCGGAAAAGTTGTTCTCGGGGCCACTGGTCGCCAGTTTCAACTGCAGTTGCTGACGTTTCTGGCCGGCTCATCCCGCAACAAAGCCAGGGACCCAGCACCTGACACAGACTCCTACGATACGAAAAAGATGCGCATGGAGGAGCGGGCCAAGCACTATCTCAACTACAACACGAGCAAGATTTCTGCTTTCCAGCAGCTAAACGCCAGCTACAGAAGCAAGAAAATTGAGGCTTCCGCGCTATTGTCAGCCTATAAAGACCTTTTTAGTTCGAACACCGACGAAGAAATTAGTATTCTTCTTGGAGAATTCACTGAGCTCTTTTCGCTGGCGTCTGAGCAATACAAGGCGTTATCCACTGTTTCTGACGATTTCCGTGCCTCTGTGGACAAGAAGGTGCTCTTTCCAGCTCTTGGGAGAGGCACCTCGAAACCAATTAACGTGCATTCCTGGGGAGGAGCTCTGTCGAGGTCTCCTTTGGAGAACTTCCCAGCACTTGCTAAGCCCACCAAAAAGGCACCGGTGGCCCCCACTCAACCGGCCATCAGGTACACCACCATAATTAAGAAGCAGCCCAAACCGCAGACTAGCATGCAGCAGGCGTCATTGGACTACCGACCCAACTATCTCAACAAGACATCGTCCGCCTCGTCTCTTCCCGCGTTGGGCCTGGCTACATATGCTAACGGAAGCAGCAGCAATTCACGCTTGAACTCACCATGTTCTCTGAGCGTCAACTTACTGCGCTTCCCTGCTTTGGAGAAGAAACCCGCGAAAAAGGTCTTTCCTAGGGTCAACCCTATTCCTTCAGGACCGGGACAATGGGGAGCTGCGAGAAATGACAGTTCTTCCAACGAGGGGCAGTCAGAGAACGAGCCGATGTTGGTCATCAAGAAGAAAGGCAAAAAGAAGCAGATTTTGTTTTCCAACGATATATAGAGATGTATAGAGAATTAGACGGAGTACAAAGAGGCAGTGAGTGCTTGGTGAAGTAATTTTTTTGGTGATATCGAAAGATTACCAGTTTACTAGTTGACAATTCAGGTTTTTTCAAAATTCTGCAGGTCTTGCTTTTTCGAACCTCACTTTTTTGCAGTGGTGTACTTCATTCCTATTCTTCACAAAAATGTTCAGGAGAGCATTCATGCTAAGTGTCAGGCGTTCCACGGCAGGAACTGTTCGAAGACTTCCAGCACGTGTGGGTCACTTTCAACTACAGCCTCTTTTGCGCTCCCCCGTGCGGTTTCAGTCCAACAATACCGCCACCCTTAAGGTTGACGATCCCCAGCTTATGATTGCGTTCACATGCAAGAAATGCGATACCAGGTCCTCTCATACTTTTTCCAAACAGGCATACACACACGGAACCGTCTTGATTCAATGCCCGGGGTGTAAGGGACGTCATCTTATAGCAGATAACTTGAAGTTCTTCGAAGACAAGAACATCAACTTGGAGGACCTTTTGGCAGCGCAGGGTGAATCTGTCGCTAAAGACGCTTCTGACCTCGCGTTCAAGGACATTCCAGAGAGCTTGAGGAAGACAATAGGCCACCATGCTAAAGATGCCCCAGAGGAGTACCAGCTCAGAGAGGGAGGAGAAGAAGGTGACAGTGAACGGGTAAGTCTTCCAGAGGGTAGTAGATCCCCTCGCAGTGAACTTCTGGGATGCTCCAAAGAGGATTCCAATGATCCGTCACGAAGCAACTAGATTTCGCATACATCGTTGACATCAAGCTGTTCTGTAAGAGATTCACCAAGAGTGGCTTTCCGCAGAGAATAGGTCTCGAAGGAATCTAATGGACCCTGTCGCCTCAATATGGCCTGCAAAAGTTGGTCTTTTACAATGCAAGTAAGGCCGTATTTGGTAATGTTGATTTCAAAACTTACAAAATCTTGGGAGTAAAGCATGGCTATCACAGCCACTTTGAAGTTCATTTCCCCACCCAAAGAAAAGTTTTCATGGCTGTACTTAATGGACTATTATATGCTCGTCAGCCGACCTGGCCGTGCATTTGTCACTTTTTGAAACAAAGATTATCGCTTCACGCAATCTCCTCATCGACCTCTGCGTCTATATACTTCAGTGAATCACTCCTTCGTCCCTGAAGGATGTCCCATAAAATTCACGTCACACGCCCTCAATAGTATCTTAATTACACCTACAAGAGTCAACTCAAACTCCGCGATAGCGGGTGCATCATTTTGCTGTTGGAAATGTACCTCTCACAAAACGTTCACTCTATAATGGGGCCGTATACTCATGCATATTTGATATTGTAATCAGCCTTTCCCAAATAGACGAGCACCGGCTCGAGACACCTTCAGCCTCGGGATAAAATGCTCCTCAGTACTGGGCAGCAATGTTGAAACAAACTCGTTATCTACGGTGTACGCTTTCAGGGCCAAAATGGTGGCGTTAGTATCGTTGTAGTTATCAACGGTGATCATGGGAGTCGTCACTGAAAACAGGATCCCCAAACTACCACCGGCAGCGGATGAATGCTAGGCACAAGCGTATCAGACCTTGAACAACGAAACGGGCTTTATCCAGGCGAGAATAACAGACGTCCCTTCTGTTCTGAATTGAACTTCCGTTCGTGCAGTAACTTATATAAAGTATCACTCACAAATTTTCACACCAATCTGAACACAACCGCCTATCTTTACATATAGCATGTCTCTCAGAGTAGCGAGGTGCTTTTGGCGGGGAGCTAAAGTCCCATTCGCCCGCTACAACTCTACTCAGGCTGATCTCGCCTCCAAATACCATGCCAAATTGCAGCAGAAGGCCCAGGAGCTCGGGTTGAAAGATGTCGAGCAGCTCAAGACATCGCTCAAAGACGAGCTTGAAAAGAAAAAGAAGGAATTCAGCAGTGTGGATCCTTTGGCTGAGCTAGAGGAGTGCGAAAGAAGGTTAGCTGTTGACACCCAGCGCGACAGAGATAATGTCATCAAGGTGCGCTCCCCAATCAAAAAGGACACCCCCAAAGAGCCCTTCAAAACGCTCAATCTGTTCATCGATGTGGAGAAGGCCTTTGCTTTGCCCAAGAAAGAACTCGAGCTCATATGGAGGGCCCGTTTTCTGAACGCTGAGCGCACCATGAATGCCAGCTTGAGCGCGGTGCAGTTTTCTAACATGTATGCAAATGCATTCAAGAACCCCAGCTTTATCTTGCCTTTACCCAAGGGTGGTGACGGTTACGAAATGCACTTCGTGCAGTGGAGTTTTGTGGGGCCGCAAACCACTTACTGCATGTTCACCACCGTGGCGGAGTACAAGCTACACAAGGAGTATGCCAAACCGCACACCACGTTGATGTTCCACCAGGAGTTAGCTGAAAAGACCGACGTGGTATTGATGAACGGCCAGGTGGAAGAAGACGTTTCCCTCACTCTTGACGAGGCCCAGTTGTTGGTGATGAACACCCAAAGGTTCTACGGGGGGTTGGCAACACAAAGCCCAAAGAAGTTGCAGTTGCTTCGCGCATTCACGCTGGGAAGCGAGGACTTCAGCATGGACGAACTCATCAACGAGGCTACCTCTTTTGAGTAGTTGCTGTATATAGACGGAACGAGATAAGTACATACAATGTCGCAAAGTATTCGACCATATCCCGTTCTTTTCCCTCGATTCTACTCAAGGAAGTCGAACATGTCGCCGGAAGTAGCTTTAGCCTTGTTGGAGGTGCTCTTTTTGGGTGTTACCCTCGGTTTCAGTGTCTTGGGGATGCTTTTTTTGGTAGTTTTGGGCTGCATTTTTTTTGATCTCGTACTGGACCGAATTGGCGCTATTTCTTGGACTTCGTCGTCGCTAGAGGCCAATAATGCCATATCCTCGCCACCTGACAGAGCCATGTAATCCTCTTCGTCACCGCTCTCGTGTTCCTCTTGATATAAGACGTTTTTCCTCGCCCTTGGGACCCTCTTTTGTCTTTGTTTTGGCTTCGGGTCCCTCGAACCTTCCATACCCAGATCATCCGAAACGACAGCTTTGCCTACTGCTGGTCTGGCTGCCTTTTTGGGTGACGGGTATATGTTTTTGGGCTTCCATTCGGCGTCTAGTTTCTGGCCCCTTCGCAATTCGGTGAGAACATTCTTGAATGCACTTTTCACGTCCTTCTCATCCTTGGCATGAAACTCCTCCTCGTTTAGTTCGACTGAAAGCAACAGCTTAGCAGAGTTGGCTATAGTCTGTTCGATAAAGTCGGTGAGGATCTGCTTGTCGTCCTGCTGGATGACCCGCAGTACCAGCTGGTTGATACCGTCTTCAGGAATCAAGTGCATTTGTGACTCGCGGAGGAACCCGCTCATGAGATGCTGTATGTCTACCATGTCGACCTTATTGTGCTCGGTTTCATGGTTTTCTTCATACGGGGTGTCAAACACAACCGCAGTCGCCTTGCTGGTGTTTCCCCTTTTTTTGTAGTAGGAAAGAACGTCGTTGAAGTTTGCTAGGCGTCCAACAAAACGGTTGGAAAAACGCCTGGGATTTTCTACCTCGTAATCGCCTGAATGCTCAACGCGAAGCCGAACTAGCGGCAATGGAATTTTCTTGTCGTCTTCCTCGCTGTCATCCCGAGAATCGAAAAGGTCGGGATTGGCTGCCTTATACAGAGCTTTTGCCTCGTGGATCAATTTCTCCACCTCCTCTGTTAGGAAGGCCGAAATATCATCCTTAGAGGCGGGGCCGGGGAGGAACCCACACTCTTGCAACGACACCTCCTTCATCACAAAGGGGCGCACCGTGGTCAACTTTACGGCCTCTATGGAGTATTCCTTACCCCTGATGCTCATGATGAAGACATGTTTTTGCGCGGCCTCGCCTTCGCTGAGCGAAGTGGCCACAGAGGAGCCTGGCTGGAGCGTATCAAAGCCGGTGTCGGGGTTGTATGCTGGAAAGGGGAGACATTCATGCTCGTGGCCCCAGAGAACAAACTGCAAGAAATTAGGAAGAAAGTTTTCGGGAAGGAATGCCGTCATCGAGTGTTGGACGTGGTTCTGGTGCACGCAGAGCATGTTGAACCACTCTTCGGTGTGGACGTTGGGCCGAAGAAACTTCACGTTGCTGTCCCGAAAAACCCGCATAAGCCGCTCATCTTTGACATTGTTCATGCCGTAGAGTGCCAACTTCGTCGATCCCTTCTGGAATAAAAGAGGCGAGACCGTGATCTTCTCGTTATCGGGGATCTTTCCAAAGTGGTTGACCAAGCCTGCGACTGCCAAAACGTCCATTGGCAGTAGAAGACCCTCGCCTGTAGCATCGTCGTGGTTGCCGCTGATGGCGAAAACAGGCACCAGCACGTTGATGTTGGGGTCCTCGTAGTTGACAGTGTCAAAGCCGCCGTCGAGCAACAGCGCAGGGTCGCTGAGAAGCTCTAGCTCGCAGGGTCGGTCTCCAAGACAGTTGAGACGGAGTGCTTTCATCACGTGGTAAAGCAGCTTCTTAGAAGGCTTGTTCACGTGGAACATGTCCCCGCCCTGCACTATCATGTCCACATCGTGGGTTTTCGCAAGCCTGGTGATCTCGTGGAACGTCTTCCAAGAGTCGTCCCCTCGTATGGCATCATTTTCATTGTAGCCCACATGGTTGTCTGTGGTAAGGAGGATCCTTATGGTATCTGGCCCCGGAGCGATGTGGTTAACAGGGGGCATTGTGAACCAATAGCATAGAGGTGCTTTAGATGATAAAAAACAGTATGACACGAACGAGCAAACAACGTAGTATGAACCAAACCAGGCTTGATGTCTAATATGGTTTTGAGATCGCGCACACCAGCCCTTATAGCCACCAATTGGTAAACTGGGTGTACTGTTCTTGCTCCTCACACAATTTGGCACTTATGTTATGTGCGAAAAGGGTAGATAGAATCTACATATAATTCTAACCCCAGAGCAGCTGGCACCGTACTTTTCCTCTCCTCCGGCCCACTGCCTAACACCGAGCCATGGAGGACGTGGAGGAACGCCAGCGAGACGAAATCGCCTCGGTGGAGTCCATATACCACGACATCTTTAAGAACATCACGCCCCCAGGCCTAGTGTGGAACAAGCGCCCATGTCCGCACTTCCAGCTTTTCTTGAAGAGCACCGCTGTCAATGACAAGCCTACACTCTCTTTGACGCTCGATATCGAGTTCACACCCACCTACCCAGTGACGGAACCCAAAATCAAGGTTCTCGATACCAAGAACCTCCTCAAGTCCCACCAGCGGCTAATAGAGGACAGGATCAAGCTGCATCTTCTCGAGTTTCCCGGCGAGGAGGTCGCCTTTACTATCATTTCCGATGTCATAGTTCTCCTCGACGAGCTCCAGCTGTCCACCGAAAAGGTTCTTTCTCTAGAGGAGGAAAGGGCAGCCCGCATGAAGAACGAACAGCTCCTCCTCGAGCAAAAAGAGGCCCAGCGCAAACAGGAGGAGCGCGAAAAGGATCAGATCCATAGCAAGGCCGTCAACGAGCACCTTCTTCGTATGAAAAATAACTACGAGGACGCACTGCTCCAGCCCAACGATTCCGAGCCTGAGGAGAGCCTTTTGCCGCCCGATTTGACTGACTATTTTGTGTTCGAGAGCTCCATCTTGGCCAGCATACCCAACAACAAGGTCACCTTCCGCTTTCAGGCCGTCCTGGGATTCATCCCGTACCATAAGAAGGACTTGTTGTCTGCAGTCAGCAAGCAGGCCATTGTCAAGCCGTACTTGCCTCCCTTGCTAAGGCGCAAGTTAGCAAAAAGAGGCATCGAGCCCGCCTACTTACTCACTTCCATCTCCTTCACCAGCACGTTCTGGCTGAGTGTCAAGGGGAGGAATGCTATTCGAGAATTGGAGACTGAGCTCGAGCAGATCAAGTCGATATCCCACGACAACATCGTCAAGGTGTACGGTTTCCAAATAGACAAGGAGAAGAATGGTTGGACTGTTCGCCTCGTCACCGAGTTCTCATCGGCCTCTGATTCGCTACAGGATATACTATCCACTGCCCAGTCCATTAATTGGGGTCTTGCTAGGTCTTGGCTCATTCAGCTACTTCCCGGACTCGAGCATATTCATAACTCAGGCTTGGTACACAAGCTCGTTTGCCCGATAACGGTTTTTGTCTTTGAAGAGGATATGGATTACTACTACAACCAGTCTGATGCCGCTTCCAACAACACCGAAACCTCTACCAAGATCATCAAGCTATGCCACCCGTCTTACGGCTATAGAGTCTTGGATATGCTACATTGCAATCCTAAGGACCACACGTCACGAGAAAAGGGCACCTATTTCAAGAAGAGCTTCATCCCTGCCAATTGGCTTGCCCCAGAACTCACGAGTGGTGGGCATGAACCCAAGACCGATATTTGGGAACTAGGCGTACTTTTTACCAGGGTGATGCTTGGCTATAACACAATCACCACGTTATACAAAAGCCCCAGTGACTTCATTCAACATTTCGATCCCGAGGATTATCAGGGTGCTGAAGAGTATGCCGACCGCGTCTATGATCTCCTATCGAGAATGCTCCACGAGAAGCCCTCCAAGAGACCCACTCTTTTAGAATTGAACGCATTGAAGTTTTTCCGTGACGGCATGGATGTGGGCATAAACACTACCGCTCCGAATCTTTTGGAGTCGTATTTGGATGATTATCGGCCCAGCACTGCTGGAATGAAGACCACCCCGACTATTAAGGACCCGATAGGCTCTTCCAAATACCAGGCATCTGCTCTTGAAGCTAGCAGACGAATAGGGTCCCCCAGTTTGTTCTCCCTTCGACGGTTCTCGAACCAAAATCTGCTGCCCTACCCAGGAGACCACGCTGTCCCTCTGCACGGACCATCATATGAATCAAGATATGAACGAGAGTTTGAAGAGATTGGCAAATTAGGTAAGGGAGGTTTTGGAGAGGTGGTCAAGGCAAGAAATAGAATGGAAGGTACATTCTATGCCATCAAGAAAATCAAACACAAGGCAAACAAGCTCGAAACCTTATTGAGTGAGGTCCTCTCTTTGGCCAGACTTAACCACCAGTACATTGTTCGGTACTACGGTACTTGGGTCGAGGAGATTCACACTGCGTCTAACAGCTCAAATGCTGTAGAATCAGATAGCGATGATGACACCGACGAAGACTTTGCCAGTCCCTTCAATGCAAGGTCATCATCCTTACTCATGAGCCACGACAACTCATTTCAGATAGACTTCATAACCGACTCCTTGGATCCTGGCCTTGACTACAACACAGACGACGACTTTGAAGACGGCTTTGAGTTCGCCAGGTCCACCGACGACTCCAATCCTGCAGACGATCACTCAGATAGCACTTTGGATGATTCTGTTTCCTCTAGACAGGAGTTCCACAAAAGAGAAGAGCTAAGTAAGTTGAAAAAGATTAATGAGGCAAGGTCTATTCTTTACATTCAAATGGAGTTTTGCGAGAACAACACCTTGTTTAATTTAATTGAGCAAGGACTTCCAGAGAACTCCAATGAGTACTGGAGACTATTCAAGCAAATTTTGGAGGCTGTTAACTATATCCACAATTCTGGCTTTATTCATCGTGACTTGAAGCCGATGAACATCTTCATTGACAAGTCCAATAATGTGAAGATTGGAGATTTTGGCTTAGCCAAAAACTCCCAGTTTTCAGCAGTGGTCCTGAATAACAATCAAGTGACTCTGTCGAAAAACAAAGACTTATCTACTCTCGTAGGTACTGTCTTCTATACCGCCAAAGAGATTGCCACTGGAGAGTATGATGAGAAAGTCGATATGTATTCTCTAGGGATTCTATTCTTCGAGATGTGCTATCCATTGGCAACTGGGATGGAGAGAGCGATGATTTTGAACGGGCTAAGATTGGCTTCAGTGGATTTTCCTCCCAAATTCACTGATGTGAAATACCGGACTGAGAAGAAGATTGTAAAACTTTTACTCGATCATAACCCTAAAAAGCGACCGAGTGCTGACGAGCTTTTGCGCAGTGGATGGATCCCGGTCGAACACCAAGACCAGATAATCAAGGAAGCTTTGAAGTCTTTAGCTGATCCTGCCTCTCCGTGGCAACAGCAAGTGCGTGAAACATTGTTCAATCAACCTTATTCTTTGGCTCAAGATTTGATGTTCGACAGCCATGTTAAGCCAGGCACCAGCAATAATCCGGCAGATCTCACCGCCAGCGATTTCTTTATATTTAACCTGATCCTTGCGGAGCTGTTTCGTATCTTCAGGCTCCATGGTGGTGTCGAAGACGTTGTGTCGAATATCCTATTTCCAAAGTCTCCCATCCAGTCTAGGGAGCAAGTTTACGAGGTCTTAGATACAAGCGGTGCTGTATTAACTTTGCCTTATGATATGGTGATGCCCATGGCCAGATTTTTGAGTCGTACCCAGCTTTCTATTACGAAATTGTTTCGACACCAATTCGTCTACAGGCCAAATCTCCGTGGTTCAGGCATGCCTGACAAATATAGTTCCATTAGTTTCGACATATCCAGTCATACTGAAGAATACCTTTCTTTGCACGATGCTGAGTGTCTCAAGGTTGCTGATGAACTAGTTCAAAGTTTACCCTGCTTTAAGAGCAAGAACTCACAACTCGTCCTCATGATTAATCACTCTGATATCCTACACAGCGTTGTTGAGTTTGCATTTGGTGGAGCGGTGGTCCTTGACGATAGAAAGCGACATGATATATTTGGACTTTTGTCACAGCTTGGTGTTGAGCGGACCCCTGAAGATATTAGGTCATATCTCAAGGAGGAATTTAAAATTCAGCACACTGTCATCAAGGATCTAATCGATGTGTTCAACTTCACTACTGACGTATTGAAGGCACGCCAGAAGCTCCGCAAAATAATGATTGACTCACCTCTACTTTCTAGGGTCGAGAAGGCCATTGATTACATCACCGAAGTGTTGGACATCCTCAACAAGCTCGGTGTCACGACAACCATCTACTTTAATCCTTTGAGCAACTACAACAGCAAATACTATCTTGGTGGCATTATGTTCCAGGCGATTTACCGAACCGAAAAGGGCCGCAAGTTCATGAGGATCATCTCTGGTGGAAGGTACGACAAGTTGATCGAGAGCGCCAATATAAGGGGTATCAAAAAATCTTATACTCCTTTCGGTGTCGGATTCCTGTTTATTTCTGCGTTGGTCTTCGTTTTGATGCAGAACTTGCACCGAAGAGCAAAAACTACCACTGTACCTGAACTTTCAAGAGTTAGATGGAAGAAGATAAGATGTGATGTTTTGGTGACCGGAATGACGGACGACAGCTTGAGGGACTCAGGTTTTGGTATCATCAAAAGCTTGTGGGCCAATGATATCAGTGCGGATCTCTTCTTTTCATCTTCAAATGAAGACATCATGGATAAGTCTACCAGTGATTCCGCAAACTGGGTTATCGTAATCAAGCAGCCGAATAGCCAGCAAAGGCGCAAGGCAAAGAAAGCTACTAATCAGTTCAAGCCATTGCGGGTCAGAAATCTCACTACTGGAAAGGACACCGATGTTGAATATGAGGAGGTGGTCGATTTCATCAGCAATGAAATCGAAGAGAGGAACTTGGAGGGTGACGAAGTTGGTACGATGGCTATCCAGGCTTCCAATCAGTCAAACTTCGGATCAAGCGGTGGAATCTCTAGTGACAAAGGAGATCCTTATAGTGAGCAAATGTCATCCCTCGGAGGGCCAATGTTCAATGTTGACATTGACCAAAAGGTATGTATTGTCCCTAATGATGCGCCCAGAGGCCGGAAGAACAACAAACGTGAAAAGTGGGAAGTGGAAAGTGATTCGAAGGCTTCGAGCGCTAATTTAATTAGATCTTTGGCCACCGCTCCAATTATCAGCGTTGATGTTCGAGATGAAGTCTTGGACATGATTCTGATCACAGCCCTCAACCCATCCGATGAATGGATCAGAAAGATTGTCTACTCCACAAACAACTTTCCGAAAAGCTTTGCAACCAATATCTACAATACCTTAGTCAAGGAGGCTGCAAAAGGAACGAAGTGGGCCGTTTTGCATGCCCCGAAGACCGATAAAACCGCTGTTATCGATTTACAAAGGTAAGTTCAACTATGACAACTTGGTATTGCTATTCCAGATCTGCTTCAAAATGGCTCTGGTTTTAATAAAACGACTGCGAGTGCAACGACTCACATTAATAAATAACCCACTGCATCATATCACAAACAATACATGCACAGCCTGAGTAAAGTCTATTGTAATCTAATATGAAATCACATTCTATGGTCCTACTTCCTCTCTTTGCTGGAAGGTCAGGTTGTTTTTCAAGAACTTGGATTTCCAGTACCAGTACTCCTGCAAACGCAACTTTCCGTAGTCGGAATAGTTGAAGTCGATGATGGATATTTCGCTCTGGATCATAGCCCAGATTCCCCAGTAAAAGCCCGGGAGACCGTAATAGCATGCGATTTCGCGGATCAAGTCGTTTATCACGTCTTCAGGCGCGTTGGCGTCGTTTAAGTAGCCCTTACACCACTTGACCATGGTGGGATTTTTGGGTGACGGCACGGGAATGGCGCTCTTGTCGCAGGTCAAGCCCTGCCACTCAGCCAAGTGATTGGCGATGTCAAATGCACGTGGCGCAGGTAGCATGTACTCGTAGTCGATGAACTGTATGGGGTTCTCTTGCAAGGGCGGAAGATCTATGCTGGCAGATGAGGATAAGTGCTTGGAGGCGAACTCCTCTGACGACGGGATGATAATGTTTCCCGATAAAAGATCGCAGTGGCTCGACACGATGGGCGACTTCGTGGCCTTGCTCAAAGTGGACTTCAACCACACAAACTCGGTCTTAATGGTGTCGCGAAGATTGTCCACTGTGACAGTGGTCTTGCTGTTTTCCTGGAACGCCTCCACCAAGCTCGCGGTCGGGGGCACGATCTCGATCCAGTCCTCGATAACGTCCCACACACTGGAAATGAACTTGCGCTTCTTTTTGTCCTTCTTGGGCTTCTTATAGGTGGGTGACAGTTGTAGCTGCTGCTGCTTCTTCAAGTTAGCGGTGAAGATGCGCAACTTCTCCACGCCATCCTCGATGTACTCGCTGTGGATGCTATTATGCCAGTTTCCGAGCTGTTGTGCGATGAGCGGGTACAAGCCCTCAGCGCGGAGCTCGGGTGCGTCCAACGAACGGCCTGGTAGGAACCCGTACACGAGGCCGTTGGCGAAGCGCGCGTGGATGGCCGGCGCGAGCAAAAGCGAGTTTAGCACCAAGTGCGAGATGAACTCGCGGTGCCTGTCGATGATGAGATTGGTCCCATGGCCATACACGCGCATGAGAACCGTCTCGTCGAGCACAGTGTAGGTGCAGGAGAGAAGCATGTTGGTGATACCTCCAGTGAGCTGCTTGATGGCAATGAGAGAAGGGTCAGACCACTTAGGAAACACACGGAGAAGGAGGTCTTTGATCTCCATAAAAGCGTCGTCCTCCAAGTTCTCGGGAAGGCTGACAGTGTACTTGGGGAGGTAAACAGCGTGGGTGGAGTAGTTGTTCAAAATTTGTAGGAGCTTGGACTCCTCGGTGGACGGAGGCGGGGTCAAGCGACCCTGCGGGTCGTCGGGCGGCTGGAGGCGGCTGTTGGTGTCGGACTCGAGGTCCAGCAAAGACGGGTTGTTGAAAGTGTAGAGCAAGTTCTTGTTGTGGATGCCCATGTGGATGCCCTTGGGCGCTGGCGAGCCGTTTTCGGGGCCGGTGGACGGCTCCTCAGGTGTTTGGAGAAGCAGGTCGCTGGCCACCGTGTTTCCGGGCACGCAGTGGACGTTGCCGCCCGAGACAAAACAGTACACTGGCGAGTACAGCGACATGTGGAGGAGGGTCTAATCTGCCAGCCGGTGACGCGGAGATGAGCGCTTTCGAGCACTTGGAGGTGTTGACAGTGGGAGTGGCCGGCGTGGGCGGTGTGAATGGGTTCGTGGGTGTGGAGGCGGCTGCAGGTGCAAAAGGCTGCTCTTGTGGTGTTCAAGTGGCTGATGGTGGACGAATGGGCAGTTTTCTGTGGAGAAAAAACGCTGTCTTGTGCAATTTGTTACGCCCATATTAACTCCTCACCATGGACAATCCCCACGAACAGGTGCAGAACGCGTTGTTGTCGCGGATCATAAACAATATGGTATGTGCAAGTGTCTGGGTAGAGCCTTGTCTGCTGTGTGACTGATCCTGGTAGCTTCGGCACGCTACTGTTGGTCTGTTTACATGTTTACGGCGCACCCTTTAATTGCCCTCTTCGTCAATATGACGTGTTTCCCACGCATTGCACACCGTGGGCTTGCGGCCCAGCACTAACATCCAGGAACACTTGAACGAGAGCATCGTCAACGTCAACAAGTCGTTGCAGGAGGTCAACGCTGGTAACATCGAAACGGAGGTGTTCTCCAAAATGTGGGCCAACTACTCCAAGAACGCGGAGTTTAACTTGGAGGCCACGGGGGAGAAGAGAGACCCGTTATAGTGGGCTGCATGCCGCGTTTGGGCGTGCTTATGGCTTCTGTGTTAGGATGTTTCAAATGAGGCCAGAAAGGAGAACCAGTGCCAAAAACAGCAGTGTGTGTGGAGAACAAGGAGCATGAATAACATGGTTTGAGAATGTCATCCCTGGTCCCATGCTTCTCGTGTGATCTCCAGACGCCAGTCGAGGCTGTCCTCATGCTCATTTAACTGGTGCCTGTCATTATCTCACTTCTTCGCTTCTCTTCCTTCCCACATTTCCTGATGCCTTCGTTTTTTCACTTCTTATGGTTTCCTTGCTCCTCGCCGACTACCGTGCTCTCGAGTGACACTTCACACGTCGCACGTAACCGGTCCTGTCTCCTTCTCAGCTCTTGTTGCGGCATCTCGCTGCCAGGTCAAACACCTCGACAACCCGAGTAGAGCGCTCCCAAAGCTGCCACACATCACTCCCTACACCATTTCAATAATCATGTATAGTACAAATAGCGGTTATAAACGCACTTACACAGCAGAGCGATTCCTCTTCGCACACTTGCTCCTAAGGCCATGTAACATGCAAATGCCAGTTTCCAACAACCAAGCGCAAAAGTGAACACACAAGCTCAGCTAAGGCACCTGCACTGAAAATACCCACCCTAGTTCTGGGTGGGCAACATGCCGAATCTCTTCTTCAAAGTCACTCTCTGTCTGGAGTACTTGTCGTCGGGAGAGAACCTGGCGGGGTGGGCAGACTTGGTGATCTCGCCCTCCTCAGTCAACTTCTTCAACGTGTAGACTCTCTTACCGTCGGGGCCCAAAGTGTACATCAAATGCATGGCGAATAGTGTTTCTCGTGATAAGCTCTGAAGAAGGGCATTTTTTCACCTTTTTTCATCTTCGAGATGGACCTGCACATACTCTGGTCCTGCACACGACCGCTGACGGTGATTTGATAGCGCTGGCAAATCCAGTTGTCTGTAAACACCGCCAAATTGTGGGAATTGGCTTTAACGGTGGTTAGTCAGGTCCTGTCGTGTTTGCTCTTTCACTTTTTTGACCATCCTTTTTTTTCAGCTCGTTTTGGACCCTGTATAGTCGAGCCATCACCATGGGCCCTCCCAAGAAGGATGCATTTGCAGACTTGTTTCTGTCCGCCACTGGCGCCTCCACATCATCTTCGTCGCTAAGTAATAAGAACTTATCGCTAGCTGATAGACAGAAGGTCCAGGGAACCCCTCCCAATAACAACAGCTGGTCCCATCTCGATATCTTGTCGCCGAAAGTCTCCAGTAATCCAAGCTCCATTGGTTCTAAAAGCAGATCTGCAACTCCCACGACTGCCGGTGTTCTCAAGACTACCCCATCAGATGATCCTTTCGATATTTTCGCCGAGAAATCACCAGCAATGGTTGTTCAAGAGCCAGTGCCACAGCGTCCTCAATCTCAACAGAGTCGCCAGCAAAACGCGGCCTCTTTGCTAGATGACGACGAATTCGTGGATGCCTTTACCCCTTCTCCCCCGCAGCCCATGGTACAGCCCCAGAAATCGGCTTCTTCTGAAAGTTTGGACAAGAAAGATACTGTTTTGGCAGAATTGGTAGACATCGGTTTTTCTGTCGACGATTCCAACAGGGCCATTGCCCTGGTTGGGCCCGATTTGCAAGCATGTGTCAATTTTATTATGGGAGGAGGTGAGCCCAAGCAAACTAGCAAGCCATCACAGCACAATGAGAATCCATTGGATCGCCCACGTCGCCAACAACAGGACTTCGGTGCTGCCATTAACGACCTTTCTGGCGATTTCCTCAACAAGGCTTCTATTTTCTTCAACAAGTCCAGAACAACGGTTATGAAGAACATTGAGCAGTTCCAGAAAGCGCAAGGCGGTGGTCGTTCAGATTCTAAGGGCATGCCAGCGTGGATGCGCGAACAGCTGTCCTACAAAAAGGAAGCTCTTGAAAGAAATTCCAAATCTGGCGAATTCGAAGATTACGGTTCGGATGAGGAGAATATCAATCACCAAGAGATTCAGAGGTTCATGGAGCACCAGAAGCAGAAAGATAAGGAGAAGCACAAGCAACGTTTGGACAGTTTTAAGGAGATGGCCAGAAAAAAAATCAGTGGTACGGGCAGCGGCTCATCCCTGGGAAGAACCTCGCCCGTCAAGTCCAACTTCCTGCACCAGTCGCCAAGGAATTCTCCTGTTCAACCTTCTCCCAGGACTGTTAAGGAACAAAGCGTTCCGAACAAGAAGGTATCTCCGACACCAGCCGATGTGGACCTCTTAGGGATAAGCTCTGAACCTTTATCAAGAGCTGAGAAATTTAAGGCTACGAAGAATGACGATGAAGTCTACGTTTCGTCATCGCGTCGTAGACCTGCTAACAAGCCATCGAAGTCCCGAAAAACCACCTCCGAGGAGTTGAATCAATTTCTGAAATCCGACTATGAGACTTCCAAAGATGCTGCTTCGAAGCTCTTTGCCAATGGCGACTACGAGGGCGCCTACACTTCTTACACAAAGTGTTTAGAGAGCATTCCGCCGCTACACGAGTTGAGAATCATCATCAACTCCAACCTAGCAATTACCGCCATCAAGCTAGGCAATTACAAAAAGGCAAATACCTACTGTGATGATGGTATTAATTTGGTCGCTGATGACTTCTCGGATACCACGTGGACCATCAACGGCAAGCCCATAAAAGTGTGGTACGTGAAGCTCCTCTCTCGCAAGGCTGAGAGCTTGGAAATGTTGGAGTTGTTTCCAGAGGCCCTCAAGTGCTACTTAGAATTGATTAGCAAACACGGCGCCACTGACAAGAAGATTATGGATGGCAAGCGCAGGGTCAATAATATCGTTAACCCACCCGCAAAACAAGCCCCTAAAGTGAAGCCAGCAGCTCCCTCTGCAGTCAGCAATTCTTCCAACGAGGCCGTCAACCGGATCCGTCTGCAGAACAGAAACGAAAAACAACAGGAGGAAATGAAGTTCAAGCTCCACGACAAAATCCTGGGCCAGTTGGCAGAGTGGAGTAGCGGGAAGGAAGATAATTTGCGAGTATTGTTAATGTCGCTTAGCAGTATTCTTCCGGCTTCTGTTTCTGGAAATGTCAAGGTATTGACCATCAAGGACTTGATGTTGACCAAAAAGGTAAAGGTCAACTACTTGAAGGCCATCAGCACCATCCACCCTGACAAGTTAGGCAACCTTTCAGTAGAGGATCAGATGGTGTGCCAGGGGGTATTTATCGTGTTGAATAAGTCGTGGGACGCGTTCAAGGAGCAGAACGGCCTCAATTAACAGCATAGCGGCAGCGGTAATACAGTCCCGAAATGCAGAAACTTAGTGTTTGTAGGCGTCATTAGGCGGCAGGCCAGTAGAAGTGTTTAGGTGAAGACGTCGGCTGTCCCATTTTGTTGCGATAGTCCAAGAACAGGCTGCGTTCTTGATTCAATGATATTTTCCCTGTGAGGCCCTACAGTGTCGAAATTCGCAGCCATATATTACACAGCTCCCATCGGGCAGGACCAAGGCCGTGTGCAGGCACGCAACGCGCATTGTTCCCCACGCTAGTCACACGCTATTGTCACATAATCCACCAGCTACAGCAGCCACTCCTGGTCCCAAGACGGATGCCATTGGCTGCAAGGTACGCCATCTTGACAGGCTTCTGTGACGGAGGGGTCTACGTCCCCAAATGCAGCCACCAGAAGTATCCTGCGCGGGCCTGCAGGCTGCTGCACAGCCCAGCCTCCATGCAGGCCGCCCCTTTCTCTAGCAGACGTCCTCAGCTTCACTGGTCTAAAAACAAGCAACTGTAGACCATAGCCCGTGGCTGTGTTGCCCCGGGCAAATAACCAGGACCGAGCAGCATCCCGAAATGGCTATTTTGGGGTCGTAAAGTGGGCGCTCTCTGCGGAGATGCGTTTTTGTGTCGAAAGGAGGCAGGCTCACACAGGTTTCTTTTTCGAGCTTTCGGCTGGCTTTTCTGGCTTACAACCACAACTTTCGATTTGTTGACATAGACGTTAAAAGGTGAGTGCGTAACCCCCCTAAGTGCTTGCCATTCGTTATCACCAGCCGCCAGGGCCCCGTATCTTTGTTCGTCTTGAGCCCGCACCCGTCCCTTTCGCACAGGTTACACAATCTCCAGATATATAATGGCCATCTTCAGATCAAAGTCTGGCCGAGTATTGGAAGGCAACAACCAGCCGCAAGACGTTAAAATCAGCTCCAAGGACGCCGAGCACTACAAAATCCACACTGCCAACATGCACGATCCCATTCTCACGGCCGTCAATGAGGCTCAGCCTTTCGAGCAGGCTGCGGACCGCTCGTACATCAGAAGACCCTCCTACTTGTCGCAGGAGTCCAACGACCTCAAGGACGTTTTCGGTAACCCCATCAAGCAGTCGGACATGTCCAACCCCACGCGGTCGCGCAACGAGCGTCCTTTGGACACCATTCGTGCGTTCGAGTACTCCATAACTGGCGACCCGTCGTACCGCGAGCAGTTGGAGACCCAGCGTCTTGGCTGGGGCTTTCACGAGGACTTCTCGTACTATAACTTGGGCGCTCAGCGCGGCCAGGCCGCGGGTGGTGCAGGGTACGACCGTCCGGTTATCAGCTTCAACGATGCGCAGGATCAGCCCATCTACCAGGCCGGTAACTATAGTGCCACCTCATTGAAGCCGGAGGGGAAGAAGAAGAAGAAGGGCTTGTTTGGCCGCAAGAAGTGAGGATATTAGTATAGGAGTTCTGATCTGTTTTATAGTTTGATTTCACTGAAAGGACTGGATGTAGGTGCGTGGTTGAGTGCCTTGCGCCAGGAGGTAGGTAACACGGCACGTTGAATGTGGGCGTCATATGGGTGACGGTGGCCACTAAGCTATGTCCAAATGGCGTTTCCGGTCAATTAGGGTTCCTCTCGGGGGTCGAATAAACTGGAGTTTGACTGGAAAACTTGCTAGGAGACACTTTCGAGACACCTTCGAGACACCTTCGAGACACCATTCACGGCGCAAAGCCTCCCCTGATGTATTCATGGTGTAGGTCCCAAGCAAGCGCTGAGGCAGGCTGTGTGGGTACCAAACGCTGATCTGCCTGCTTCAGGATCAACGCCAGTAGTGCATCCTCATTAGCACGCCCGTGCCAGCGCTGCTAACACCAGCCGCTAAATAGCACTCCGAATGTATGGCCACCCCATAACGCTGCCAACGCCAAATGAAATTCCCAGCGGTTCCAACGCCCTCGCTTTAAACTACAGACCATGTCTTTTGTCTCGTCTAGCGCTCGTGTAGGCGACGCGTACAAATGCATCCAGTACACGGGTCAACAGTCAGCGCCAGCAAATTTGCCCCTGAAACGTTGGACATAGCTGGTGCACTATTGTTGGCTGGCATTGTGAAACATGGCCTTAAATAGACGCAAAACGCAGGTCCGTTGCCAGACCAATGGGGTTTGGCGTGTCGCATTTTTGGAGCCTGCCGCACATTCACATCTGACACACGCCTGATATACACCGGCACACGTCTATTTACCATCAATAAACCGATCCGTCACAAGCCATCTGCCAGCGGCTGTTGTTCCTGCCACCCCACACTCTTTTCCCATGGACCAGCGCAGACAAATCTCCTTCAACGTCTCGGACCACTACCAAATCCTCGAGGTAGTGGGCGAGGGCGCGTACGGCATCGTGTGCCTGGCAGTGCATAAGCCCACGCAGCAGAAGGTGGCCATCAAGAAGATCGAGCCCTTCGAGCGCTCCATGCTCTGTCTCCGGACGCTCCGCGAGCTCAAGCTCTTGAAACACTTCAATCACGAAAACATCATCTCCATCTTGGCCATCCAGCGGCCTGCCAGCTACGACTCGTTCAACGAAATCTACCTCATCCAGGAGTTGATGGAAACCGACCTACATCGCGTCATACGAACCCAGAAGTTGAGCGACGACCACATCCAGTACTTCATATACCAGACGTTGCGCGCGTTGAAGGCCATGCACTCGGCCAACGTGTTGCACCGTGACTTGAAGCCGTCGAACCTCTTGCTCAACCTGAACTGTGATTTGAAGATCTGCGACTTTGGGCTCGCTCGTCTGATTGCGTCCAGCGAGGACAACTTCGGCTTTATGACCGAATACGTGGCCACCCGCTGGTATCGTGCACCCGAGATCATGTTGACGTTCCAGGAGTACACTACTGCCATCGACGTGTGGTCGGTGGGGTGCATCTTGGCGGAGATGCTCAGCGGCCGTCCGCTTTTCCCGGGCCGCGACTACCACAACCAGTTGTGGTTAATTATGGAAGTTTTGGGCACCCCGAACATGGAGGACTACTACAATATCAAGCTGAAGCGCGCGCGTGAGTACATCCGATCATTGCCGTTCTGCAAGAAGATCCCGTTCCAGGAGCTCTTCCAGAACAACCCTAACATCAACCCGTTGGCGCTCGACTTGTTGGAGAAGTTGTTGACCTTCAACCCCGCCAAACGCATCACCGTGGAGAACTCGTTGAACCACCCGTACCTCAAGTTGTACCATGACCCCAACGACGAACCCATCTCCAGCAAGATCCCAGAAGACTTCTTCGACTTCGACAAGCGCAAGGACGACTTGTCTATCGACGAATTGAAACGTCTCTTGTATGACGAGATCATGAAGCCGTTGTAAGGAAGATGTCATGTTGGGGTTCATCCCCGGAGAACTAGAAAGCTGGCGAGACAAGAGAAAGGACCGATGTTCAAGGAGCTCTGGAGAGAACGACTTTTCAAGAGCTTCGAAAGGGAGAATTATTCTAGTCTACAAGATGGGAAAGAGACTTAGGTGATTAAAGGTCAAGAGGACGACTAAGGGGACTTTGAACAGTTTGTCATGTTTTAGACACCCATGATGTCCCTGTGGCGCAGTGCCTCTAAGACCTTTTGCGTGGAGCATCGGCAGAGGGTCTCAGTGGCCTATTCCGTACTATTACACTTCAAGTGAAGCTGTTCAAAACTTACTGTCATTAGGTCTACAGTATCAATGTCACAAACCCGGCCTCAGGCCGCCCATTTATATATTGTAACATTAAATGCCAGGACATGTCCCCTTATTTCTGGTCGTGGCCGGCACAGCGAATTTTTCGAACGCGTGTACCAAAACACAGTGGACGAGATCACAAACTAACGCGTACTCCATAGGCGACCCATTTTAGCGTCCACTAGCCCAAGACTGCTGACATTGCCTGCCAAATGAAATCCTCAGTCGTAGCATTCGCCTTTGTGGCGTTCCTCCTCTCGGTGGTCAACGCCCACACCGTGTTGTTACCCCCTTACGGCAAGCAGTGCTTCTTCGAGAACTTGAAAAAGAACGACGAGTTGGCGGTGTCGTTCCAGGTGGGTTCCAGAAACCCCCACAACGCTGAACAGTACGTTGTTGACTTCCACATTGTCACCCCCAACGGCCAGGTGCGTTTGACCAGAAATGACTTGGACCACGGCGACGAATCTATCCGTGCAGAGTCCACTGGCAGATACCAGTACTGCTTCTCCAACGAAAAGACCAACAGGGTGGACTTGGACGTTTCGTTCAACGTGCACGGTGTCATCTACGTGGATGTCAATGACCCCCAGGCTAACACCTTGGACTACGCCATCCGCAGACTCGGCGAGTTGACCAACGACGTGCGCGCGGAGCAGAGCTACTTGGTTATCAGAGAGAGAACCCACAGAAACACTGCTGAGTCTACCAACTCGCGTGTCAAGTGGTGGTCCGTGTTCCAGATCTTGGTGGTGGCGTGCAACTCGGTGTTCCAGATCTACTACTTGAAGAGATTCTTCGAGGTGCAGTCTGTTGTGTGAGCTGCCGGACAGACACGTCTGGAACAGCCAGGCGTTAGCACGCATTGTATCCCTTGGTTCAGATGTATAGTAATTCCGCACCGTCATTGAGAAATGTAGAAGCGCTGGGCCTGTTTTTTCAGGGTCTGGAGAGAAGACAAGAGGGGCTTTAAGGGTCTAGTGCGATAATATATAGATGCTAACAGGGTCTGCATTTGGGGGCTAAGTGTTCCTCCAACATTATGCCTGGTACTGAAGTAATGCTGTTAATTCTGGCAATTTATTAGAAACGTAGCATAATTCAAGAGTAATGAGACAGCGGAATGCCTTTATCTCCTCACCCATCTCTTCTCCACCAAGTCACCATTTCATCAGTGTTCGCCTCCGTTATTTTGAACACCCTGAACTTTGCTTTTCATATAGGGCCCACCTCAGATCCTATTCATCCTTATCAATACTATGCCATCAAGCTGCCAACCTAACCAGTTGCGTTTGCACCTAAGTGTCACGTGCAAGCGCAAACTTCGTTGTCCCGTGCATTTTGACGTTTCTCGCGCAGGCACCGAAAACGGGTGCTTCCATCCGCCCGAGTATGGTGCACGGGTGTTTTTTTCAAAATGCCCCACACTCCTCGTCTCCAAACGGGAAACACCCGCACTACACCAAATGATGCCAATATGCCCTCTCTCCAACTTCGGCTAGCCGCCAACGCGGGCCGTAGCCGCCCGGATACACCTGGTAGGATGCCGTGCGGTGCGCACACGACGTTTCCCCACTCTCGGGGTTTCGCACAAAAGGAACAAAACGCGCGTTAAGGCCGTGGTCTGTTTCACTAGAGGCTTATATAGACGCAACTCGCTGAGTAACCGTACCGTGTCTTACTTCCCTGACACACATCACCATGTCTAAATACTTTGCTAACATCACCGAGTTGCCCCCAGACCCCCTTTTCGGGTTGAAGGCCCGCTACACCGCCGACTCCCGCACCGATAAGGTGGACTTGGGCATTGGTGCCTATAGAGACAACTCTGGCAAACCGTGGATCCTCCCGGCTGTCAGAAAGGCCGAGCAGAAGTTGATCAACTCCGAGGGCTACAACCACGAGTACCTCTCCATTTCGGGCTACGAGCCCTTTTTGAAAGAGTCAGCCAAGGTGATCCTCGGGAACGAGTCGCCTGCCATCAAGGAGAGCAGAATCACCTCGCAGCAGTCCCTTTCCGGAACCGGTGCCTTGCACTTGGCAGGAGCCTTTCTCCGCGATTTCTACACCGGCGGTGAGGTTGTAGTGTACTTGTCCCAGCCTACGTGGGCCAACCACAACCAGATCTTCAAGTCTCTTGGCTTGAAGGTGGAGACTTACCCTTACTGGGATGCCCAGACCAAGTCCTTGGACTTGAATGGCTTCCTAGCCACTATCAGATCGGCACCTTCCGGTTCTGTGTTCTTGTTGCACGCGTGCGCCCACAACCCGACAGGCTTGGATCCCACCAAGGAACAGTGGCAGACGATTTTGCAAGAGATCGGCAAGAAGGGACACCTTCCCTTGTTCGACTCCGCTTATCAAGGCTTTGCCAGCGGCAACTTGGACCAAGACGGCTATGCCATCAGATCTGCGGTAGAGAATACCGCTGTCATCAAGGCACCCATCATCATTTGTCAGTCGTTTGCCAAAAATTGCGGCATGTACGGTGAGAGAGTGGGCGCGGTGCATGTGATCCTCAACGAGCACGATAAGTCCTTGAACGGTGCCATTAAGTCGCAGTTGAACAAATTCACCAGGTCCGAGATCTCGAACCCGCCCGCATACGGCGCCAAGATCGTCGCCACTATTTTGAGCGACCCGGCTTTGCGGGCCCAGTGGGAAGAGGACTTGACCACCATGAGCTCCAGAATCATCAAGATGAGAAATAACTTGAAGAGCAAATTGATAGAATTGAACACCCCGGGCAACTGGGACCACATAACGAGCCAGACAGGTATGTTCTCGTTCACTGGCATGACGGCTGACATGGTTGCCAGATTGGAGGAGAAGCACGGCATTTACTTGGTCAGCTCCGGTAGAGCATCGGTGGCAGGGTTGAACGATAACAACGTGCTGAGAGTGGCCGACGCCATCAACGAGGTGGTTAGGTTCTACGCCAAATCCAAGTTGTAATTACCCTGGCACTACAGATTTATTTATGTTTACTGCCTGTAAATTGACCTACGTTTTCTGCAATGCAAAAGCTTACACAGGGATACATGAATTATATTTATTATAATATAATAGATAAAATTTGAGTGGTGGTGGGGCATCAACTGTTCCTTGCAAAATAATAAGTCATCAGCGAGTAAGGATACATCAGAACATTATAAATTCTTTTTATTTTTGCAGGTAACCATTAAATAACCGACACCGTTTGTTTTGTCTAGTTGTATGTGTAGCAGACGCTAGAAGACGCAATCGATTTACTTCTTTCTGAAAGAGCAGCCCTCGGTCAACTTGGCCTTACCACCGGTGGGGGTGCACAAGACAGTAGAGCAGTTGTCACAGGTGACAGCGGTCTGGGCGTGGGAGAAGACAGTGGTGATGTTCAAGCATCCCTGGCACTTAACGTCCATGAAGTAAGATCTGGGCTGCTGGACCAAGGTCTTCAACTTGTGCTTCTGGGCCTCAGAGGCTGGGCTAGGGTTAAGGAGATCCTGAACTAAAACCTGCGCTGTTAGTATTTATCCAAAGAAAACATTGATGTAACGTCTTTGCCAACAAAAATGTCGAATTCAACCGCAATGACGGGATCCTAAAAGTCTTTTAATTGCCTGGTGGTGGTTTTTACTATATGTCTCAGGATATTTTCTCTAGGAATAGGTAAAGTCTTCAAGATCAAAAAGTGGGTGCTTGTCGTTCATGTGATCAAGATTTTTTGGTAGAATCAATGTAGCAGACAATGCCAAGACGTTGGCGTAGGTAGAAGACATCTCGTTCGCTGTTACAGCAGCCTTTGTTGGTACATACCATATTGCTTAAATGATTGTATGAGGTGAAAGCAGTACTTAAAATTTTTTCAAATTCTCGTTCTCTCGTACTCGTAACTCTATGCAGGAACAGAACGGTGGAGATTTTCATCCGTTCACACCAAGCGCCATGATTATGTCAGCGCAGCAAAGTGCGGCGTCAGAAACTTCTGTAACACAAAAGCCGAGGGTCATGTGACCGTGTGACTGCTTTTTTCAGGATACAAGTAGCTCTAGTCGGGTGCAAAAATTACACACCACCTGTCAAAGAATAGTCACCTGTCCACATAGATAAAGGTTATACCTTTTATTGGCATATAGAAATTTAGAATTCAATTGGTCTCTTGAATCTAAAGTAAATATTGTCAAAAGGGCATATAAACAATGTAGATATCATCACACCATCCTAAAGAAACGACCGAAAGAAAACTGCAAGCCTTAACTTCATTCCGAAATTGCCGTCAAAACCTTCAATTTGACCATTTCCCTGCCTCAATTTAACCGTCAAGGCACAGTTTTTGATTCTGTAGACAAAATAACTAGCGTAACGTAGAGAGGATG
Organism: Wilhelminamyces tanticharoeniae; assembly: GCA_030558325.1. Classification (NCBI taxonomy): domain Eukaryota; kingdom Fungi; phylum Ascomycota; class Pichiomycetes; order Serinales; family Metschnikowiaceae; genus Wilhelminamyces; species Wilhelminamyces tanticharoeniae. Next base: position 213,485 of record JAJMSI010000019.1, on the reverse strand, counting down.
TTTGATGCCATGAGAGCGAAGTAACTGACACAGGTCGAGCAGAATACTCTTCCACGACTGTAAAACATATAAACTTCTAAATAATCAGCAAATAAATGTACGACAACTCACTTGTCTTGTGTTCTCCCATAACCATGCACCTCGTACCACCACCATCTTCAAAGAAAAAAAAACCACTCCAAGAGACCAATCCTGAAACCCCAAAAAACATCCAACAGCAAGAAGGGATACCCACTGTGACTGTCCGTTGAGGACAAGGCGCAATCGATATTAGTAGATATTAAATTCCTTCTTCCATGCTCTTCGTTGGCCACGCACCTTCTAACTAAAGTAGAGTTGTAAATATACACGTTATGTAAGACACTTTTGACAAAGGGGCCCGTGAACGAAGAGGATGTAGGTCTATACAAGATTGGAAATCAAGGATAAAAGAATTCGAGTCGACGTAACCTGTTAAAATGTTTCAGGTTTGACAACTATTGATGACGGGCAGAGTAGTGGTTCGGGACGCAGATTTTATCGTTCACAATCATAATCACAATCATTAGACCACAAGCACATGACGGGTAAGGAGGTGCAAAAAGAGGTCGGTAATGCAAGCAATCCACTATTCAGGCATATCAACGGGTGGGGGTTAAGATACATGAACATTCAAGGGAATGAACAACAAGCAAAGGCAAGCAAAACTAATGGAACACTTATCTTGCTTCACCATTGAGGCGTAAAGACGGTCAATTTTTGTTCTCACAAATTGCCACAGGCAATCGGAGTGTCAGTTTCATTTGTGAAGAGTACCAAGAAATTCAGATGATTAAGTGGTGTGTAATATTGGAAAAAAACGGACCACTGAACACCGCGACAGGGTCAGTAGTCACTAGATTGCCTGATTGGATGGTGGGTGGCACAGTGGTGAAAATAAGCAGCAATAAAAAGAAAAACAAAAAGTGGAATACTCTCAGTGGCGCGACATATCCTTGGTGCAGAAAGATGATTTATTGTGGTTTAGTAAGTGGAACAGCCAAGGATAATTGAATGAATAGTCGCACCATCAGAAATTCGGTCCACTACTTCGTTCCTCTCTTGGGCTTTCTAGGCGGCGTTACCGGTCTGTTGTTTCCGACGTTGTTGGTTTGCGGATATCTCGGCTTCTTGTCAGCCGGCTTTAAGATCTGAAAAGAGCACAACAAACTCTCATCCACGCTCATCATGGCACCAGCATTGTCAAACTCACCACAGTAGTTGGGGGCAGAGAACAAGGTCACTAGCTGTCTCTTGGAAAAGAACTCGTACCCGTCTTCCACAACTTGGTGGGCTCTGCAGATCAAGTCCATATCGTGCTTCTGCAAGAATCGTGACACCACATCAGGGCCGAAAGTAAAGGACACACCTCTGTCATTCTCCGACCAGCCGGTGATATCCTTGTCAGGATCTGACCACAACAAGTCGCACAACAAGCCCACGTCTGGGATGTCAGTAGGTCTCATGACTCTTCTAATCTGCTCCATCGAGTTCAAGTCGGGCGATAAGCCACCGTGCATGGTGAAGATCTTCTCGTCAATGATAGCAGCGATGGGCAAACAGTTGAAACAGTCCGTGAAGGTCTTCCACAACTTAATGTTGTATCTCCTCTTGCATTCGTCGTAGAAACCATAGATTCTGTTGATAGACGCACACTCGTGGTTGCCTCTCAAGATAAAGAAGTTCTCGGGATATTTGATCTTGTACGCGAGTAACAAACAGATGGTCTCCAAGGACTGCTTACCTCTGTCCACGTAGTCACCAAGGAAGAGGTAGTTGGCCTCCGGAGGGAAGCCACCATATTCAAAAAGCCGCAACAAGTCGTAGTACTGACCGTGGATATCACCACAGATCTTTATAGGAGCCTCCAACTCCAACAAGATGGGTTGCTGGATGAAAATCTCCCTGGCCTTAGTGCATAGGAAACGGATCTCATGCTCTAATAGCGTCACCTGCTTGCCTGGTCTCAGACCGCGCACCTCCAACAATCTGTCGACGATGGAGTCGATATCGGCTTCAGGATGGTCCGCCATTGTGTGTGTGGAAAGGCACGTTAGTGTGGAGGCGGGTTAGTCAGCAGTGGCAGTCTTCGAAGTCGCAGAACGGACAGTAATGGCGGGGTGATCAGCCAGAACACGTGTGCGAACAGATGCGGGTAGCAAAGACAAAAGGAACCACAAACGGGTGAAGGTCGGCAGTAAGGGATGGAGTTGAGAGTTGATTTTTTCCCTCCTGCTGGCTTTTAGGGAAACGAGCAGGCCCGAAAAATCCTGCAATTTGGGAGTGCGGATGCCAACAACAACAACCGGAAGGGCGACTGACCGGCCGGAAGTCGCGACTTCCGGGACCCGCCCGCCTATATCAATCGTCTCCGCCTATGTTGCGCCGCCTCGCCGGCCGGTCCCGGAGCCCTCGGTCACGGTCGGAACTCGTACTTACAGTCGTTACCCGGCCGTACCTCCTTGGCCTACAGTGGCCTGCCGACCCCACCTGAGCCGGCAGTCTGAAACCGCGGCCACGTGACGATGGGAGGGGGTCGCCCGCAAAGCGGGCAGTGGCGTCTGGCATTGAGCTTGACCCTTGATGCAACGTTGCTATTTGCCCTCGTCTCCTGGTCGTGACTCCTTCGGTTTTCCGGAATTGTGCCCCCCTCTGCCCTCGGAAGTCATCCGTCTCCTGGGCCGTTTCTGATAAGTTGGCTTTCATTTATTGAGTGCTGCAAACTGTACATTTATAAAGCCCATGGCCGCCCCGTTTCCCAACAACTATCATCTACGGCTCGTGGCGCAATCCGATGCTCGCGCCTGTGCCGTATGCTACAAGCCCACAACCACGGTTCTCGTCAACGACAACAAGCTAGACCACTTCTACATCTGTGCCAGTCACACCAATGACGCCCAGTTCGCCGCTCCGGTACATCCACCAGAGTATGTCGAGTTTCTTGAGCAGCAGAAGACCCTTAAGGAGAAGGTGGCCCAGTTGGAACAGGACGTTGAGCGCCTGAAGCCCTACATGTGGAACAGGGTTGTGAACAATATTCCTGGCTGGTCCAAGGCAGAAGCCCCTAAGGAGTCCAAAGACGTTGATCCTGCAAATGCAAAGTCCAACGATGAGAAACACAAGTTGTACCGGGCGCAATTGGGTGAGAACAGTCTGTCGTTGGCAGAGGTGGATGCCAAAATTGCGGGCTTCAAGTTCAAGAGCTACGTTTTGAACAAGGATATCTACAAAATCAGAATCAACAATTACTTGCAGGCCAAGGTGCGCCAGAGACGACAGCAGGAGCTACACAGTCCGGGGTTCTTTCCTTCTGTACCCACAGCCGGTGTCGGTGCCCCACCTTCTCGGGATGAGGACAATACTTCAGTGGACGACCCGAACTAGCATAGCATAGATACCTCCATGTCTACATAAACACCATTTTTGCGTCTCTTGCGTCTATATGCCGCCGTAGTTGACCACGCGCTCGTCAAACCAGTTCTCCCAACTGTCAACCCTATTCTTCAAAACAGACCCACCGACGAACTCCATGTTGCCCTCGAGCATCTCGAACTTGAATGTGCCTGGGCCGATTACAGACGACCAGAACTCGCGGAGTGTCTCTGCGTGTTCATTTCCAGGGGTGTCGTCGTCGTCGTTTTTGTCGATGCCGCTGCCGGTGCTGTCGACGGTCTGGCTCAACTCGCTCTGGATCAACTTGTTGATTTCCACCTCGATACTTTCCTTAACCTTGCTGACCGGCCTCGCATCGAACAACTCCTGTTTGTTCACTGCAAAGAGGAAGTCCACTCCGGAGGCCGTTTGCTTCTCGGTGAGCGAAAGCAAGTTGTACAACTTCTTCGCAATGAGCTGTAATTGGTGCTCCTGGTTCAACGAGTTCGAGGACGAGTCGATCACGTATACGATTCCCTTCAAGTTCTTGATAGTAATGTCGTCTTTGATCAAAGTGCTGAGCAATTGGTCGTACTTCAAGTAACCAGGATAGTCGATCAATTGGTACGCCTTGGAGATGGCCTTGGTGGAAAACGGGAGGGTGACGTCGCTGACGTTCATCTCAAGTGACGAAACAGTGGGTGTGATGGGCGCCTTTGTATCCTGTCTGAGTGCCGGGTCTGCGGCCCGGTCCACCAACTTGTAGTATAAGGAAGTCTTTCCACTGCCATTAGGCCCAATGATGAGAAAGGTGGGCTTGAAGTACTTCGAGCGGGGCTTTTTGACGCCCTTAAAGTCGGCAGTCTGGAGGTAGAAGATGGCAAGCGTGAGCACAAGCGCTGCCAAGAGCGTGAACAAGATCTTCTGCACCAAATCCATAGTGATGTGTGCCAGAAGGAAACAGGTTCTATAAAATGAGCGAGTGTCTTTTTTCGGTCCCAAAGCCCACAGCTGCAAATTTCCACCACCGAAAATCTAGGCTCCCTCATTTCGCACTCTACGGTATATTTATCTGTAGTTTACTATCTGTCCCTACTGCGACACGATGCTGCGACCGTACTCCCTCAGCTTCTGGATTAACAACTGGTCCACCAAAACCAAAGCAGTCATGGCCTCCACGATGGGCACCGCTCTAGGGGTGACGCTGGGGTCGTGTCTTCCACGGGCCGCCAAAATTCCCGTCTTACCGTCATATGTGGACGTGCCCTGCTCCTGAGAGATGGTGGCAGCCGACTTGAAAGCCACCGAGAAGTAGATGTTCTCGCCGTTGGAGATGCCGCCCTGTACGCCACCGGAGTTGTTCGAGCTGGTGCGCAACCGCTGCGATGACTCGTCAAAGACGAAAGGGTCGTTGTGTTTCGACCCTGGGATTTGGGTGCCAAGGAAGCCCGAGCCGAACTCGAAACCCTTGGTGGCCGGCAACGACAACATAGCGTGGGCCAACGTGGCCTCCAACTTGTCGAAACAAGGCTCGCCCAAGCCAATGGGGCAGTTTCTCACCACACAAGTCACCACCCCGCCGATGGAGTCCTTGGCGTCTCTGTATCTCTCGATCACCCTGACCATCTCCTCGCGAACGGTCTCGTCAGGACACCTGATGGGCCCGGTCTCGTCCACCTCCTCTCTGGTGATAGTGTTCAAGGTGTGCTGGAACTTGGCGTTCAACGGGTTTCTGTCCATGGCGATCTCGCCGATGGAGGACACAAAGGCCACGATCTCCACGTTGTTAGCCTTAGCCAAGATCTTCTCGGCAATAGCACCGGCGGCCACTCTACCGATGGTCTCTCTGGCAGAAGATCTGCCACCTCCAGACGCAGACTTGGCTCCGTACTTCTGGATGTACGTCCAGTCCGCATGAGAGGGTCTGGGGTATAAGTCAGTCTCCGAGTAATCGTGGGGGCGGTGGTCCTCGTTGTGCACCAACATTCCGATGGGCGAGCCCAAGGTGATGCCGTTCTCGGTTCCCGACTGTATGTGCACCTGGTCTTTCTCGTTTCTGGGGGTGGAAAGCTTAGATTGGCCCGGTCTTCTGCGGCTCAACTGGGGCTGGATATCGGCCTCAGTGAGGGACATTCCGGGAGGAACTCCATCGACAATGCATCCCACGGACTTGCAGTGGGACTCTCCGTAGGTCGTCACGCGGAAAAGGGTGCCAAACGTCGACATTTGGTGGTGATAGCTTGCAAATGGCAGTGAAAAAAATGGAGTCATAGTCCGGTACCGGGGCACATATGCAGGATGGCACCTTCTTAGTTAGGATCACCCAAAAAAGGGCCAAAGGAGGCCGCCAAAATGCTTGTATGCTGCTAGGGGTCATATTAGGCAATCTCTAGGGACCATTTTGTATCAAGGTCAAAATTCGGTTTTTGGTGGTACTACTTGGTTCATTATTTATTGTCCCAACGAAGAAGAGTACATTGAGATTTTTCCTCAAATTTCTGCACATTTTGCATTAATTCCATTTATTCTACCTAACTCAAATAAGTACGCCCAGCGTATCCCCAAAGGTTTCCTTTCCACATCGAGTCTCATTCGCATGACGCCAGAATGGCTTGGCATCGCCCTGACCCTTCACAAATCTTGGTGCTCCCTCGTCCCTACACCAGAATAGGCGTTTCGCAGCTTCCCGATCGGGCAAATGGTAAACAATGCGATATGGTTCCGAATCTTCATTAGCAGCCTAAGGTCATTGTATTTTCCAGGCGCTACACTGCACCACAAGCACCTCTTCACCACCTGCTCTTTGAATTTCAGCGTCTCTTAGAGCCGTGCCACTGCAATAACCCCTTCTCCTCTCAGTGGGCCCAACATGAGAACATACACCTTGCTCAAGGTCGCCCTCGCAACCGTCCTCTGGCCCATCTCCGTGGCCGCAGACGACAACTTGTGGAACACCTTGTACTCGTTCAATACCGGTCGCATCTACGTGCACTTGAAGAATAATGACCTCGTGGCCCTCAACTTCTCCATGACAGGCTTTGACAACTTGGCTAAGTACTCCAGCTACTCGAAGTCCGAGGTGGTTTTGATGAACGGACAGCATCTCCAGGCGTTGAGCACTCCGCCCGCCAACTCGTCTCTCGTGTTGATAAACGACAAGTTGTACGCCTTTTCAGGGGACTCCAACTCCCACAATAAGCAGGACGTGTGCGGAGACGGCGTGTTGTCGTTACTGCAGTATGATGACGACAAGGACCTGTGGAGCACTTCAAGTGACATCTCTTTCGGCAGCGTCAGCGACGTATCTTTCTATAGGTACGCCACATACATGTCATCGCCCACCCTGGAGGACACCATCTATGTTTACGGAGGGTTGTGTGAGAGGAGCGGCGACGTCAGCAGCCGACTCCTTTCATTTGACACCAAGGAGTTCACATTCTCGACCATATCGACAGCTACGAAACCGCAGCCGTTCTACGGTGCCAGCAACTTGGTTGCGCCCAATCCGCAGACCCAGCTAGTGATAGGTGGCCAGAGCAGCAACGGCTGGCTCAACATGTACCAGCTAGCAACATGGAACTTCCAGTCTGGATGGTCCTTCCAGCAGATTCCAAACAGCGGCCCAAATATCAACGCCCGCAAATTTGCGTTGACGCTCCCCATCTTCAGCCAGCTTCCGAACAACAGCATCTCTACCTTGTCCAATTACTATACGGTGGACCAGGTCCTATTGATTGGTGGTCAGATCATGGAGGAAACGCCTTCCACGCCCACATATGCTCGTTTACTTCTGCATTCGAATGAGTGGGAGTGGCAGCAGATCAACTTCACCAACATTAAGGTGGATGACATTCTTGGGGCGGCTACAGTGTTCAACACTTTGGTGGTAGTGAACTCCACAGGTGCATTTAAAAGGGACGGTTCCAGCCTGTACCAGGTCAACTTATATGATGCTGATACCTTCCAATCTGTCACCAACTTGAAGGACAATGTTGGTCAGAACACGAGCACCAGCAGGTCCAACAACACCGGTAGTACCAGCACTCTGACCAAAGCCATAGTGGGTACCTTGGTGCCGGTGGCAGCGATCGCAATGGCGGTGGGTGCGGCTCTTTTCGTATACAAGAGACGGAACAAGGACAGCGACCAGGGCGAGGCCGAGACTATCGACTACCAGTTTGGAAACTACTATGACCAGATTTCCAGCGGCGGTTACCAAGTAGAAAAACAAGGCGGGCCTTACAAGAACGATAATGATACCAACTCTACTCTTGACGTGGCATCCATAGACTCGTGGGTCAAGAAGAGACAGCAGTTTGACGAAAAACGCAACAAGACACTTAAGAGGAACAGTTACCTTGCGTCCAACGAAACATTGAGTGAGGGTAAGCGGCTGGAGGAGCTGAAACAAAGCGTGACCGACGAAAACCCTTACAGTTGCCAGCCTGAGCAAGCCCCCAGACCATCAATCTACGGTGCTGGCATCGTCAACAAGTCTGTTACCAAGCTCAAAAAGTCGCTTTCGTTCACCAACACCCCGCCCGGAAGCCCCAGAATTGGCGGTGACCTCGGGACGTGGAACAAGCGTAGTTACAGTTCGTTGCGGCCACCTCCTGCGCCCAAGACTCGCATTATGGAGGACGAGGTTTCTGATAATGAGGCAGACGACGCTGTCAATGAAACCCGGTCAATAGACCTAGCCAACATCGACACTACCAACGAGGACATTGACGAGGCCATGTCAGAAACGGATCTGGAGGTGGAGTCTATGGATGTGCAGGTTTTGGTGAGCTCTAAGAGGCGGTCTACGCTAAGGGTGATCAACCCTGATTTGCAGACAATTCCCGATGAGGAAGAATCAGAGGATACGGTATTCCGGCAGCGGGTGCCATCAGGAGACCGCACAGAGGACGCCTAGGACGCAGGAATGATGTATGTATAATGTACTATAAGCAAACGACCAGAGGTGGAGAAGCTGCAAAATCCGAAGCCATTGGTCCAACGGCGGTGATCCCGGAAATACCAGACAGGATCAACAAAGGCTGGCAAACCCTGACAAATGCCGATGATTCCGCGATGTGGAGTATGTGCACTGACGAAATATACGAGGGGCACCGATGCACTGCGGAGGGCCAATATACGGGCGCAGCCGATGAGGTAAGCAGTCGCCCGATAGGAGCGGCAGGGGAACCACGGTGGGGGTAACGGCCAGAATTGGGCTACAGTGGAAATGGAGGATGCCGAAAGAAACAGGAAACGGCGAAAAGAGGGAAAGGTAGGGGAAATGAGGTACCGCTTGTGGTTGTGAGTGCGAGCGCTGGTACACCTGGCATGTATCAATAGTGTGAGAGGGGAAGGTCAGATATCTTCAGAATATAACGATAGTGCAGAAGAACACTGAGAGGGCAGCTTAAGAAGAATGCCTTTTCCTAGTTAGCCGGCCAAGCCGTGGCTAGCGAAATGTATTTTTTTGTGAAGCAAGGAGTCCGAATTTGCAACGTGTGACTGGCACTGATAAAGAGCTAGCACTGTTAGGACAGACTATTGACGTTCAGCACAGCCCACGCACCCGTGGTAGGATCGAAGCACTGCTCTAGCGGAATATACTGATCTGCTTGGCTCTGCAAGGTCCTATATCTGCACCTACTTGGCCTAGAACCATTCTAAAGATAGAGACTGGCACCGTAGGATGATCACGAGCATCTTTAATAAACGCCAAAAGCACACTACATATGCTGTCTATAGTGCTCCAGCAGCCTGTATCCTCTCTTCATATTTAGAAAGCTTAGCTCCCTCCAAGGACGCACTTTTGCCTCTACATCCGTACGCCGGTATTACCAATTATGAGCACCACCCATTCGCCCGACCATAGGCAAAATCGCTCCTGCGCCTCCCACGGCCCACTTCGTTCTATTCTGCTCTTGCTATACGTTTCATCCTCGCCCAGGTCCAGGCCATTCTCGGCATATAGAGTGGCAGATAAAAATAGGTGGCCGTGCCTCGCCTGCACCTCAGACCAATATAACCAGCACCTTCTTTTTTGGTGCGACTACACCAGCACATATACAAGAGCCCGTTTCCTCCGTCCTGGCTCTACAGCACCCACTATAGTGCGATGGATCCCCATAGCCCTCTGGCAGGGCAGCCTTCAGGCCTGCAGCCGCCTTATCTAGCTGCCGGCACCGAATATGATGGTCTATTCTCGGACTACGACTATGCTAATAACGCCACTTTGGCCATGCCCGGCGCCTTCAAAACAGCCGATTCCATGGATCTCGACGAGCTGCCACCATTCACCATTGAGCTGGAGATGCTCTATGAGCACTTGAACGACGCCGACGGCCACCGCCCAGAAACGGAACTGTTCCATGATACCAGTCTGTTTCAGACCCCCACCCAGGCCCCTGTGCCCCACTCAGGGCTGTTTGTTTCTATGCAAAACGCCATGCTGGTGGCACCGGGTGCCTTGGCGAACGAGCACTTGCGCAACCCGTCTGTGGACTCGTACTACAACCTGTTTCTGAATGCCAGTGTGCACACCGGCTTTGCCCCCATGGGGTTCAATCCGGTTAACGAGTTGTCGCCTCTCACCACCACCACGTCGCTCACACCATCGGTGAGCTCTGTGCACTCCACTCAGCCGCTGTTTTTCCTGGCCAATCAGTACTTGCACCGCAACTCGCTCGATCAGCCCCCACTGGGGCCACACCGGCCGCTGTTGGACATGTACCCGAAAGGGCGGCCTTCCATAGACAGTCAGCCATCCAATGGCCAACGAAACCAGCGCTACATCAGCTTTACCAACTCCATATCCAACTACATTCCATTTATGGGCGACAAGAACGCTCAGCGCCTGGGCCCCCCGTCGCCGCAACCACCAGAACCCTTCATGCCAGCGCCGGTTCACCTGCGCCACTTGATAAGGAGTATTTTCAAGAGCAACAGCACCTACAACAACGAGGAAAATGACGTCACCCTTGAAAACGATGACGCACAGCCGCCTCAGGATAACTTCATGGAGGGCATCATCAACGAGAGCGACTTCTTCGTCATGAGCCCCCGCGACGAAATAGAGCTCGAGAATTCCGATCCGGTGGTGGCGAAAAAGTCACGGCGCTCCAAACGTAGCTTGTTCACGCGCTTCAAGACCCCGGTAAAGACTGAGCCTGACGACGAGCCGCTCACTAAGGTGGAGGACCTCACGGGGTCTACGAACACCATCAACGAAAACCGGGTGTTTTCTAATGAGTCTTACGGCCTGGAAAACATGCCGGGATTTACCCTACGCCACTCGTCATCCTCGTTCAGCGGCACCTCTGCATCGACCTCCAATGTGTTGACTACAGGGCACACTTCGCACAACCAGTTGGAAACTGCCGGTCTGGCTGACTCGGCAAATGGTCTAAATCATCCTCCGGAGCCCGATTACGCCGCTCTTTTCCAGAACGTGGGAAAGAGAAAGAACATCGTTAAACCATCTGCATACATCAAATCCAAGCCCAAGGTAAAGACTGAAGCTTTCGACGAAAAGTTCCAGACGATTAATCCTGGCAACACTATCAACGGCGACGACCGGTACCTGAATGCCAGCATCTCGTCCTCTAACGGCTCATCATCCTTTCGCTACAACGTTTCTCATGCAGACGAACAGCAGCCTTCCAATTCTTCGGTACAAGCAACATCGAATGGTAACACCGGAACCTCAACTCCGTCATCTATAGCTAACGCTTCCAAGAGAATCCTTGGATCCAAGCTCATGCTGATGAAAAAGTCGCTGCATCAGCAAATCCAGCAGCAGGACCAGATACTGACACCCACTCACAGCCACAACTCGTCGTCTAACTCGCTATCGACCAGTAAGTCTAACGAAAAGCTCACCGCAGTGTCCTCTTCCGGGATGGAAGTGGCGGTAGACTTGGCATCGCTAGACTTGCCTGTTAATACCCAAATTTTCCCGACCAGCATCATAAATTCGAAAAACCGCACTAGAGGCCGCAAGGAAAACAAGCAGGCTGACCTCGTGGATCTGTCTAAGATCTACTTGTGTAACTATTGCTCAAGGCGGTTCAAGCGGCAAGAACACTTGAAGAGACACTTTCGGTCGTTGCATACATTCGAAAAGCCGTACGACTGTCCTATCTGCAACAAGAAGTTTAGCCGTTCCGACAACCTCAATCAGCACTTGAAGATTCACAAACATGAGGAAGAGGAGGAAGCGGCAGCAGCGGTGGCGCAGACGAATTAAATAACGAACGATGTTTCTTGTCTTAGTATTATATAGTACATTATGAGATAACTGCCTCATTTGTAGCAGTAGTCTTACTGAATGAGCCTAATAACTAGGGTTGAGCTCACCAAAGGGGAGCGATTGCTTGCAGTACAAGCCGAAATGGAATCAAGAAGTGAAGAAGTGGAATCAGCGAGATGCTGAACGAAAGAAGCGAAAGGTAATACCGGACCCGTGGGCTGAATGTAGCCCTCCATCTAAATGCCTCTGGAAGACGTAGCCAATGCAAGAACGAAAGTAGTGGTCACAAAGACCCAAGCAAGTTCTCCTCCATAGAAGTCCCCAAGTCTTCACTGAGTCTATCGGACGTGAACTCGTCAAGAACCTCGTTCCGCGACTTTCTGTGGGGCTTGGAAATGCCGTGCTCTTCGGTGCTAGCAAAGCCTCCCGAGCAGATATTTCTGGCCCTGTGCTTGCGCATGGCGTCCAAGCGCACGAACTCCTTTCCGCAGGGACACCGACAGTGTCTAGCCTCCAAATGGCCCTTTACGTGTCTGTTCAAATCGTGCTGGCGAACAAACTTCTTTGGACAGTAGGAGCACGAGAAGGGTCGATCACTCAAATGCGTCTGGATGTGCGACCGGACGTTGTAGCGCCTAGTAAACTTCTTCCCGCAGTCGTTGAAGGTGCACACGAAGTTCTTGTCCTCATCAGGGCCGTCCCAGTATTGGTCGAGCTCGCCAGGTGGCAACAAGGAGATCTTCTTTATTCTGCGACGTGGAGACGAGTTCTGGATGGCGGCCTTCACGTCGCGGTTGGCCTTCGCATTGGGCGAAATTATAGGACTCCACTCCAAGCGGATCTTGCTGCGGCTGGGCGTGGTGGGGAGCTGGTTCTTCAACGGAGTGAGCTGTGTGATGGTGGCGTTGGCGTCCACGGTGTCGTCATTCGTGGGTTGCAAATTGCGCAACGGGCTGTTGTAGTACTTGACTGGCGACGAGCTGATGGAGGAGCTGGGGTGCACCGGCAGCAGCTGGTGGAACGCCAAAGTCTCACCGCTCGAGAAGGGGTTTCCGGGCTGATCGGAGAAGAACTGCGGGTTGTAGAAGTTGGCCTTGTTGTTCTGAATGGGCGATGACGCCTGGTGGGCAGCTGCTGGGTTCACGGTGCGCGTGGCACTATAGAAGCCCTGGTTTAATGAACTCCTTGAAGGCGACGGCGACTGCGGCTCAGGCAGCGACTGGTACTCTGGCGACCCATTCGATAAGGTGGGAGGGCTGGGAGGTGGCAAGTATACGCCGCCGTTTTTGATAAAGCTCTGCTGGAAAGCCGCAGAGTCTTGAACCGGAACAGGGACATATTTGTACACCGTATTCGGCGCAGCCGCCGCTCCGGTCACTGTAGAGGCGTGAAACGGCGTCAGCTGCTTGGACATGTTACCGGTGAAGGACTGGTACATGTCGCGCTCCAAAAGGGGCTCAATGTCGTCGACGTAGGCGGTCTCGGGCTGCTGCTTGTTGCTGTTCATCTTGCCGAGATCCTTCAAGTACTTGGCGGAATAGCTGTTCACGTTCTGGAAGTTGGCGTTGGCGGGAGGTGGTGCTGGGGGCGAAGACGGCGGGAACTTGTACGATTTGGGGTTCTGGTTAGTCACAATGTAGTCGGACTTGTTCTCTTTCTCTGCCACCTTAGGTTCCTCTGTGTCTTGGTACTCCTCCTCCTCGTCCAAGTGGATGCGGCCGGGGATGTCCACAGGATTCACGAAGTTGAATTCCATGTTGGCGTTCACGGCATTGGACAACTCGCCAGGCAGAAACGCCTTCTCGTACTCCACCAGGCCTTTGGTGGGCTTGTACAAGTCTGTTGCTAGTCCGCCAATGGACAACTCCCGGTTGTGGTCAGAGAAGCCGAAAATAGCAGTGCCGCTCGCCTGGCGCCCATGTTTAGGCGTTCGTGGATGCGACAGTGTGGACTGGTGCTGTTTAATGTCGTGGGTAACAAATCCCGAGGGCACGTCCAAGTCCTGTAAGCCAGTCAACGTTTCATTGAAGAGATTGTCTATCTCGTTGTATTGAGTGAAGTACTGCTCAAAGTCCTCGTGTGGCATGGGAACCGCCTTGACAGCGATGCCATCGGCGTCCCAGTTGTTGTAGGGGTCCATGGTCACGGTTTGGCACCCTAGTGTTTAGCGATGGTCTTGAAGAGCACTGTAAAATGGGACCCAACTGAAGTCGTGAATCTCAGTACGGTGCTATGGGATTAACAGTTGCACGCTCCGAGGCCTATAAGCGATAAAAGGAAGTAGTAGTAAGGATTGTGGGAGGTTTTGAATGAAAAGAGCACTTCTGTAATTGCGCACATATGGGCTACAAAGTATAGAAATATGGCAACCACACAATGCTTCGCAGCTCCCGAACAGGCCTAATTGGTATTTATTATTGACATTTCAAATAGATGCGAAAATTTCCCGTTTGGTTCCCGCATACCGCAATAGGACTGATCATAAACACAACTCCTGCAGAAAACGTTTTCCGTGCAGCACCCATATCCTTTGATGGAGGGCGGCCTTCCAAACTGCTCAGATATTCCCAACCTCCCCCATTATGCGACGTACTTAGCGCATGTCGGGTGTCTTTCTGCAGATACTTGCAGCATCTGTCACGGCGAGATTTCCGTGATTTACCCGCCCCAGGCGTCTGAGGCTGGGGAAAGGACCCCGGCAGTAAGGTCGAGGTTTGCGGCCATCAAGGGACCTAACCATCAAAAAATAGCCCAGGTTATGATCCGAAGAGAAACCTGACACTTTCAAGTGAAAAAGTGACGTCTCTGATGACGCTGGGCATTGTCTCCTTCCAGGGCCCTAGTGGTGGGAAGCAACTTTTTTACGGGGTTCATGCATTAGGTCGAAAAATAATCAGAGTGCATGGTATACGGGATAAAATAAGCGATAGTCCACACCGTTGAAGGCGGGGTCGGCGAAATACCACAGAAAAGCCAGACTGATGCACGCCTTAATGCTGCAACATTACTACAGCACGTCGTGCGTTCAAAAGAATCTTATTTTTTTGGTATACCGCAGCTACTGCGCTAAGTGCCATCATGAAAATAAATATAGTATTCAAAAAAAGCACGCCTCTAACGGGGTGAAAGATGCAACTTCGATGCACGTTTGTGTGAGAATACCGCTTACTCTAACAACAACATCTTTCTGGGGTCCTCAATTAACTCCTTCACGGTCTTCAAGAACGTCACCGCCTCACGGCCATCCAAGACCCTATGGTCGTAAGTCAACGCCAAGTACATCATGGGTCTCGACACAATCTGGCCATTGACGGTCACAGGTCTCTCCTTGACACCATGCAAGCCCAAAACGGCAGTCTGGGGCATGTTGATAATGGGTGTTCCATACAAAGAACCGAACACACCACCGTTAGAAATGGTGAAAGTACCACCGGTCATGTCCTCCAAAGACAACTTACCGTCTCTGGCCTTCTTTCCCAAGGCGGCGATTTCACGCTCGATGTCCAAGATGGAGCGAGATTCGGCGTTTCTAAGAATGGGCGTCACCAAACCCTTAGGAGTTGCAACAGCGATGGAGATGTCCGTGTAGTCTCTGAAAACCAAGGTGTCGTTGTTCTCGATAGCGGCGTTGACAGCAGGGATGTCCTTGGCAGCCAAGGTGGAAGCCTTGGCGAAAGCACCCATAAAGCCCAACTTGATGCCCGTCTTCTCCAAGAATTCGTCCTTGTACTGCTTTCTCATGTCCATCAAGTTAGACATGTCAACCTCGTTAAATGTGGTCAAAGAGGCGGCGGTGTTCTGCGACTCCTTAAGACGCTCGGCAATTCTCAATCTCATTCTGTTCATCTTCACGCGCTCCTCGTTTCTGGAGAAGTTGGTGAAGGTGGCCTGCGAGGTCTCATTCTTGGACTCCTCCTTCTTGGGTTCCTCCTTCTTGGGGGTCTCCTTCTTAGGAGCCTCCTTCTTGGGGGCCTCTTTTTTGGGCTCTTCGTTCTTGGGCTGCTCCTTCTTAGGCTCGTCCTTCTTCTCTTCTTTCTTGGGCTCACCCTTTGCACTGTCAGCAGGGGCGTCGCCCTCCTCGATCTTGGCAATCTCTTGACCGACCTCCACAGTATCGTCAGCAGCAGCTAACAATTCGGTGACGGTACCGCTCACAGGCGCGTTAATCTCAACGTCAAGCTTGTCAGTCTCAATGGTAGCGAGAACCTCATCCTTCTCAATGTAGTCGCCAACCTCCTTGGTAAAGCTGGTCAAGGTACCCTCAGTAATGGACTCAGCCACCTCGGGAACCTTGACGGACTGTGAAGCAAAGCGCTTGAAGCTCAAAGCATTGGCATGGCTCACTCTGGGAAGAGGCTTGTAGGACGTGGTCTGGATGGATCTGGCCAACACAGCATTGCTGACTCTCAAACTAGCAGAGGCCTTCGCGACAGCAGGAAAGCGGCGGGAGGCGTGTTTGATTGTTCTGGAAAACATGGTGTTATAGTGGATGGGGATGACCCTAGTACCGTACTGGAGTTCGCAGTGGATTTGAAAAGACGAACTGTAATTGGATTCTCCAATTTTTCGAGCAAGCCAGAGCGAAGGTTGCCCAGTGAGGAATATCCGAGGGTTGGACTGGGTGAGTTCCGGGATTTTTTTTGCCCAGAACTTGCACCGGAAAGCCTCACTTCCGGTGGTGCCCGGGGATTTTTATTGGCCGCGTGGCTCGTTCCCGGAGTTGTCGGAACAAAAATGTCGCACTGCGATGACCCCTCTTGGGGTAATTCCGCCGGAACCAAAACCCTGCTTCGCATGTAAATTGGTCAATGTTAAACAGGCAGAAGAAAGGCAATTCTGAGCTGTTGACGGACTTCGTATCCCAACACGCCCTTGCTTCAAACACGGTTTTTTGGCCCTGTCCCTTTACATGGTGTACGGGTGTAATACAAGATCCTGCACATTACATACTAACGCTTCCTTAGTTTGGGCTGGCGTATTGTGATTTCGCCCTAATTAGGTATACTAATGGCACCCATCCAACCCAGCTTTCTTGGGCTATAGCTGGAGACGAACCTGCATGGTCCAGCAGTGCTGGTCGTGTTTACCGCACGCATGAACAATAGCTCTTGTAGGTGATCAGGACCTGTTCTTTTCGTTCAAACCTAGTACTTCCCAGCGAACCTTCACCAACTCCTCTCTTGTTTCTGCTGATGGTACAATGCTGGCCTTCCACCCCTACGGACAGCACGATATTCGTGTTGTGAGTGACCTCAGCCGCTACCAGTTCCAGAACATAACCCCAAGAAACCGGTCTCGTGATGCTACGCCCACCTCGATCTATAATGAAGCCGAATCGGTGGACATGTTACTACAGCCTCCAGCTATGCATCGCCAGCCGGGCGTACCACTGCCACGGTACATCCCCGATCCAAAGACCCTGGAATTTGTGACGCCTGTGCAAGATCACCAACTCGCCGAGGCTCCTAGACCCGAGCCGGAGAAAAGAAGAACGCTTCTTGAGATCGCAGAGCTGTCCATGGCCCTACCCAGGAATAGGAAGCCCGAGACAAACTACACGGTCCAGAACGAGATCTACAATCACTACATGAAGCCATCAGAGTACAGTTTCGGCGGCGGTGATGACGAAAAGAGCGATTTTGCACCTTATCCACAGTCTCTTCTGGGGAGATCGCATGAGCCATACCTGTCTCCACCAGTCCCTTCAAAGGAGGGACGCTATGAGGACTTGCCGGCCATGCTCCTTACTAAGGACTATCTCAACCCAAGACGTCTCAAAGACAAGCTCAAGGGTCACCACCCGTCGTCTGATAATGCCAGTTTGGACTCGCGCAGAAAGGACATGGAGGTGCATTTGGTCAAGAATGTCATGAACAAGCCTCTCTTCCTGTTAAATATGGGCGCCGTGTTGAACAAACAAGGGTACGCGGACCGCCATTTCACCATAACCGCGCACTTCCTCATATACTTGTTCGAGATCATCCTCGCCATCATCGTTATCACCCTCTCCAGTTTGCTAGTGCGACAGGACCGCAGTGTGGCCAGGGGCATATATACATACTTCATCATCGACGGGCTGATCTCGCTCATCGTGTCATTTCTCTTCGTGACCACGGTCATTAACTTCGAGAAGCGCAATGGTAGCTTCTATTGCCTTGCTGCGTGCTTGTTGACGGTGATCTCGTTCATCATCGTTACCTCTAAGGTCATCACCACCAAAAGCTGCAAGACTGAGGCCATCTGTCTGATGCGCAACGCCACCTCTGCATTCATCATCGTGTCCACCTTCATATGGGTCACCAATCTAGTGATGTTCCTTACCACTTTGTACATCTCGAGATTAAACCTTTTGGAAGACATCAACTTTGACTACAGCAACAGGGGCGTCGATAGGGAGTACAACGAGAAGCAGATGGCGCAGTCCCAAGGGTATCACGCTGTGGACGACGGCTTGTACGACCCCCAATCGGGTAAGCCCCTAAAGGAGTACTATCTTAATGAGCACGGAGAGATGTACGAGATTGACGATAAAATGGAGGTGCGAGGAAAAAACAAAATCATCGTGTACACATTTTAGGACTTTTTTTGTGGCTGCGAATTTCCCAACACCAACCACCCAGAGGCTCCAAAACCATGCTTCTCGCGTGGCCATTGTTGATTATGGTGGCACTGGCGGCCCTCATACCAAGACTTTATAGCCTCCCGTTTGCAAACCGCACGGAAAGTGTCTATTTGCCGTCTTTTCTCCAGGCCTTGAGTTCTGTGCGCCCGCTGGCTTATAAGCCTGACCAAACCGGCGGGAAATTGGTGGTTTTCCCGAAAGAAGTGCTCCAGCAAGCATCATTGGAGATGCTCCTTAATAACGAAACGAACCAGCCTTTGGTGCGGATCGATATCGATTTCCTACACAACTCTGACAACGGCTCTTTTGGCGGCAACGGCATAGTGCTACCGACCGAGACCTCGCTCATGCTAATCTTCAACACCACTGGGAACAACAGAGTGCCCTCTCTTGACGACCCACGATTCTCTGACTTTATCAAAGGCAGCCCGCCCTTTCTGTTGCCAGCTATGTTGAATCTCGTTGACTACTTCTTGGTTGCACCCAACTCATACATATCGGCATCCAACGGTAACACTTATCTCAAGGGATTAAGGGACAGCTACTCAGAACACGTCTCAGAGGCCCCACCGAGAGTGTTTCCTATGTTCAGAAAGTGCATTCGAGAGCAGTTTCCCATGCTTACCTTGGTCTTCAACGAGGGAAACTCGTCCTCTTTTGAAAGTGCCGTCAACCCCATCATGAGCACTAAGAGTATCTCCTCGCAAGGCAGCACAACTATCTCGTGGGTTTTTGACATGTTGGCCCAAACATGGCTGACATACTTGAACGTCGACTCGTTGATGAGATCGGTCTCCTGTTCTATCAATCTTGTAGACTCCAGCAACAGCTACTGCGCGGAGGTCCAGGACGACTCTTTCGGGGGCCTCTTTTCTGTCTTCGACGACTTCTTCTTTCCCCCGATCGGTCCTTCAAGGGTCATCCCTCTGCCAGGCGGGGCAGTGATACTCCCGCCTTCTGGAAATCCCTATGTCGGATTACCCACCGGAGACCCTAAATGGACCTTTGTGCCTGACCCCAGAAATCCTGGAAGGTTGATTTATGTCCCGTACATGCCTTCGGAGAGTCTCGACGGCATTCGGGACTCCAGCATAACTTCGTCAGCGCCACTGAAGTACTTTGTGGGGGAAATGAACACCAGTCACGTTTCGGAGCAGCATTACGACGGAATCTCGTTTCCGTTAACCCTACTTGACCTGGACACCGAACCAGCTTCTCCCAGGAGCAGGAACTTCTCGCAAGTCATTTTCAGCGCCTACTTGAACTACAGCTCCGGCACCTCTTTGCCTTCTCAGACAGTATCTGACGAGTCCTGTCTGGACGTTACCTGGTACGGCATCTTCCATCATTTTGGCGTCAACGCTAAAACCTGTGACATGAATCACCCTCGCAGAAGTACTACGTCCCTTTATAGCTAGAAAAGTATCAATTTTGAAACAAAAAGTTGTCTGCGAAGACGTAACCAAGTAAATAAAATACAGACAAGAAGGGGGCCTGGTGGAACGAAACCGAATGCATAATCATTGGTCGCTAAACTCTTGGAGTTGTAACAACATTTTGAATGAATCATATGTAATTGCCATTGTCAGGGCGTCCGGAGTGCATCAGCAGCAGCGGGCCGTTGCGGTTTTGCATATGAATTCTGTTGTTGTAGCCATAGTAACTGCTGTTAGAGCCCTGTGCGGGACTACCCGTGCGAGGTGGGGTTGTGTTGTATGCAGTGTTGTAGTTTTTTAATGCATTGCTAGGGTTTCCCACTATGGTCGACGACGGCTGCGTTGGTTCGATGGACTCCAAGTAGTACGAGTCCCTCTTTGATTCGTCATCCTCGCCGTAAACGTTGTCCTTAAACTTAGACTTGTCGTGTGAGTTTGTGTTGCTAGAGTCTTCGTCAAAGACTGAGTCATCTTCATCAAAAACATGGTTGGGTTTACCACCATTCTCGTGCCCTCTCATCGCAGTTGCACCTAAAGCCATCAACTCCAACTCATCGGAGCCCTCCTTGAGGTTCCCACCGGCATTTCCCTTCTGTGCATTGTCGAATCTGGGCAAGAACGATACTCGATCGTCCTTCATAGGCTGGTATCTGGTGTCCGGGTTCTTGTAGATCAATGCTAAGACACACGTGATGATGGTGAACAACAACAAGAACAAAGCGAAAACAGCGTTCAAAACAAAGTACACGATGGCCATAACAGACGCGACGATATGTGGCTGCTTGAAAATGTAGGAGAAGAACACGAAGAAAAGGGCATTGATGAGGTTGATCACGGCAATGGTGATGTTAAAAGCATTGGTTCTCTTGTCCATGAACGGTCTGAGCCAGCACACAGTCACACAGTATACCAACTCAATCACGAAAACAATCACGGACAGGATCATACCGTGAGTCTGCAACACAGCAATGATCAAGCACTTTAACAAGATGTAGACCAACGCCACAAGAACAAAGTAGTAGCAATCGGCTCTGTACTGCACGTAGATAAAGCCAAACTTGTTCAAGAATACTCCGTCACCAAACAATAAGTATGCGGGGTTCTTGAACTGCTGAACTGATCTTCTGCCCAACTGGACAACTCTGGCGGCTGCCTGGAACAACAAGATAGTAACCACAGCAAACAAGAAGATGGCCACGACGATGGTTCCGGCCGAATCGTGCTCTGTGAACTCCCAAATACACAAGACAACAATCTGAGGGAACGCAAGAATCAACAAACGGTAGAGGGTACCCTTTATGATGTGTGACCACTGCAGCCTGTACTCATTGAACTTGCCCTCATTCATGATGTTGGCACGGATACAGATTTCGATAACGGCCTTGAAGAGCATCAACACCACTACCATAACAAAGGCAAAAAACACCAAGAAGATGATGGAGGTCATGAAAAGCGAAGTGATCTCGATACCCGCAAGGTAGGACACTCTCTGGATACCTCTCAACACCAAAATCTTCGACGACAAGTCCTTGTCCTTTTCGTCGACACTGTACAAGGAAGAGTCCAAGGAGTCGGAATAGCCGAAGTCGTCGGAGTCGAGGGTAATGGCACGCTTGAAGAGCATCAAGTGGTTGTTGCGCTTCTGCGAGTGGTAGCCATTGTCCAAAAAGTCGAAGGCGTCACGCTTGGCCTTCTTCTGTACGGAGATGGACAAGTAAGTAGAGTCGCGAATGTCGGTAGCAGTACCGCCAGTGGACTGCACGTACCAGTTGGCGATGTCCTGAATGAACTTGGCCTTGACGATACCCAAGGACCACTGGAAGTTTTGGGCCCAAGCGGCAGCAATGGGTGGCACCTTGGCCACAGCCAACATGGAGGTGACGGCCAAGGACTGGAAGTACACGAAAAGCGACATGGAGTTGGAGGCAATGTGGGCAGCGGTACTGGAGTGGCCAATAACTGACACCACACCGGAGGTGATGACACCCAAACCGGAAATCGCAGCAATGGGCCACGAGGCGTACTTGGTCTGCACAGTCTTACCGTTGGAGAGCACGGCCTCCACACACGCAAGGTTCTCATTGGTTTTGGTGTCGTACAAAACCACGCGCACGCGCGCGTCCAAGTCCGGGATGGAAAAGGCCACGCTAGGGATCTCTTTGGTAATGGAGTCGGAGATCTTGTAGTGCGAGTTGAGGTCCAAGTGGCCGGTCATGAAGGGACAGATGGTGGCGTAGTTAAGGGAGCAGAACGTGATGTTTTTCGTAAGCACATTGACACCGTAGGCAATCAAGTTGACGTTTGCACCCACGTAGCCGTCGATATTGGACACGGCTGCCACGTTGAAGTACACTGTGTTGTTGTTCTGGTAGTATATCACGTTAAACTGCGAGGCGGTGAACTGCGAGTTGTCCATGCATGTGAGCAAAGAGGTCGAGCGGATGTGGTTAGCGCCAAGGGCCACCTGCACGAGGGAGCCCACAAGGAGCCAAAGCGAAAAGCGCATGGCGAGCGACGGACTGGTGATGGAGGTGCGAAGGAGAAGAAGAGAATCGGTTTTCTACAGTTTTCGCGTGCTGGTGTTTGGGTTTCCTGCATGGATTCTAGGGGGCTGTGTCCTGCGCCTAGGCCACTGACAGAGTAAAAATAGTTTGTTAGCGCTGATACGGGGGCTGTGGTGCAACCGCCAACAGCCAACGGCTTTGACAGCAGAGCACCCGTGCCCCCGAGTTCATCTGAGAGATGCGCGTGCAGGGGATAGGCAGTGACAGGGAAGGCAATGCGTCCTTTTCCGGGCTTTGAAGCGCGTTTTGGAGCGCGAAAATGAATGTTTGTCGGGCTGGGGACCCTTGGGAGAGGGCGCGTGACGTAGTGACAAGATTTTTTATGATGTTCTGGGTGGGTATTTGATCGCGGAAATCTCCTGAGGTTGGAATATGACTAGCACAGGAACACAGGTCATACTAGGAGCACGTTCGTGCTACGAGCGCCTTGGTCGTATAGCCACCAACCAGGTCCGCATTGAGCATGAACGAGGACACTCAATCTACATTACGCTAATTCCTGTCATTTACTTCTATCATAGTTTGCTCGTTTGCATTAAGACGTGTTTTCTTTTTCGCAATTTTCATGTAGTTTTTGGAACTTGGCAAAAATCTACAGAACTGCGAAAAACGTCCGTGACAGACCCATGCAAGCCACAACACCTTTTTCCAAACATGTCACGCCTTCCAATAACCGTATCATCCCCCGATCCCACCAGCCACCTGCACAATAACAGCATCTATTCGTCTGCATATAAACTAATACGGGATACCGTTTGTAAGCCTCTGGAACTCGTCGTAGCCCTTGGTATAGTAGCTCTCCATCGCCTTCTTCACCAAGCTCCGAAAGTACAACAGCGCGTCCTTCTCTGTCTTGTTAGGCACAAACCGCTGCCGCAACTTCTTGATGGTGTTCTCCTTGAAGCACGGAAGCCCGCTCTCCATCATGGGCGTCACACACCGCACTATGGTCTCCATATACGGCCGGCACGCTAAGAAGCCCTTGATGCACAACTCCTCAAACCACTGGAACGCCTGCGTGTTTTCGGACCCGCCCAAGACCATCACCATTTCGTGCGTCAACTTGAACGGGGCCACCTCAAACTTCACGCCTCCGGGCACAATGTCGAAGCAGAACCCGAAGTCAATGTGCAAAATATGGCCTTGGTCGTCGTACATAATGTTTCCGTTATGTCTGTCCTTGAACTGCAACAAGTAAGAGATCACCGAGTACGCTGCCAACGACCGGATCAAGTTGTTACGCGCCTGCTGAAACTCGATGGAGTTTTCGGGGCCAAACTTGGTGATGAAATACTCGTACAATCCGTTGACGGCTTCACGCCCAAGCATGTCTCTGCTGACCGAATTGGGCAACACATCAATGACACCACATCCAGGTGCGGTTGCCGTCACACGGTACGGAAAAACGTACAAGTCCAATCCAGCAGTCGACCAGATGGTTCTGAAAACAGAAATGAGCTGGAGGGCCAACACGTCCTGTCTGCAGTCGTCTCCAACTTTGAAAATGGCACTCTGCCAACGCTCGATAGGTGTACGCACAATCTCTCCATACTCGTTCACTTCCTCGATGTCCTTCTTGATCTTGAATGTGGCCATGAACGGCGCTTTTGCGTGTGACTGCAACGGCTTTCCGGACTTTCTGTTAATGTCAATCACCACACCGTCTGGGTTACTGGGCAAATAAACCCCGGGCTGGACTGGAATTTTGGCCATTTCCTCGTCGATCTTCACCTTCTTCTCCGCCTTGGTCTTCTTGATGTACGGCTTCAACTTGCCCGAGATATCCGTTACCTCTTGGAAAAAGCCAAACTCACGCTGGTAGAACTCGAGGTCTTCGGGGCTATACGCATCTAACATCAAAGTCTGGATTTCATCCAACTTCGGCTTGAGACTATCCGGTTCCAAAGAGTCTTCGTCCTTGTAGCTATTGGCCAACATATTCCAGATGATCTGGTGAGCAAATAACTGCGAGATCTTCGCGGTCTCAATTATGAATCGCTTCACATAACCCTTAGCGTCAAACCGCAACGATTGCACAATCTGAGGCACATAGAAGAACGTGAGGTTAACATCATGATGTTCTAATGATCTCATGGTAAACTGCAAAACATAGGGGTTGCTGCCGAAGGGCGGCAAAAACAACGTGATGGAGTCAATGGGAGACAACAGCTCCCAGAACAACAAGTGGTGCGTGGGCATGTTCGTGCCAGCGTTGATACCAATGAAATATTGCACAGCATCTGGATAGAAGATGGCAGGCAAGGGGTTCGAGGTGATTAACTGCTGCAACAACTCGTCCAAGTTCTTAACCTTGTATCTTGAAGCCAAATTGACAGCCAAAATCGGGTCAAAGCTGTAAGCTTTCTTGATATGCTGACCACTGATTTGGTTCGAAATGAATGAGCCCCTGCTATCCGAAGGGTTGGTAGAGTTCAACCAAACAGAAATTTTGGAGATTTCATCATCAAGGAAAAACATTAAAATAATCTTTTTCAGCTCCAAAGTGTCGTTACCAATGGTGCTGGCTGATGACATGAGTCTCGCAACTTCCTTCAACAAGGTGTAATCAGCCTTCACTTTCAAAACGTTAGAACCGAATGGGTAGCTGGCTCTCGTCTTGAACCACAGCAAGGCACCGTCCAAAATCAAGTCCGTCAATCTCACGCTGCTTCTAGATCCCAACTTCACATGGTAGTTTAAGACGTCAAAAGCGAACCTGATCAACTCGAATCGTACGTTTCGGGAAGATGGGTGCAAACTTGCGACCGACAAGTTTTTCAAACCAACCTCGACGAATCCAGTAAATAACTTCAACAAGTGGTCACTTTGATTCATGGTGGCCTCAAAGTTAGACGAGAATAATCTTATGATGTGCAAGTGAGGCTCAAATGACAAGGACGCAACCTTAGAGAGCTTGTCCGCCGTTTTGTAGTCACTGGGCGAGTACTCCATCTTGTTGAATTCGGGGTTCTTCAAATCATAAGCCCGTGAATACAAACCCTGTCTCAATTCAACAGAGACCTCCCACCTCTTTCTGATCTCTGACAATAACAAAACAGAGATATTGGGTCTGTCCTTCATAACCGCGAACCAGATACCGATAGCAGTGCTCATGATACTCGATTCAAAGATTCGGAAAGGAATGACTACCAAGTACCGGATCATCTCAGCCGTATTCTCGTCAGAAATTAACGCAAAACCCGCAATTTCGCTGAGCAAGCTGTTGACTTCCTCATTACTAAAATGGTAAGACTTGTCGCTCAACTTGTCCTCGCTGTCAGTGATACGTTCACGTAACTCTTTGAAAGCTTTGTCAGCATCCTCCAGAGAATGCATAGGTACCTTGTCCATCAAATCGGAAACAAAATTGCTTCTCCAACTCAACTGAGAAACAAAAACAGGCAAAAGGTTTAAGTTGGAGCCCGTGGTAAATTTTTTGACATGAGATAACTCTCTGTCACTAGAAGAGATATCTCCGGCCATTTCCAAAGCAAACGAAACACCAAACTGAATCCTTTCCTGAGTCTGGAAGCGATCGAGGTCAGAAACATATAGCTGAATGAGACTTTTGGCATCAGCAGTACACTTCACCAAAAGTAATCTTACCCAGTGTTTAGCCTTCTCGTGGAATCTCTGGAAAGTCTCCGTGCGCCAGCTGTATGAGTCAGACAACTGGATCTGGATACCTGTTTTCTTGGCCCTGTAAGTGAAGGTCGGTTCATATTGGTTGATTTCAGCATCGACGACACTATCAAAAAGCAACGACAACAAGTCAAACAAGGCGAACAAACTTTTGTTGTTGCACAATGACGACGGCACCTTGTTTATCAAAAGATCGCAGCACTGTAATGCGGCATCTTGCAAATCCTCAATTCTATGACAGCACAATGCAAGCATGTTGGTCAACTGCTCTGCGATATTGTCCGACGAGAACTGCTTGTCAGCACCGCAGTTGACTAAGTAGATAAAATCCTTGCTGACCTTGAAGGAAATGTAGCCGATATATTTTTCAATGCCACTGGTTTTCATAGATGGGTCAGAATGGTACTTCAAAATAGTCGAGCAGTCTCCAGTCTTCACGCGGAAAGATTCAATAAACGTAGTTGCGGACAAGAACATCAACTTTGGATACGACATGGTCCGGTTGAGCTCAAAAATGTCACCGATAATATGTTTGTGATCCTTGACATTGTGGTTGGAGGATCCTCTGCGCAAAACCGTGTTCAACTCCAAAGAGGTCTCGGTTCTGTCCCAGGACAACTCAGAAGCTAAAGGTGGAGTATTATAGGCGATTCTCTCCAACTCCAAACTGTACTTCTTCGTGTTCCGGGAGTTTACCGAGTATCCGTGGACAACCATATTGAACCAAATGTTGCGGAACAAGTTGATGATTCCAGTATCCAGGATTTTCAAACGAGCCTCACCAGCATGAACATTGGGCAAAAGTTCTGCCAATGGAGTCAAAAAAGCACCAATCTGGTCCCCAATCTCACTAATCTCATTATGGGAACGGTGGTGCTCCAACACCTGCACGTCACCCTTGCTGATGATTGACTGCAACATCTCTCTAAGGTACAGAGTGAAAAGAGGGTTCAGTTGGTTCAAAGCGTGGGAAAGGTCCACACGGGCCTGGATTAACGTCGACAATAACGTGCTGTTCTTGTTCTCAAACGCATCCATCGACAACCTGTGCAACAACTTGGTCAAAACCACAAACTCACGCTCAGGTAAGGTCGGCGCACACGACACCAAACCTCTCAACAACAATGGCCCAATCGAAGAGTCCAATTTCGGGGTCTTCTGCGACAAGATTGTAACCGCAAGCGTGCTGACAGTCTCGTCGTCGCAGGCCTTGGTGATTTCAATTATGGCGGTGATAGCATTCTCGCACACCTTTTTATAGTCGTGTTCCTCATAGGCGGCCAGCTTAGAATGGCCGTTCAATTGCCCGTTGGACGAGATGGAGTTGTTTCGGGTGATATTAGCGGACGATATATCTCTAAGGGACAAGTTATCGAAACGGTTCAAGCCAGTGCTTCTGCGGGACTTCAGCTGCAACTGCAAACCGTCGTTTCCCACGAAGAGCAAATTGGTGAGGGCGTAGATGGCGGTGACTACGGCGTCCTGCAGCAACACCTTACTGGCCAAGCCAAGGCCCTTGGAGGCCACAAGACAGTGGGCTGGGGTAAACTTGGGGTTAGCCACCAAGGAAGTGAAGGCTCTCGTCAACGACGACGCGATGGACTGGTCCTTAAAAACTAACAAGGCACCGAGCTGAATCACGCTGGCGCCCAAGTGCTCGTCCAACATCACGTCGTAGATGGACAAGCAGTTTCTGAAGAGATTTTTGGCAGTCTTGGTCGGGATGTTGTCAGTGAAAGAGCCGCAGGCAATGGCCTGGAGGTTATAGCTCTTCGCCAAGTAGCCAATCTTCAAGCGAGTAAAGGTGGAGTAAACGATGTAGGTTTCACCGCGGTCCAAGAACTCCATTTTCTGGATGGCCATGTCCGACAAGGTGCGGATCAACTCCATGTGAAAGCCCGAGATGTCCAAGTCCGGGGCTGAGGGTTCAGCAAGCTCCACATGGGGAACGGCCTCCTCTATGAAGCGTCTCGACAGGCGCTGCAAGAGGTAGTCGAGCAAAGGGTCGCTGGAGTTGCCGAGAATGACGTTCAAAATGGCACACATCAACCTACTCACACGCTCCACATAGAGGATGGGGGAGAAATCAGCCACGAGGTCGTGGTCAAGCAAAGACGCATACTCAGACTCAGTTTCAGCGTAGAGGCGGTTGGAGTAAACCTCCACCTCATTGAGAAACTCGAAGTTATCGATGCAGGTGTCCAAAGTGATGAACAACTTGAAAGCCTCGGGCGAGGAAGCCAAGAGCGACGGGTTGGTGGTCAAGCCCTCGAGAACACCCAAGAGAGTCAAGTAGTTCAGCAACGAGAGGGACTGCTGGGCCGCAAAAAACGTCCCATTGAAGTGTTCCAAGGTGTTAAGCACGTCCTGGAGCAAGAGGCCACCGAACTTGGTGGCGAGATGGGCCAAGGCCGCAGTCAACTTCTCGCCCAACACCAACCACGGGGGCAGGGCACCCTGGTGCTCCACCACGGACGGCGAGAAGCGCTGGGTGGGTAACTCGAGCAAGTACAGACGGAGCTTTTCAAGCACCATGGACGCCTGATGGGGCAGCTTCAACAGGCCCTGGACGGAGTCGCAGAGCGCAAGCAACACCTCGTACTCACGAGGAGCGATGGCCACGTCTGATAGGCCTGTTTGAGGCTTGGGAACCTGGGAAAGAAGCGCATGGAACGAGTCCAACGAAGAGGGGGGCCCGGCGTGCAAGTTGGAAGGGGTGTTCTCCATGGCGAGCTTGGCAAGGCGCGCAAAAGCAGCACCACGGATGGTGCCTCGGTCAATGCCTACGTAGTCCATGGCTAAGGGAAAAAGGGTCCAGAAACAAAGAGTTTTGCTGGTGGTTTATTTGGACCGTGGTATGGATTGGGGAATTTTGAGTCTACTTTTTCCATGTGCGGTGGAATGTATTGTCTAATATACACGGGGCCAGGGCCGATGCTAACGCCTACGAGTAGGTCTCGATCAAGGTGTCCCTCAAGTTGCCCGAGATGGCATCGGGCTGAGCGTCCTGCAACCGGAAGATCAGCTCGATCACAGACAACTCGGGTGCCGTGGTGTCGTAGCCAGTCACCGACAACCAGTCGTTGACCACCATGCCCGCGCCCACGACGGCGGAACCGCGGTTGACAGTGCCCGCAACAAGCGGCACCTGCAACAATGACGACAACTCCTCCTGGTCCTGGATGGACGTTTGCGGGTGTACGATACCGCCCTGGTTGGACAACAGGCAGTACGAGCCCACCAACACGTTACCGGCGATGGTCTGGCGGAACACCTCCACGCCCAACACGTCAGCGATGAGCTCTTCGGTCTCACGCTCGATGTCTGGGTGCACCAACGCC
Source organism: Wilhelminamyces tanticharoeniae (assembly GCA_030558325.1). NCBI lineage: Eukaryota > Fungi > Ascomycota > Pichiomycetes > Serinales > Metschnikowiaceae > Wilhelminamyces > Wilhelminamyces tanticharoeniae. The sequence continues at coordinate 184,242 of JAJMSI010000019.1, read as the reverse complement.
ACGTAGTCGTTGCAGCAGATGACGTTGCCGAGGGCCAGCAAACGCTCCTCCACACGCTGGATGCGCACGGAGTCTGGCAACGAGTTTCTCAAGTGCATCAACTCCTGGTCAGTGGTTTGCGTAGGCACGAGCAAGCCGCGTCTGTTGCCTGCGGTCATGCGGCCCACGATACGGGTGCCGGCAATGGTGGTGTGGACGATGGGGATCACGTCACCCAACTCGGCCTCGAACGCCGAGTAGAAGTTCTCCGACCCGCCCACGGCAACGAGACAGTACAGGTTGGTGAGCTTGGAGAAGACACCCACCTCGTTAGAGTTTTCAAACTGTGTTCTGGTAGCCATGCTGTGGTGATGAGCAGAAATTTTCGAGATGAGTAATTTTGCGACTAGGAAAAAGTAGTGTAGGCAAAAAACGGAGGCTAATAGGTGCATTCTACAGGGAGAGATGGCGAGAAACGGGAGGGCCATCAGTGTAGAGGATTTGAGGAAATGTGTGATAGGGAGATGAATACGCAGAAGACGCTGGTATGCTTGTAGGTTTACACAGAGCTCCCAGTAAGGTCCTCTCCGTGTTCTTTTGGTGCCTGAGATGCCTATTCACCGTCGTATTTGTACACTGGCACCTGCCCGAATGTCTAGAGTGAGATTCACATGCTAGTTGGCTTATAAAGGTTGACTAATAAAACGTTGGGAACTGACCCTTATCGAGAGCAAGGTCCGGCGCAACCCCCTCTGGCCTGGCTGCGAAAATCGCCACTTTTCCAGTGGATACATGGCCTTCAATCACACCGCCATTCATATCCAGCACAACTGGCTCCCAGCTGTATGGGCCTCTTCACACGAATTCTGTTATTCATGTGCTGCCGCCTCTTTCACCGTCACCTTCTTTTCACCCACCTCCTGCCCACCTCGTCCGTCTACAGAGTCATTTCAGCATTAATCATTTACTATTAACAGAGAATTAAACATTACCACCCCTCTAATCCAAGCCAGCGGTTTCGATATCATCATCTTCATCGTCGCTGTCCTTCCAGTTCTCAACCTCAACATCGGCCATCTCCTCGTCGTCGGCCTCGTGATTGGGCAACACCTCCAACCCCTTAGCGCCCAACGTCACACGGGCCGTCTCCTTGTCCTTGATCTGGCCCTTCAACAACAAAACCGCCAACTTGTTCAACACCTCGCTCTGGATGAGACGGTTAAGCGGTCTTGCACCGAGGTCCGGCGAGTACCCGTGGTCGCACAAGTACGCCAAAGCTTCGTCGTCCACCAGCAAAGACAACGTCTTTCCGTTGGCTGAAAAACGCTGCTGGATCTCGGCAAGACGGATTTTGACAATCTTTGCAATCGCCTTCTTTGACAATCTGTTGAAGACTACCGTGCTTGAGATACGGTTCAAGAACTCGGGACGGAAGTGCGACCTGACCGAGTTCATTACCAAATCCTTGGTCAGCTCGTCGATCTTCCAGCCTTTGGAAGCGTTGATGTACTCCGCACCCAAATTAGAAGTCATGATGATGATGGCGTTCGAGCAGTTGATCACCTTACCCTGGGAAGAGGTGACTCTGCCGTCGTCCAAAATCTGCAACAAGACTGTCAAGACCTCAGGAGCAGCCTTTTCGACCTCATCAAAGAGGACGACCGAGTAAGGACGACGCAAAATGGCCTCCGTCAAGATACCACCCTCCTCGTAGCCTACATAGCCGGGAGCAGCACCCAATAACTTGGAAGCGGACCACTTGTCGCCAAGTTCAGAGCAATCGATTCTGATCATGGCTCTCTCATCAGCAAACAAGAAACCAGCAACCTTCTTTGCCAACTCAGTCTTACCGGAGCCAGAAAGGCCCAAGAACAAGAAAGAGGCCGGCTGGTTCGGGTTGGCTAAACCAGAGCGGGTTAATCTAATTGCGTTGGCCACCGATTTCACTGCCTCAGATTGTCCCACGACCGCCAGTGAGAGTTCTTTCTCCATATTGATCAACTTGGCATTTTCGGCCTGGGTCAACTTCGTCACAGGGATTCCTGTTAACCTGGCAGCGGTCTCTGCAATCTGTTCAGGACCCACAGCGTTGTTCAACAATGATTCCGGGCCTGAATTAGCCTCCTCCTCGGCCACCTTAACCTCCAACTCCTCAATCTGTTTGTGGATATCGGGAATGGCAAAGTAGCGCAAGTCCGCAGCTGTGCCAGTATCGTGGCGTCTTTCGGCATCCTGCGCCTTGATCTCCAATTCGTCCAACTTGCGTTTCGCGGCGATAAGTTGTTCATGGCCCGCACGCTCCTGGTTGAACCTTTCTCTGAGAGGAATTAACTGCTCCTCCAAGTCAGCCTGTTTCTTTTGCGCAATTTCAAGACGGTCGCGGGAGGCAGCATCGGCTTCGACATCTCTCTGCAAAGCGTTAATCTCAACCTCAACCAAGTGCAACTGTCTTTCCAATGTGTCCAATTCTTCAGGCTTAGAATCTCTAGCAACAGCAACGGCAGCGGCTGTCTCGTCAACCAAGTCAACTGCCGAGTCAGGCAAGCTTCTGTAAGTCAAGTAGCGGGATGCTAATTGGGCAGCAGAAACTAAAGCACTGTCCAATATGCGCACACCGTGGTGGATCTCGTACCTCGGCTGCAAACCTCTCAAGATGGCGATGGTCTCGGGAACCGTGGCCACAGGAACGTCTATCTTCTGGAATCTTCTTTCGAAAGCGCCGTCTTTCGAGATAAACTTGCGGTACTCGGCAAATGTGGTAGCACCAATGCAGTGTAAAGTGCCTCTAGCTAACATGGGCTTCAACAAGTTTGCAGCATCGGACTTGCCGTCTCCCATCAACATGTGGATTTCGTCGATGAAAAGGATGATCATTTCGTTGGATTTCTCGATTTCGTTCAAAACGCCCTTGACTCTTTCCTCAAAGTCACCCTGGTACTTTGCACCCGCCGTCAATGCTCCCAAGTCGAGCGCAAAGAGCCTAGAATTAGCCAAAATGTTGGGCACGTCACCATCGATGATTCTCTGGGCAACACCTTCCACGATGGAGGTTTTGCCCACACCAGCCTCACCGATCAAAACGGAATTAGATTTAGTTCTCCTGGCCAACACTCTTATGACTCTTCTGATCTCCTCCTCTCTGCCGATAACAGGGTCTATTCTACCCTCTCTCGCCTTCTCCGTCAAGTCCTCACAGTACTTACCCAAGAACTCATACTTGCTAGAAGAGTCGGCCTGTCTCGAGTCGATTCTCTGGTTTCCTCTCAACTCGATGGCCTGGGTCTTTATGCTGTCGATGTTTATGCCAGCTTCCTTGAAAATGGCCTTGATTGAGTCGTCTTCTAAGAGAGCTAACAACAAGTGGTCTTGGGCCACATAGCTATCCTTCTGCTGGGCTTTTATCTTGGTGGCTCTGGTCAACATTTGGCCAGTAGCGTAGTTGGGCCTCACATCTTCGGGAGGCGGTGATTGCAGTGGTAAACGGACCAAGTGCTTGTTCACGGCCCGCTCAAAGGCAGGCCACTCAAACCTGCCCTTCTGTATCAATGCCTTGAGGTATTGCGTGGAATTCTCGTCATCGGTGGGAACCATTGCAGCTAGAAAGTGCAACGGCATGAGCTGCGAGTGACTACCATCCTGGGCCAACTTGGTGGCATTCTGGATGATATTCAAAGCATTGTCTGTGTACTGACTCTGGTCCATGACAATTTTGTGATAAGCAATGGATCTCAGACAAAGAGGGCGCGAATTGCTATTTAAGTATGCTTGGTGGTACGATTCTGACTATTGCTAGAAGGTTCTGGCTTTGTCCTCCCAATGTCGCGGTGGTTCTAGAAAGATCTAGAATTTGCAGTAGGAATGTCGCACGACATTATTTTCTTAATAGAAGACCCAACAAACAATGGATACTTTTCTTCAAATCCGGACTTCGTGGCCAAGTTGGCTAAGGCGTCAGACTGTTAATCTGAAGATCGTGAGTTCGACCCTCACCGAGGTCGTCTGGTATTACATGCCTTTATGGCCAAGTTGGTAAGGCACCTCACTAGTAATGAGGAGATCGTCAGTTCGAATCTGGCTGAAGGCATTTTTTTTTTGGTTTCCCATTCCCATGGACTAACCTCATCTGAGGCTTTGACTTTTATGTCCGTCATTTTACAGTGCTATTTTCGTCTGTGCTCAGTGAATTTTATATGTAACGTCATACTAGCCCCAGTAACCCTGCTGAGGATTGCCAAACTGGTTGTATCCGGTCTGTTGCTGAGGCTGACCCATGCCCGTGAAATAGCCCGTCTGCTGTGGCACCTGTTGCTGCTGCTGCTGCTGTCCAAAGACTTGCTGCTGACCCATGGGCTGGCCAAAGGGCAGCACTTGTTGCTGCAGAGGAGGCTGACCGAAGGAGAGCGGCATTTGCGGGTTCAGCTGAAGCTGATCCACAGGAACGGCCACGTTGGACGCAAATCTGTCGGGCTGGTTGTATAAGGACATTATGTTCTGTTTGGCCGTTTGCTGAGCCACCAACTGCGGGTTAGTTTGCTGGTAGAGCATCTGCTGGTGCTGGGGGTTGTTGGGGTCCAAGTACTGCTGGCCATTGGCGTCCACATACGACACCTGTCCAGTGACCGGGTCGGTGTACTGGTAGATCTGAGGCATACCCGTAGCATTGGAAGCGGCAGTAGGAGTGCTGCTGTTGGTTCCAGACCACCAGTCGCCCTGCAGAGACGAGGCCGGCGCGTCTATAAGCGATTTCATTGGGTTGTTCTGCGAGATTCCCGAGGAAGACGTGGTCGTGGATGGTCTCTTGGGTAACTCTGGTGGCATTTCAGTTTTGGAAGGGTTGATACGTGCGTCCTGCTCCAAGATGTCCAATGCCGAATCGATGTTGCCGTTGCTGAGGAGTAAGCTTTCGAGCACAGCATCAGTGTCTGTGTAACCGAAACCAAGCATCTGGCGACGCTGCAACTGATACTGCGACTGCTCGTATGTGGTGAGCTTGCGATGCGTCAAACTGGGAATGGGCCTGGAGCCGCTTTGCGACCGACCCGTGGCCGTCAGGTTCAGTCTCAGGCGGTTATAGGGGCTGCTGGCACGACTGTCGGAGAATCTGCTGTGGGAGTCCGCGAAATCGTTGGAATCAAAGCTATCGTCACGGAACTTGCCCGAAATGTACTTATCTTTGATATAGTCCTCGATGGGGCCGTCGTCGTCGTCATCAAAGGGAAAGGGGACCCTCTTGGGGTTCCATCTTCTCTTGGCTTTCTTGTTGCCAATGCGGCGCAACGAGTCCACTTGCTCACTATTCCAGTGGTCTAATGCGAGCGACTTAACTTTGGAGATGTTATTGGCCTTGAGAACCCGGCGGTGGATGGAGGCACACCGTCCACAGAGCAACACTCCTAGGTTCCACGAGGCCCATGTGGGGTAGGAGGCGCTACACTCGCCACACTTGTTGTCGTTGCCACGGGAGTTGACGATGTCAATCAATTGCTTCTCGACGAGCTTGTCATGTTTTTTGGACATTTTGAAGTTGTCGCTAGGATGGAGGCGGAGGCGGAGAAGTGCGAAAACGTTTACATAGATTATTGCGCGTAACAAATGGGACTCAAGTGGCAGGTGAATATCTGGGAAGAAACGACACTGGCACGATGTGATGATCAAAGAGTGCTGGAATTCGAGGTTTGGTATTTGTAGGCAATGATATCAGGAACAGTGTTTCATTCTACTGCACATATTTCGTTTGCAACCCTACTGTCTTTGCATCCATACCCTCTAACACGGTCAAGTTCGAGACACTACACTACAGATTAATATGCGGGCCTTGTGATATGTACATAGTTTGTGAGTGCTCTAGCGCTCTGGGCCTTGGTTATTTCTAGGTGGACTGCCATTGGGATCTATAGTATCCACAACATCTTATCCCACCTAGTCGAAGTTGAAGGGAATCTTCACCACCGTTTTGCGCCCGGCGCTGGCCATTTTGACCATTTCCATCAGGTCGACATTCACATGTAACGCACTCAATTCAGGGATTCGGAGGTCCCGAAAGCCGTCGTTGATAAACGACAAGTCTGGGGACCGCAGCCCGTCGGTTCCGTGAACCATCTTTCTGGTCTCCCCAGTCACCACCGTCACATGGTACTGGAAGGTGGCCTTCTGGAATACCTCCAAGGTCTGCTCTTTAGTGTATTTTGCTCCGCGTGACACCTTGATGTCATATGCTTCGATATGGTGCATAAAAGCTTCTTTGAGGGCATCGAGGACTGCTCCGCCCGTCAGATGTTCTAGGGTGATCAGCAAGAACACGTTCTGTGTGATGGGACTGCGGAATATCCTCAACGTGGGGTTCACCGGGAAGGAGAGGTACTTTTTCGCGGGCTGTTTGGAGGAGGTGGGCTTTAGGTCCTGAAAGAGGACCAGTCGTAAGCGGGCCTTACGCACCAAGTCTTCGTGGTCCACACCCACCAACAGCTTGGGCATTTTGAGGTCGCTGACGAAAAAGTGCAAGTTGTCCACCACCTGGTTTACCACATGGATGGGGGCCACCATATTGGGGGTAAGTGTGATGTGATGGTCTCTTAGCGACAGCGTGTTTGTAATCAGATACTTGCCGTCTAGGCCACGAGTGGGTGCTGCTGTGGGATGCCACCTGTACTGGCGATGGAACTCGGGATGCTGGTCTTGTAGATGGCGAATCGCCTTTCGCGAGATGATCCTGAGCTGGTTCATCACCGGAGGAGAAGGCGTCCACGGGAGATACGCATAGAGGCCGCCCATGCCCTGGTTTTCGGTATAGTTTTGCAGGTATGGCGTGAGAGACGCTACGGGGTCTGCAGGCCGTTCCTGATCGCTGTCGTAGTCTTCCGATGAGTAGCCTTCCAAGGTATCCATGAAACACGACTGCACAAAAACGAAAAGTGTTACCTCCAACGCGAGAGCTCACTAGGGTTGTGTTTGAGAAGTGTTTTAGACGTTCGGTGTGAGACTAATCTAAGGGGGCGAATAAAAGAGTACTGTCTTGTTAGAACCCTGAGGACTGAATATTTGGGGGTTTGATCGGTGGTGTGTCCCTGTTTTCACAGCCACTTGCCATAACGCCAACTACGTTTACGAAGACGAACAGATCTGCATATATCAATGCAACCATAAGCTCCCGTGGCGCCTTTATAGTCTCCTGTAGTGTGGCATGTGAACGACGCTGGCAGATGTGTATCTGCAATAGGCCTCAGGCCCTCAACACCGGAATTAGTAGTAAAAGACTAGTAATCTCCGACACGTACCACCCCACTACTTCGGCGTTGGCTTCCGAAACAAATGCGGAATTACAGTGAAGGTTCAGAGGGCCTGTATAATCTCAGAAGCCTCGGTCAACAGAACTGAGGGGAGAACAATCCTGTCGCACTCGTATGACAGTGCGGGTGTACCCCAAGACCACTCCAAGTTAGGGGCCAGTGCAAGCTCCACTACAAGTCTCCTGCCCCGGATTTTACTGCTAGGGTCAAGCCAAACACCTGAAGTGTTCGCTATACCTGGGTCTACGTGCCCACGCGATTCCCATTCTCGTATATTTCTTAAGCCACTAGAACACGAACTACTGGCTCATACCGTGTCCTTGCATCGCCAGATAAGTGTAATGGTCGCGTATTCCTGTCGAGTGCCGTTTTTACAATAGCCGTTGCCGGCTTGCATGTGTCTTTTTCCTGGGGTATGTTGGTGATCCCGCCCCACTCTACCACCAAAATCACAGGCATTTTTTGGGTGGGGTTACCGCAGAGTACTTAGGGCCGTTATTTTGGCTAATAACCGAACACCAAGCCCACATAAGCATGCTTTTCTCAGACAAGATTGAGGACGCGCACATCAACACGTTCCTCGTTCTCGCTGATGGCATCATCCATTCAGTGGACCCTGAAAAGCTCCGCGATTATGTGGACCCTCAATTCCCCCCAGAGAAGCTAGCGGAGCTTGCAAGGTCACTTGTTCCAAGCAAGATGCCCGGCTTTCGGGAATTGTTCCTCTCTACGCTCAACATGTCGCTGCTGGACGCCAACGTGCTTTTTGTGGTGTTGATGAACGTCTTATCGCTGCCTCTTTTGGCGCCCGTTATGACCTTCTCTACCACCCCCATCAAGGAAATGACGGTCGAGCAGCGGGAGGCGCTTCTCAAGAGCTGGCGGGATTCGCCCATCCCAATCAGACGCCGGATGTTTCATATGTTCCACGTGGTGACAATGAGCACCTTTGCCAGAGTAGCAACCGACCTCCAGAACCAGGCCGTGGGCTATCCTGGAAAGGAGGACCGTGAAACGCTCTACGAAGGGCAGCAGATCGACCCTTTTGTATACACCATGATGGAGCACCCCAAAGAGGATGGCGCTGTTTTACACTTGCCTGACGTCGATGTGGTGATTATTGGCTCGGGTTCTGCTTCCGGCGTGGTGGCACACACACTTTCGGAGGCAGGCCACAAGTGTCTTGTTATCGAGAAGGGAAAGTATTACCCCAACTCAGAGCTCAATTTCAAAGACGTTGAAGGCTTGGCAAGCCTCTACGAGCGCGGAGGCTCCGTCGTGTCGGCGGACCAGCTGATATTTGTCCTCGCAGGGTCCACTTTTGGTGGCGGTTCCTTTGTCAACTGGTCGGCTTGTCTCAAGACGCCCTTCAAGGTGAGAAAAGAATGGGCAGACGATCACGGCATCGACTGGGCTGCGTCCGAGGAGTACGACGACTGCATGAACTATGTGTGGCAGAAAATGGGGGCCAGCACCGACGGTATCGAGCACTCCTTCACCAACCAGGTCATCTTGGACGGTGCTACAAAATTAGGTTACAAAGTGAAGGAGGTTGCGCAGAACTCAGGCGGTCATAAGCAGCACTCGTGTGGGTTCTGTCACCTTGGATGCAAATATGGTATCAAACAGGGCTCAGTAAACTGCTGGTTCAGGCACGCGGCAGCCGAGGGCTGCCAGTTCATGGACCAGGCCCGCGTGACTAGAATTGTTCACAAAGGTGGTCGTGCTGTTGCAGTAGACGTGGAGCATGAAACCACCAAGAAGCGGTTCCGGATAACTGGCCCGAAAAAGTTTATTGTGGCTGGCGGTCTGATCAGCTCGCCCATTGTGTTGCAGAAGTCTGGCTTCAAAAATAAGCACATTGGTGCCAACTTGAAGTTGCACCCCGTGACGGCCATGTTTGGAGACTTTGGCAAGGAAAACAGGACAAACCATTTCCAGAAGTCCATTCTTACCACTGTGTGCACGGAGTCGGATGACATCGATGGGAAAGCACATGGTGCCAAAATTGAGGCCATTTTGCACGCTCCCTACACCCAGAACCTTTTTTACCCCTGGAACTCCTCTGAGGAGAAAATCCAGGGTTTTTTGAAATACAAGCAGTTGGCGGAGATCCTTATCATCACCAGAGACAAGGGCAGTGGTTACGTGACGTACGACCCCAAAAGACCGGATAACATCAAGCTTGACTACACGACCAGTCAGTTTGACAGACTGGCGTTGCAGACGACCATCATGACGGCATCGGACATTTTGTATGTGGAAGGAGCGAAGGAAATCATTCACCCCAACCCCGCCATCAAGATCTTCAAGTCTGACAAGCCCAAACACGAGCGTGACGTCAACGACAAGGACTTTGTCGCCTGGAAGAAGGCCATGGCCAACTTCAAGAACCAGGACACAGCAATAGGCTCTGCGCACCAAATGAGCTCATGTCGCATGTCTGGAAAGGGCGCGAGACACGGTGCGTGCGACCCCAGAGGCCGGTTGTTTGAATGCAGCAACATATATGTTGCGGACTCCAGCGCCATGCCAACTGCCAGTGGAGTCAACCCCATGATTTCTACAATGGCTATTGCCAGGTTGGTAGCCAAGGGCGTGGTACAGGACTTGAAGCCGCAAAGTAAGCTTTAGGTGGGATGCCTTTCGAAATAGTGCATTTTAAATTATGACCCGATTTCTAATAAGTGTAGGTGAGCCAATGCTGGGGTTGCTAAAGTGGGCCTAATTGTGACCCTTAAGCGACACCCTCTCAACTCTTCACAGGCTCCACATCATACAAGACGCTGGAGCAGCTTAAGTAATAGACCAATTTCTTGATATCCGTTTCGCCGTCCAAGAAGCCCGCAAACCCAAGTGGTCCCTTATCGCACTCGCTGCAGATCAAGAGCCTCTCAATGGAGAAATCGGTGTTGTGAATGGACGGCTGCTTCAAGTCAGGAGCGGGCCTTGAAACACCGATATTGTCAAAGTCCCACGCGTCGTCTATTTTGAAAAAGAGCTCCTTCTCCTCCTGTGAAGTTTGAGCGCTGGCCTCTTCAGAAACGTCTAGCATGGGAGGTGCATTGTGGACGGTTGTTTCGCTAGTCCTGAGAGCGTCTGTAAGCGGAATGACGCGTGTGTTGCACTTCTCAAAAGGACATCTTAGTATAACGCGGCGAGCGGGATAGACGCCGTTCTCCTTGACAGCACGAAACTCTGTGTTTGACATTAGGGAAGAAAATGTATGATTAGGTTGAGTTTGATCTCCGATTTCGAACGGAGTGCGTAAGGAAAATGGTTTTTTGGCTGTGAATTTTCAAATGCATGGCCATAATATAAAATCCATGATTGCTCGTTTTTATCATTTTCTACTAGAGTATACTGAGGAACATCTCTTTATCTATGTTACAACTTGCTATCGTCGCCCTGGTCCTCTGCGATGACTTCCAAAGCCAACTTCGCCAATATCGGGTAGAGTTGGGCTACCATAGCAGCGCTGTTGGAGCTGGCGACGCCCTTGGCCAAGCGCGCAGCCACACCCTGGGAAATGACCATCAAGCGCGTCAAGCAGAAAACGTAGCCTGCCTTCCAGTTATCGGCCGCGTTGTTGGTGGCATCCTTAGGGTCCCACTTGTGGTCGAGAGTCTCGTTGTAGAGGTCTAATTTCTGGTAAATCAAGTCCACGGATCCGGCAACCTCCTTGCCGATGCTGTTTTCCTCGTTAGGAAATGCGTGCTTGTTGAACATCTCCGGCAACTGGAACGGCAGCAAGAAGTTGGCGAGGTCGAAGAGCGGGTGGCCGAAAGTGCACAACTCCCAGTCCAATACGGCAATGATGCGGGGCTCCGTGTGGTGGAAGATCACGTTGTCGATCTTGAAATCGCCGTGCACCAATGTGGGCGTCACAGGGTCTCCAGGCGTCTTCTTCAAGAGCCAGTCGCAAATGGTGCCAAAATCAGGAATTGGGTCCACCACTTTGGTCTGGCCCTTAGATACCATACCGAGCGTCTTCACCTGGCGCTCGAAGTAGCTGGGCCCACCCTTTTTGAGACGGCCCGGCTGGAACTGTGGAAAGTGCGTGGCAGGCAACTTGGACACCAAGAGGTCTGTGTCTAGCGAGTGGATGGCGGTGATGGTCTCCATGATAGTCTTCCAGTACGCGTCTCTCTGCGATGCATCAATGGCAGGCATGCCAGGGTTTTTGATGGACCGACCATCGACGTACTCCATAACGTAGAACACGTAGTCCACCACATCCTCGTCTTCGCACAAGAAGTACACGTCAGGGATGGGAACCCTTTTGACCGGGTTCTGCTGGTGGTTGTTGCAGTTCTTGATGGCGTTGAGGATGTGAAACTCACGCTCAATGGCATGGGCCGACTTGGTCACAAGCTTGCTGTTCGGCGACGGCTTTCTACGCAACACAACATTGACGCCGCGCGCATCCGTCACCAAGTACGTGGGGTTGGACTGGCCAAAGATGAACTGCTTGACGGTGAGCGGAAGAGAAAAGGTGGGAATAGTGGTCTCGCCAAAGGTGGTCTTGCTGCTGTTTCGGGAAAGTCCGCTGAGGTATTTTCCGAGTCTCTCGACGTCAAGCACGCTTCTGATTTCAGTCACGTCGGGCTTGCTCATTTTGGTGGCTTTCCCACATGGCGGAAATACCTGGCTATATAACCGCGGACGCGGGGTACGGAAATAACCGACCTAAGCATCGGGGCATATGCAGATTGTTTCATGCACGCGCAGGGCTCTACTATAACGGAAAATATGACATCTATAGCTGTAGTGGGAAGGGATACTATTGTGCAAGGGGCGAAGCCGATTGTCGCCGCGTTCCATGTGATAGACCAGTAGGGCAAAATATGCTCGTTAAATGTTTCCGTGTCGGATTAGGTGGGTGATAAGGAGCATTAATGTGGGGCAGAGGTGCGACCAGTCTGCCACGAGAGTGCACCACAGTAATGAACAAGGTAACACCACGGAAATCGGCATCCCGTACAACAACGATCTCACACGTCCTCTTTCTAGCGTGCGCTATACTCATCTACTCTAAATAATGTACTTCATCTACCCTTCGTCTAAGCTGCTCCATTCTCGATTTTCAAATTCTTCACTCCGTTCTGTATCTCCCGAAAGTTATTTTGCACCCAGTAGTTAATTCGTCTTTGATGACCGCGGTAAAAGTCCTGCTCCCAAGTGGGGTTCCATTTAGGCAACCGTCTACCGCAACCATTCTCTCCAGCAAGACTGCGAATGGTCTCAAAATACTCCTCAAAGTGAGGGTGGATTACAGCAAAGGACCGGGGGCCCCTCGCTTTGAGAAGGGCATCCTCCCACTGCTTCTGTTCGGTCACCGGTGGCAACTTGGCTCTCCCGGAGAACACCCTGGCCACATAAACTGCCTGCCACTCGAACACCTTGAACGTTAAGCCTGCCTGGATGGCGCCCACATAAGCCAACGTAGGATCGGAGATCTGGAAAATATGCTGATACAAGCCCTTCACACCGCCACCAGAAGAGTTTACCGAGGGCAAAAAAGGGTAGCTGTAGGTGAAGCCCGTGCCGAAAATGATGGCATCCACATCAGCAACAGACGTATTGTCATCAAAGTACACTGTTCTGGTGGCGCTGTCGATCCTGGTGATTTCCATATGTCTGGCAACATCTGGGTGTTTGAACGCCTCATCGCCAAAGTACAAGTGAGGCTTGCTAGTCTTGCGCTGGGACGAAACCACAGGAAGTTTCGCTACTCCTACGATATCCTGGATCGTGTCCATCGCAGAAACAGAGGCGCCCACAACCACAACTTTCTTGTTTCTGTACTGCTCGCGCGATCTGTATGCTTTGGTGTGGATCACGGTATTGCCGTTGTCCAAGTACTCCTGCAATCCAGGTGGCAGTGGCACATAGGGCACATCATAATGCCCCGTAGCAACAACCACCGCATCGTACTGCTCCTGCCAGATGTAGTCGTACTTCTTTCCAAATCGCCTCAACACTAAGGTGTAAGTTTCGCCATTTTTGGTGACCCGCTCGACAGAAACCCCCAACTGAACAAAGTCATCGTAGCCCTTCTTCCGGTAGAGATCCTGGACCCACTCCTTGACGAGTCTGTTGTGGCGGAACGGCGTTTCGTTTCCATATTTAGCGATCGATACCTCGGTGCCGCTCGTGGGAAATGGCTCCTTGGAGAATTCCATGGAGTTGGCCTCCACGTTCGTCTCTAGATACCCGTAGGTGGCCGTATCCATAAAGCGTTGGTTGCTGTAGCGCGGAACGTAGCAAGGCAAGACTTCAGGAATGACATCGGGTGGATTTGCAGTTCTTGTGGCCAATTCTTGGACGTTTTGAATGGCTTCTGGGGGACTTTCGTCGAAGACCCAGCATCCACCAGCCTCTTTTCTGCGTTCAAAAACGCGGACCACGTCGAAAACACCCTCAGAAATGAGTGAGTCGAGCGCAATGAGCCCTGAAGGACCACCGCCAATAATGGCCACCTTCTTGATGTTCATAATTGTTGGTGAAAGTAAGCCTAAACGCCGGTCGGAAACAGAAATGGGGTGCTCTCGATATGGGGTTACCCGGCGCCGGGCACAGTAATTTAGTGCGATTGGTGACGGCTGCAAAAGCCCCAAAATTCCACTACGGTTTTTCGCAAAGGTATTCTCATTATTATACATAGAACCAGTCTAAAGAGCGATCTTGCCCTCAAAGAGCGCAAGCACGAAGTCAATCACCAAGCCGAAGTAAGTGGGGCTGGTGATGATGGTGATGGCGGTGTTGAACACAAGACCAGACTGCAAAGCAGCATCGAGCACAATCAGGAATGAGAGCACGCCGTCACCAACAAGCTGGTTGATGAGGTTGACCACGAAAGCAAACTCGCTGCTATCAGTAGTCAACTGGCGGATGGCAGACACTCCCAAGCCGGACTTCTTAAGGGAGACGATGACGTCGCTCACAGTTGCATCGGAGACGATGATGTCAAGCACCTGCTGAATTAGAGGGTCAATGGCGTCACGCTTCTCAACTTCTGTGAGTGCATTGATGTCTCTGGCAGCAATGACCTGGGCCACGTCCTCATTGAGGACGGTAAGGTCCCTCTCGGTATGCTGGGGGCTTCTCTTAACAGCGGGAGCAGCGCCAGAAGTGGCAGGAACAGCAACAGCAACAGAAGTGGCAGGAACAACAGCAGCGGCAGAAGTGGCAGCAGCAGCGGTGACAGCAGCAGCGGTGGTAGCAGAAGGAGACGAAGAAGAGCCCCCGAAAAGACCGCCCAACAAGCTGCCCGAATCACCCAAAATACCACCGAGCAAGCCACCCAGGCTGGAAGTAGTCGCAGCAGTAGCAGTAGCAGCGCTCGTGGTAGCTGCAGTAGCAGCGCGCGTGGTAGCCACAGCCGCAGCACTAGTAGCACCAGCAGTGGTCTGCGCGGTGGGAAAAAGATCAGTCAAGAAGCCCAAGAGGTTGTCGCTTCCAGGGCTAGTCAGAGTAGAAGCGGTGGCAGCAGCAGCGGTGGTAGCAGCAGCAGAAGTACCAGAAGAGGACGAAGAAGAGCCACCGAAAAGACCGCCCAACAAGCTGCCCACATTGCCCAAAATACCACCCAAGAGGCCACCGGAGGAAGAGGAGGAGGAGGAAGACGACGAGGAGGGGGAGCCATCGAAAATCAGACTGAGCAAGTCGCCAACAACCTCGCCAAGGCCACCTGTCGCGGTAGAGTTACCGCCACTGCTTGAAAAGCCAAAGATACCTCCCAAGATAGAGCCAAGGAAGCCTCCGCTGTTTTCAGACACACCAGTGATACCCTCGGCGATTTGAATAAGACCAGGGAGCACGTTGTAGTCTGTCAATATCAACACCACTACGTCGATTCCCAAGCCTGACAGGTCGACATCGGCCAAGATGGTCGTCAAGTTCTTCGTCTTGAGGAAGTTCTCCGCGAGGTTAATGACAGTGGGCTGAGTGAGTGCGCTCTCGGTGAAGGTCTTGATGAAAGTGACGCCCAAACCAGACTGGTTAAGCTGGGTCATAAGCTGAGTGAGCAACACGTTTTCTCTCTTCAGCAAAGCCCACTCTTCGCGAGTTACCATAGGGGGCATCTCCGCCTTTTTCTGGAGGAGAAAGTCGTGGGCTCGCGACAACATGCGGAGCTCCTGGCGAGAGTGGAGCAACTCCACAGGGCGAGCGGAGACAAATATCGCCAAAAAGAAGGCAACAAGAGGATAGTTAAATCTCATTGCTGATAGTTAGGGTCTTGACCACACGGTGTGGAGGGCTCAGCTTTTATATATACCTCATCTTTCGAGCCAGGCACCCATCCCAAAAGGGGAGCTCTCCATTGCAAAAACAGATCCGTTTGGGAAAAGCTGCATGAAAACGGTAACCGTTCGAAGGTCGTGCAGAGGTTAAATTTCCTAATACGGTAAAGTGGCCATTCCTCGAGGAGAGAAAAATTTCCTGATTGGGGAAAACTGGTGGGCCACAGTCTAATCAATCGTTGACGTTGCTTTCTGCATCAGGCTGGTTTATTGTGCTTTGAGTAGACGAGATAGAGTTTGCTCTATTCCAACGGACGGGTATTGTATGTTTAAAGGTAATCCAAGACTAGTAGAATTTGTGGACTAATTGGGCTTCTCCCCCAAAGTATGTCACATGTATCTTAAGGTGCAAGTATTATAGAGAAGCAATTACGGAATAGGGCGGAGACATGATAGGATTAAGCTCGGTGAAGTTACACGAGAAGGACTAACGCCCTCATTTGAAAAAAATATTGATGTCTTTGCAGATCGCTTCTCCAGAATTACCTTGTGGGGAAATTTTTTGCAACCCTTCGGCACGGTAGAATAGATGAGAGGTGATACCAGAGAACAATAGCGGGTCCTTTCTGGATAGGGCTCGGTGAGGTTCGTTTGATATACCGAGCCGGTGTCTGAAGTTGTGTGTCTATCTGTTTGATTTTGTTACAATTTCGTAACATTTTCGGTGAAATCCAGAACATAACGAAAAGCCTTTGTAACCAAATTTCGGGAAGAAGCTCTAAGCACAACTCATTACGTGACGAGAGGCAAGGCCAATTTCGCTTTGCGGACAATTTTAGCCTGTTGAATCATTTCAAAGGGCTACTCATATACAGGTGGATTTACTGCAAACGTGCCGCCAGCCAGGGTGCAGCAAGGATTAATTTTGATATAATGTTATTCTAGGAATGAGGAAGCATAAACCAGGCACGACGATAGTCGGTACTTCATAGGTATATATCAGTATAAAGACAGAAGGGACCCATTTGGGAAATTGCAATGTGAGCCGAAACTGCCCTTCAACCTTCATAGGGGTGTTATATGCGTTGCTCTTCTTGTCTTCGAATTGTAAAGTATAATTTCCTAAACGAGGACAACAAGGCAATGCCCAGATTCTCAAACCACGAATATATTTGAAAGCTTCAAAGGAAACCACACACTAAAGCCCGGATCCCATTTCGTTTTAATCAAGAACTACGGAAAGACAGATCATTAAAGCTCAACGGTCCTTTCACTACGTAAAAATTTAATTGGACATCGTAATACTATGCATTTTCTGGGTCTAGACATCTTGACGGATATACCAGTTATCGTTGATGGCGCGTCCGTTAGCGATATCGTTGTAGTAGTCCCAACTATCCTTCCTGAAAATGGGCAAGTCGCCCAAAGTCGCGGGGTCGTAGTCCACGGAGGTATCCACATCAATGTTGAGCTCCGCATGCTTTCGCGCTGGCTCGTGATTAATCCTGTACTCGTCTTTTGTGGTCATGTCATTGCAGGCCCCGTCCACTGTTAGTTGGGAGTGCAGCTCGTCAACAAAGCGACTGGGCACATTGGGTGGACGTTCGCATATACGGTCGGGAACCCACATTTGAATGTCTTTTTGGTAGTTATGCGATAAGAAGTGTAATTTGGTAGTGTAGGAGGCATGTCCGTACTTTCTGTCTAAAATGCTGGAGATGTTATGAGGAATATAAACCGAGGCGCCCTCGAAGTAAGTGTGTCTGATGGGCAAGAGCTCGTCCAAGGTGTGCCAGTTCCAATTTTTGCAGTGCACAGGCATAGCCTTGGCGACCTCGTCCTTGCTGTTGAATTGCTCATAGAACTCAGGTGGCGGAATGGAGGTGGAATGCGAAAGGGCACTGATGTCGATGTAGAGCCCGGAGTTGATGTCTATGAAGCGGGCATCGATGAAGTTGCGGCCGTTGCCCTGTCTGATGTAGGTGGGCGCCACTTCGAGCATGTACTTCGCGTTTCCGAAGCGCGGGTTCTCCATGACGAGCGTTCTGTTGAATTCCTGGCCGAGACGGTCAATCTGCGCGATGGGCAACTGGATGTCGATGTCAGTGTCCCAAGGCATGTTCACACCGTTGTAGGCCCAGCCTAGCAAAGAGCCGTAGTTGATCCAGCTGGCGAAGCCGTTGGCCTCAGCAAACTGGAACCACGCGCGCACCATATGGTGGATAACACTCTGTCTCTCGCGGTCGGAGATGAACTTCTTGAAAAACGGATAAGCCAAGTGGTGGGACCTGCCACTAACCACATCGGTGATGATCCATGGGTACTTGAAGAAGCGGTCGGCCGAGTCCACGATTTTGTTTGCGTACTGCAAGAAGTCGAGACGCTTGATCTCGGACGCTGTGATGTCGTTCGTGTTGAGCTTCTGCTTGAGCCGGAAGATCTCCAGATCGGGGCTGAAAATGAAGTCCTCGGGCGGCACCTGCACCTGTTTCTGGAGCGCCTTGTAATTGGTGGTCTTCAAGTCGGTTTCGTCTAGAAGCATACCGGCCATTTTCTGGACCACGGCTTCCTTGGAGTAGTTGCCTGAGAGGCCCAAGCGTTTTCTGCCCACTACTGGAACCTCTATATAGTTGTCATCGGTGGCCACGACGATTTTTTTGGGGGTCTCCTTGAGACAGTAAAGGTCGGCCATGCCACGCAAGACCTTCTTCTGGTACGACTCCATGAAGTAGCCGTTGACGTCAGCGAATGACTCGATGGCCTTGTCGCAGGTACCGTCCGGACTCCTGGTGCGGTATTTGTGGAGGATGGAGTCGCCGGCGCTGAGATCCACCCAGTCGTCCCAGTGGAAATAGATGCCGTTTTTGTCGCCCATGGTCGACGGAGAGCCGCCCAAATGGCCGTGAATGTACTCGAAAAGAGCGTGGGTGGAGTCGCGGGGGTTGAAGTGCGACTGGCGGTGGAGCTGGAGCGCGTGTGCCTCCAAGTGCACCTGTGTGATGGTGTCGTGGAGGACGAAGGTGACCGAGAAGCCTACAAGCGCCACTAGTCCCAACACACACACCACATGCTTGATTTTCTTGGTGTAGAACCTCAGTAGCACCATAGCATAAACCCGCGAAGGACGTTGCTGGGGAAAGCACGGCTTTATATATTTTCTCCCGACCTGCACGGCTGATTGTTTGCAGATCTGCAGGCTGTGTTACAAGGATTCGAGCAAACGAAAAACTCGCAGTCAGCCTTTGCCGCGGGCCTTGCCAGCGCTACTTGGTCCTTGGCCTCCCCGCGCATCATGAGACTACCTGCCCTATCCAGCAATAGACTATTCGAGTTGTCTTTGCACGCGGAAACGTGACTTGCTGGAATTTTCTAGTAGTAGCAAGAGATAGGAGACGACGTATGCCGCTCCAGAAGTCATCGGGGCGCGGGAAAAAAAATATATATCTTTTTGTGGAGTGCACGCGAGCTCGTTAATGTCACACGCGTCCAAGCGCAGGTGGGGCCACTACGCACCCACCAGCCGCTACGGAAACCCAACCCGTCAGCGAAGCTCCCGGCCACACCCGCAACGTGCGGACCACACAGCGCCCGCTACAAGGAACAGAACCAGCCCAAAACTACATCCTTCTCCGCCGACGGGGCTGTGTGCTTTTACCATGTCTGCACATAAGCCTGCATGACCCCGGGCTATTGACCAGGAAAACACTGGTGTGCCTATGGGGAAGCCCGAGTGGGGTCTGGTGACGGGAGAAAGAACTCCGACGTAGTTGTGTAGGGCTGCGGTGAGCAACAACGCATGCTGGGACAGGGACTTCAAGACGGCTGTCCATTTGAGCACCAAAAGGTCGGAAGAGCGAAGCCAAAGGGGGACGGGAATTAGGAACTCCCGGCCTTATATGCGAGGAAAGTACCTGTGAAGGCGCACACCACCTTCTACAAATGCGGACGGGGCTTTTGGCGCTGGCCACTCACGAAAGGCTGCGCACCGTATTTGCAAATTACCCGTCCTACATGTCTCCAGCCCACCCTGAGCGGCATCAGTTTTGGGTTCATCGCACAGTGGTTTGGTCACCCTAGGTGGCAACCTGAGAGTTACATGATTTAGGCAAGGCGTAGACACCAACTGCAAATTCCAAGAACTGGAGGACAAAATGGGGCAACTCTCGGAAAAAGTGGGCCCAATAGCGATGGACATGCAAATCTGAGGTCCGCACGCTACCACAAACTCCGAGTGAATCTCCACACCGCGGGGAGGCTGAAGTGGATTTGGTGCTTGGAACGGGGCTAACTGTACGAGCTTGCTTCTGACGGCGCGGGTTACTGCCCCCCAAATTTACTGCCCTCCAAATTTTGCAGGGGAGCGGATATTTCACACCAAGTTACTGACAGTGCAATGGGACGGAATGGCACACCGCCGCGTCCACAACCAGCCGGCTCTGAAATGACCTACGTGCAGACCGGGGGACACTGTGGTCCAACTGGGGCTTGCGACACTGCGTTTCTGATGCTCTTGGCCCCGGGGCCCCGGTGCTTTCGTCCACTGAAAGGTGGCAGCCGTCCGATGTAGTACGCAAGCCTGTCACTGCGAATATTAATGTAGCAAATGTCACTGGATTGTCGCTCGTAAGGCACGTGACCCGCTCCTGCACCCGGGTCCAACCGCCGAGGTCCCGGTTTTCCCCGGGATACCCCAGATGGCATCACCCTGGCCTCCAGCCGGAGCGTTTTTCAGCAACTCCGAACCAACACAGAGGACATCGCAACATGACCAAGCGCCTAAGCCAATCGGAGAAGAACATGCGCCGCCCAGCCTCGCGCGCCTGTATATTCTGCCACTCGAAGCACTTGCAGTGTCTGAACGAGAGACCCTGTCGGAACTGCGTGAAGCGCAATTTGGCTGACAAGTGTCTGGACGTGACCAGAAAGAGAGCAAAGTACCTCGACACCGAGGCCTTGAGACTAGAAAACCACACCGGCTCGTCGGTCTCCTCTAACGATGGGTCTCCAGGCGTAATAAAGATCGAGGACGACGCTCTCGGTCAGTCGTCGTCGTTTTTGCAAACGGCCTCTGACACCCCGGGCGGGCCCGGGACTACCGCTGTACAGCCTCCTACTGCCGTTATGCTCAATACGACCAACGACGTGTTAAATAAGCTCCTTTTCACGGACCCCAGCAACACACCCGACACGTTATCGGCGACGCTGGTGTCGAACGCCCCATCCAAAAACACGTTTAACTCCAACTACTTGAACCAGGAGTATCTTATGCTAGGAGATATCATTCTACACTCCAAACCACTGAGCCCCCTGCCTTCCAATACCAGCAACTCCGAGTACATCCCTCCCAGCGCCCCGTCGCCAGCGACTATTTTAGGGCCGGCCTTTTCTGGAAACATGATCCACAGAAAACAGCACAAGCTCAAAGACTCGCGTCCGTTCATATCACTTGGATTCTCTGACCACCAGACCCACGACGAGATCCCTCATCCAAACGTGCCGGCGAGGAACATGGAGCTGGAGTCTACAAATGCACCTTCTTTAACCCAGAGTGGCACAGAGGGCTTCACTATCAAAAATGAAATCATGAACCCTCACGGCAAAAATGCCCAAAAGGATTACATCTCGCCATTGATCAGCCACCATCTCTACCAGACAGTTCAGGACATCTACTCCAACAGCATCATGAATTTTGACTACCCAAATTCCTATCACCTGTTAACGAAGTTCTTGAAGCAGCGGTTTCTGGGCAACTCCCTACCAGTAGACGAGAAGCAGGAGAAACGCAAAAACCTTCTTATAATCTTGAAGTTGGTGGCCAGTTACAGGCCCACGTTCATCTCGGCGCACGGATCGCTTTTCAAGCCACTAGATTTGCAGTTTTTGGAAATGTCGTTCCAGCGATCGCTCATCGACTACGAGAACCTCTCGCAGCTCAATTCGTCGCCCACAGTGATCTGGCGCAGAACTGGCGAAATCGTATCTATCTCGAACGACTTGATCAGTTTGCTTGGCTTCAACGTCTCAGACATCCTCTCAAAAAGAACCTTCATCATGGAGTTGATGTATGACGACGAGTCCATCGTGAACTACTTTAAGTTGTTCAAGTCCGTGGCGGTGGGCAACTTGCATCTGAGCATCAAAACAAAGTGTAAGTTGATCAAGAACCACAGAGGAAGTACTTCCACGAGCCCTCTCACTGAGGAAGATGACGGCCCTCTCAGCGGCAATTACATCGAGTTCTGCTCCGTGTGGACGGTGAAACGTGATTTATTCGATCTTCCCATGCTTATAGTAGGCCAGTTCTTGCCTATTCTTCCTACTGGCGAGGGTTTCCGCATGTACTAAGTACTACATGTTGCATATCATGGGAACACACCTCGCAAAAGAACTCCTCATGAAGGCATGGCCCAATGTGGAAACCCGGGTGGGGTCATTTTTGCTGCCTAACGCAGCTGATTCGGACGTAAACGGGTGGCTGAAGGTTGCCCGGTGGACTGATTTCGGTGTGGGGTGATTTGATCAGGTTTTTTTTCGCGGTCAATTTGCACCCTATAAATGACGGGCCTAACCCACATACTGTAGCCTCCACCCTGTACACACAGACAATTCACACACATATATTCAATGGCGATCGCACCCACTAGAGCTTTGTTGGCCGGAGGCGTCCTCTACGGCGCTGGCGTCTTTTGGATGGCCAACTACTACTACCTGCAGTCTTCGCTTCGGTCGATTTTTGTGAAGTCCGACAAGAACTACGCCAACATCAAGGTCGGGCACCATGCATAGCTAGGAATAGACAGGACTGAATGCACATCTACGAGGATCATTATCTGTACGCGTGCGATGGTGGAGATTCGTAAAATCCAGTTCCGTGTGGCTTGTTAACGTATGCCAGGTGCGCCCGGAACTATGCGATCGCGCCCATTTCGGAGAGGGTCCATTTGGGCTACTCTGGTGGTGTGGCATGTGGCCCGTAGATGGACGACATAGCCATGTAGGCAATGCACGCTGATAAACCACAGCTGGTAGGCCCAAGGTCCCCGAGTGAGGTGGTTCATTGGATGAACCCAGGGGAAAACTGCAATAGCACACACGTGCTGTGTACGCTGGCGTTTCATTTCAACCACCAAGTGTTGTGCAGAATACCCGCCTCGACCGATCAGACCCTTAGTCAATATACGTTCTGCACCTACCTTGAAAACTCAAATGCTGCGCTGTGGTGCAGATGGGCGTTTCCTGCACTTGAGGCTGGCCCCAGCAGTGCAAATAACGGGACCTGATACGGCGCCGCAATTAATACCGTATCGGGTGTTGCAGAGCGCCCCTTGGGTAGCAGCGACAGAGCCCTGGCCGACCCAGAAGCTATTGTCAGACATTGTGCACAGCGGGAGATTCGCCGCACACAATTTGCCAATACCTTCCAGGAAGAGCACTAATGCAGCTCGGAATAATGTCCACTACCCTGCCCGATTCGGAAAAGCACTCTTGTAGTCCGGCCAACGGGCTCCTGCACACATTGCTTTTCTCACATCGCAAGGCATATTTTGTAGGCTGTGAAAATGCCAAAAACGCCGTGTGTTGCCTTCATGGGCCTGAGCATCACCCATACCACAGCTGGCCCCCGTGTTCGTCCCCATTCTCTTCCAGGCAGGGCGACGCCTCTGTTGCCAGCCAGTGCCTGGTGCACACGCGTCGGAGCGGAATTCGTTTAAAGTTGCATTGTGTGCTTATGCAGGGCATTGTGAGCCTCAGTTTCGCCCAGACGCACCAAGCGGTATTGGTTTTTTCTTTTGGCATTCCGCATATATACCCTCCATCTGCAGTTTTTCGCTTCCCGAGTTCTTTTTGCGCACCATGATGTCTGAAAAGGCCGAAAACAAGGCGAGCTCACTCCCCAACTCCGACCTGTACTCGTACCGTGGGGGCAGCCACCAGTCGTCGTCCTACGACCGCGAAGCTGGGTACGAGAGCATGTACTCAATGGAGTCCTACACCGAAGGCAACGCCTTCTCACGGTTCGTGGACTCGTTCAAGCCCATCAGCTTGGAGGACGACGGCATCGACACCACCAACATGACGGAAATGGAGAAGTCCATCTACGCCACCGCCAGACATCCGTTGGCCCGGTCCTTGAAGTCCAGGCACTTGCAGATGATCGCCATCGGTGGCTCCATTGGTACTGGTCTATTCGTGGGCTCGGGTTACGCCTTGTACCAGGGTGGTCCCGCCTCCGTGCTCATCGGCTACATGTTGGTGGGCTACTCCATGTTCTGTGTGGTGTACGCTCTTGGTGAGCTTTCCGTGCAGTTTCCCGTGTCAGGCTCGTTCAATGCCTTCTTCTCACGTTTTGTGGACCCAGCGTGGGGTTTCTCCTTGGGCCTCTTGTACTCGCTCTCGTGGTTGATCTCGTTTCCGTCTGAACTTATTGCCTGTGCCCTCACCATCCAGTACTGGAATACCTCCATCAACCCCGCGGCGTGGATCGCCATATTCTACGTGATCATTGTCTCAATCAACTTCTTTGGCGTCAAGGGCTACGGTGAGGTCGAGTTCGTCCTCTCCATGATCAAAGTCGTCGCAGTCATAGGCTTCATCATCGTGTCCATCTGCATCATCTGCGGTGTGGGCGATCAGGGATACATTGGTGGCAGATACTGGCACAACCCAGGTGCTTTCAACCACGGCTTCAAAGGTGTGTGTTCCGTGTTCATCTCCGCGGCCTTCTCCTTCGGTGGCTGTGAGTTGGTGGCGTTGGCTGCCTCCGAGACCATGAACCCCCGAAAGTCTCTCCCCAAAGCCACCAAACAGGTGTTCTGGCGTATCACCATCTTTTATATCTTGACTGCCATCGTCATCGGCTGCTTGGTGCCCTTCGACAACCCCAGCTTGCTCAGTGGCTCTGGTGTCACTGCATCCCCCTTTGTCATTGCCATCAATGCCGGTGGCATCAAGGTGCTTCCCCATATCATGAACGCCGTCATTTTGCTCGCCGTCATCTCCGTGGGTAACTCGTCCGTGTATGGCTGCTCTAGAACCTTGGCCTCCTTGGCGGTCCAGGGCCTCATCCCTAAAATCTTCGGCTACATCGACAGGGCTGGCAGGCCCATCGTCTCGGTGGCCTTCACCTGTCTCATCGGCTTGTTGGGCTTCTTGGTGACCAACGAGAACGAGAGCACTATTTTCACCTGGTTTTTCTCCATCTGCTCCTTGAGCTCCTTTTTCACTTGGGCCGCCATCTGCTTCGTGCACATCAGATTCAGATGGGCCTTGGCTGCCCAGGGCAGGTCCTTGGATGAGGTGATTTTCGTGTCTCCGTTGGGCATCTGGGGCTCCATTTCCGGTATGGTCATCTTGTTCTTGATTGTGATGGGCGAGGTGTGGGTCTCCATCTGGCCTATTGGTTACGAGGGCGCTGCTAGCGTTCTCACCTTCTGGCAGAATTGTTTGTCCTTGCCTTTGATGTTGGTGCTCTGGGCTGGCTACAAGACTTTCACAAGATCCTGGAACCTCCTCTACATCAAGTTGGAGGACATTGACCTCGATACTGGCAGAAGGGAGATCGACGTGGAAGTGTTAAAGCAGGAGATAGCAGATGAGA
The DNA here is from genome assembly GCA_030558325.1 of Wilhelminamyces tanticharoeniae. NCBI lineage: Eukaryota > Fungi > Ascomycota > Pichiomycetes > Serinales > Metschnikowiaceae > Wilhelminamyces > Wilhelminamyces tanticharoeniae. Next base: position 159,133 of record JAJMSI010000019.1, on the reverse strand, counting down.
AGGAGGCCATGGCGCAGAGACCCTTCTATGTGAAGGTGTACCGCTTCTGGTGCTAGATCTACCTCTTCTTCCGTTCTTTATCAAATTTCGAACTTCCACTTCCGCAGCTGGACGCTACTTCTACACTGTTATCTAGATACATTTAATGAGCATTATACCTTTTCGTCCTATGTACGTTTTTTTACTGCGGCGGCCCCTCAGATGACGGTGGCGGCATCATGGGCGACGAAGACGTTCCTGAAGGTGTGCCAGGAGTGATGAAGTCAGACGCTTTCGGTAAAAGCGCAGTTCCCCCATTCGTTTGGTAGTACAACGGACAAGACTTGTTAGTTCTGATATGGCCAAAAGACCCACATGAGGCGCAACGCCTGGTTCTGCTGTTTCCTTTGCCAATTCCTTTTCCTCCGATGGCATAGGATCCGTCAGGCAACATGACTGTATTGGCATCGATCACGGTTCCACCGGCCGCAGCAGCAGCGTGTAAAGGGTCTCTTTGAAGGCCCTTTCTGCCCTTGCTGAGCTTGGCCCGCTTCTGCAAACTCGCAATCTTATCCTCCAACGCCTTCTTACGGATTTTGTTCATCTCCAAATCATGCGTGGGTATAATATCTCCCACATCCGCGAGCGACATCTTGTCTCCCTCAATTTGCTTCTTGCGCTTGATGTATGCTTTGATAAGGCGGGGGTCCGAAATAGTCTCGATTTTTCTTTGAACGACACCATTCTCGTCCCGAATTCTTCTGGTAATTTTCAACACATTAGCTTGCAGAGAACCATCTTTAGCAACCTTTTCTTCTTTTTCTCTCGCTAGTCGACTCTTCAAGAAATCTTTGTGATCAAGAGGTTGGTACTCATTGTAAATGGTATCAAGTGTATGGCCGTTGTGGTTGTCAACCGTTAATGAGCGTCTCTGAGCATACCAAATACGGGAAACCTCTTGCTCGTAAAGCTTTTGCTGATACTGCGATGTGTTGTTCTTGGGAACGCTCTCCTTGGGTGGCGGATAAAGCGGGTGAAAAGTATTCTTTTGTGTTGACCTGAGAAACGAGAATCCCAAACCGATACCTGTTGGATCACCCTCTCCGTTAAGCTGAAGCATAGCCTTGGTCTGGTTGGAAATCACAAAGTTACGAGATGAGCTCCAGGGCGTTAACTCGTCATCCACATCATCTTCCGTCTCTCCCCTCTCCTTATCTTCCTTGTCTTTCTTTTTGGGTTTCTCGGGCTGACTGGATTCACCCTCGTCATCTTCTTTAAGCTTCTCTTTTTTGCTTTCGCGTTTACTTTCCTTCTCTGCATCTTCTCCATAGAGCGCTGTGTAGTCCTCCCAAGTTTGTACACCATATTGCATGCTGTCTAACAAAGATACGTCTTCTGGAGTCAACATGGTACGAATCTCTTCTTCAGTAGGAACAACATCGCTATTCCGTATTTTCCAAAATCCTTGATCGTCACCATGGCGCTGGTACTCCATGAATTCTTTCAATCTCTGTCTGTTCTGCATGTCATTTTGATCGGGAAAATGCTGTGAGATATCTTTAACAGAAACTCTAGCAGTTCCGTTCTTGTTCATCGTTCTGAAGACGACCATCTTAAGCCTATTCTTTGACGCATTGGTGACTTTCCTCGACTGTGGTGCTGGTACTTCAACAGCAGGGAAAACATGTCCCACGGCAAAGAGATGGTTGAACGGTCTCAAATAGTGTCTTTGGTGATTACCAGCACCTTGTGATCGAATGATCAAGAAATCTGTATTCTGTGGCTCGTGCTGGAAAACAGGGGCTCTCACCATGTTATTGTACAATGTAGGGACAAAGTCTCCCTTTTCCACATAACCAAAATTCCAGAAGGGTGACCTGTCTTCGACACCTAAAACGTGAGTTTCTCCTAATGGTGCTTTAGGTCTAGAATTGTCGTCCTCTCTTTCCTTCCGGTAGTAATTGATCAATTTGGATCCCATTCCGAAATTAGATAAAACATGTGGGTATTCCTCAGCATATTCCATACCGATAATGCTACCGCTATCAGCTGCAGTCATATCGGAAGTTTTGGTAAAAATTTCCTGAGATGTTTTGCCACGGTCTTTCTTCTTCTTTCGAAGTTTGAGCTTCGAGAAACTGACAACTGAGCTTGGCCTGACGACAAACTTGGGCCTATGGAACGCCCGAGCTTCATCCTTAGTCATTTTGACTTTATAATAAGGTGTTTGAAGTCTCAAGGCCGGTACAGAATGCTCTATGTTGAGATTACTCAACTGGCTTCTTACCTTAGTATTATAATTGTTCTTCAAGATATCGTAAGCCTTGTCATTAGAGATGTTGAACTTCAAAGCCAAAAGATTTTCATTAGCGGGAATGAGTGCCTTACTCTGTTGGCTACTTTTCTCTGGGACGAAAAGCAAGTTAGGGTCATTCATGTCTAATTTGAACTTCTCAGCTGTGAGTTGTCCATTGAAGATCAGGTCGTCGTCGTAATCCAAAGTTGTCTTGAGTAGTAAGTCGCTGAACTCTTTTTTGACGGGCTTGACATCGGCACTATCGCCTGCATTCATGATCGCTTCGTCATCCCAATCTGTAGTTGACAAAATCAAATCTTTGCTGAAGTCAACAAATCTATCCGATCCAGTTCCATCCTGAGACATAAAGGGGATTGGCTTGAGGAGCAGCTCTGTAGTACCACCATTCGCTCTTATTTGTTCGACAAAGGACAAGTCAGACTCTGTGATGCTGGAAATTCCGTTCTTTTGAGAAGCTAACAGTCTCAAGTTGACTTTTCTGGATCGAAACACTTTTCTTTGGTCTACATCGAGTTCCAAAGAAATCTTCGTGGGTATGAGCGGCTTGACATGCTGCCTCAATCCGATAGGGGCCCTCTTGTATGAGTAGTAGATGGGGGCGGGAAGGTTCAAGAAATGGTTATTGTACAACTTATCCCTTTTGAAGTTGGGGAAGTAATACGCAAGCTGCTTTTCCTTGCGTTTTGCTTCCAATCTTTTAACGATGCGCTGGAGTTTCTGCTTTTTAGCAAGGGAGTGCTGTCCAAAATCTGCACGTCTTTTGTTTCCGATGACGTTCTGTGTTTCCTTAAGCGGAAAATCATCATCGAAGATATTAAGATCCTTGAGACCATCATCGTCTCTCATCTGATTGTTGTTGAGGTCGTTGAATATATCGTTATGGTTCTCCACGCCATGTAAATCTATGCCCAAGTTATCAGGGATTTCAACATCACCAAGACCTTCATCGCCGCCAAAAATGTCATCGAAGTCACCTTCTGCCTGCTCTTGTAGGTCTTTTTCATTTTCGTCTGCATCACCATTCGGTGCTGGCTCTGGTAAATCACCATCTAGCAGGTCATCGTCAGCTATTTCGTCTATATCCTCATAGTCGATGGCGTCCGCCGCGTGCTCAGTGGCTTTAGCCAGAAAGATGTCGTGAATTGTCTTTTCGTCTGGCACATCAGCATCTCCATTCAAGAGTTGGCTGTAGTAGTCCTCATTGCCACCATTGTTGGCAGAGTTGGCGTCTTTATCGGTCTCCGGCATGCTGTGCTTATAGGTTTATTGCTAGTAGTATCCCCACTCACAGGGCAAGGTAAGCTTTTGGCTCACAAACTCTAGTCAGGTGGCAAAGGACACCAGTATCTGAGTGTATGCCTTCTTACTTTTCTGAGTTTCGAGATCGCGGATAGGGTGACACAAAATACGCCTTTAAAGTCACCTACTCTACTCTCGCTCTGTCAGCTCAAGGACAAAAGAGCGATATGAGCAGTGATATATTCCAATTACTGCAACGATTGAAGGACATTGTAATTGTTTTTCAAGGCGGACGGCAGACGTCGCTTTCGTACGTTTACAACAAAAGCTTCGATGTTTACATTTGTACCAAGTTCTCTATATTCAGGGACCACCTCGAAAGACTTCTCCACGAGCAAAAAGCGGAAAGGAGGGTGCATGTGATACTACTGTTTTCAGACTTTCAGGAGCTTCTTGAGGTCATAATGGTTTTGGAAAAGGCCTCTACACCTGAATCTTCTAAACACTACGTTGAAGTATACCAGAGTGCTTACCATCACTACCTACGGCAGATACAGGATGGGCATCTGCCGGAAATCTTGACGCAGGTTATTCTGCTTGCAAAGGGACAGGCTGATAGACCGTTGTCTTTCAACCTTATACTCTTGGTGGATGCAGACGTCATAAAGAATGCTGACTCCTTCACCAGTGTCAATATTCAGCAGAAGGTCAGGTTTATCGCCTTAAAGCATGGCGCACCGACCATTTCTGTGTCACTCCCAGAAGCCTACTTCGACAATGCTGATAATGTGGCACAAATGGTGGAGTACCTAGAACGAACGGAAACAACTACTGGACCTTCAAAACAACTTGTCTTTAGCGAGAGAGTCAAGGCAATGCCTATTTTTGATGCCGAAGGAGAAGAGCCTGTACCCAACGTTCACGTACATTTGCTCTTTCCAAGAGGATGGGATTCATGGAGCAAAATTCAGCTACTCGGTACCTCTCTGCAGTGTTCAGGGTCTGAGAAGTTGCTCACAACGCCAAGTGAGATGGCGGAGCTCAATGCCCAGTACGATGAAGTTCTTTCCTCAACAGCCGAAAATGTGGAGCCCTCCTTGGAGGTGTTATTGCAGCAATTCGCACCTTCCTCAACTATCGCAATACCATCATCAACAGGCCCGCTAGTCCAGGAATCACTTACAATGCAACAGCTTCTTCTTGAGGTACATAACGCTAGCAATATATAAGCTAAAGTCATTGATGAAGGTTCATGTAACAAGCAATCACAGCGGGGGCAATTCACGGCAAAGGAATCAGGAAGGGCTTCATATCTGGCGTCAAGAAGCGAGATTAACCTACCCTGTGAAATCCTTCACAGATACTATTTGCATCCAGTATTAAGCATTACAAAGTGTAGTGAAATAACACCTCTCAATTGCGCACTTTAAAAATCAACAACCCCATAGCGTAGCTAGCTCTATTGGCCCTCTTATCACACTCTTCGGCATTTCCCCAGTCCAGAATCGACCTCCAGAGTATTTCCCTTACAAATGACACCAATATTCGTGCCTGTATATAACAGCTCCATAAAAAGACTGGGATGAGAAGGGGACAATTACTTTCTACTGAGCACCATCAATTAGAAAAATGGAAGAGAGGCAAGACGATCCGCTCTCCAAAAATACGGCTAGGTTGTCAATTTCAGTCGCTGATGGTGAAATCCAGCGTGATCAGGTTGCAGAGCTTTTGCGAGAGGTCGGAAAGACTGGTAGAGGAGACTCTGTAGTATCACTTTCATCACACAATGAAGGAGACAATGTCTCTAAAGATTTTCAAGATCAGTCCTACGAAGCAAAGACCTTTCTTTCCAAGGGAGAGAAGAGAAGAAGGCGGTCTTCTGCTCAAAATAGCCTGGCAGTTGAAACAAAGAAGCTCCAGACGAAGCCTACAGTTGAAGAAAAGGGTCCAAAGAAGCACAAGAAAAAGCTTCAAAAGGCGCATAATAGCCTTCAGGATCCATCTATTGTATACATGACTGAGCCTGATTCGAAACTTCCTAAAAAGTTGGCCTTGACCCAGTTTAGACATCTCATAAGAAGCGTATTCTCGGCAGAGGAGGCTGCTGCCAATTCAAGAAAGGGGCTTATTAGATTAATCAACCCGGAAAATGTCCCTAAAATCGTGTTCGTTTTCGTACCAGGACTTTGTGGTGACGATTTCGGCATAACGGAGGAACAAAAAGAACGTCTCTTCTTGGACATGCCCTCGATAAAAAGACTCGACGGACTAGAGTTTTTTCATGACAAGTTTCAATACTTGGGCGTGACGACTGCGCCGGGTAGCAAAGAAGCGGTATACCCGCCCATGCAAGCCCTTTTAAGTGTGCAGTTGACACCAGCTGAGCGAAAGCTAATCGTCGCCAAAATGAACGAGAAAAAACTAGTCTTGTGGGACTTACTAGTGAAAAAAGACGATCTTGTGTCCAATGGATATCCCATTCACTCGGAAATCGACCCCCAAAGCACTTTAGATGATGGTTGGGTAGAAACTATGCCCTTTGAACATGAGGGGTCCCATACGTTTGGGTTAGACTGCGAGTTCTGTCAAGCAGCATCAGGAAAAGTGCTCACGCGCATTTCCCTTGTTAATTTTCAGGATGAGGTTGTTTTTGACTGGTTTGTGAAACCGGAGGAAGAAATCACAGACTATGTCACCAAATATTCTGGCATCACCGCTGAAAAATTGGAGGGCGTCACTACCACTCTCTTTGATGTGCAAACAGAGATTCTTAAGACAGTATCGAGCTCCGACATACTTATTGGGCATTCTTTGGAGTCTGATTTAAGCGTAATGAGAGTCAAACACCCTAGAATTGTTGACACTTCATTGTCATTCGAGCACCTGAGAGGACCCCCCGCGAAGCCATCCTTGAAATGGTTAGCAGAAAAATTTCTCGTTAAGAAGATTCAGACCGGTGAGAAAACTGGACAGGGACACTCCTCGATCGAGGATGCCAAAGCATGCTTGTCGTTGATCAAGTTGAAGTTACATGAAGGAGCGTCTTTCGGTATGAACATCTGCGAAAACTCACTTTTAGAAAGGCTCCATCACGAAGGAGGCAGCCCCATTAACTCATTAATTATCGACTATGATTCCATTGCTGGTCGGCTCAAGAATAATAATATCGAGGCCCAATTTTTGAAGAATCTACAGGTAACCAACGACGACGAAGTCGTGGATATATTCAAATCAGAGGTCGAAAACATCTCCTTGGCATTTTTGCAGCTTAGAGAGCTCGAGTATAACAGTGGGTGGGCACCCGTGCCAGCCAATTTTGACGGTTTCTTATCATCTGCGGTGAATCCAGCCACGGACAAGGTGACTAGCCCATTATCAGAGCAGGACCGCAAAATGTTGTGGCTAAAGATGAACGAGCGTCTCGAGAACATATACGGCGCTCTCCCAGCCAAATCACTCATGGTTGTCAGCACAGGTTATAGCGACGCCACGGAATTGCTTCGGTTACTAGCAGTCAGACGCCATTTCCAGTACCTTGAACGCCAGGGGGCTGATTTGACAAGCCTCCCAGAGGAGCAAAAATGGGATTTTAACAAGATAGCCAGCTTGCTCAGGGAAGGAGTGTCGGCGCGACAGGCGTTATCGTTCGCTTGTATCAAGCCCAGTGTACACGAGAACGTTTAAATTAAATTCATACATGGAAAGGAACTACATATATCTGTATGGATTAAAGTCTTTTTCGGAAGTCAAATTCTGGTGGCCTCCGGAAGATTAGTTTTCAATGATATAATGGTCATACTACGTAACTCTCTTTGTCGTAAATTTTCGTAGCTATGAGCAGTCGGTGACCGCCACTATATAGAAGGTCAAGAAAGTCCATGGAAACATGATAAGCAATGTAAAGAGGATAAGCGTGGATGCGGCTACTTCAAATCAGAAGCCACTGGTCAAAAGCCTAGCACAGACAGAAGCAGCCCTGACGTCCGGAGAAGTAGAGTAAATGTGGCTCCGATCACAAGGAAGTGGTCTGGTCCTTATCCAAGCTAAAGGCGTTCTTCAACTCGGACTCCAGCTCAAAGGCGGCGCCAATGGCAGGGGTTGTAGTTCCGCTGGGAGTAGCAGTAACTTCTGATCTGATGGTGGCGGCCAGGTGGTCCACTACAGGGGCCTCAGCATAGTACTTCCAAGCAGAAAGATCCAACGTATCTTCTGGCCTCAATCTGCGGGGTTCGTGAGCAGAAAACGTCTTGTGCCAGCCTTTCAACTTGACCAGGAGAGGGAACGAGCTGTCATCACTGAGGGCGTACCACTCGTGCACCCATGTGGTGGTTTCGCTGAGCTGCGGATGCGACCGAGTTCTCTGCAAGGGAGTGGCTGGGGTAGCACTGCGGGCGAACATAGTGTGGGGTAAAGGGGGTCAGAATATAAGTAGTCTGTATGGGCAGAAAAGAAGAATTCGGGGTTTGGGAATTAAGCGGGATTCGGGGCGAGCAAAACAATTAGCGCCTGGCTCCCACGCAGGCCGTTAGCTCGTTTTGTTCCGTGGTCATCTGGCTGTGGAGGCCATGGAGTTTTTCGCAGCGAAAAAAGCCTTGCTATAGCTTGATTAAGGGCCAGAGCGGCAAATACGTCTACTCTAAAAGGAGCCAAAACGTTTCTGAGACGTCACTGTGGATGTGGGGACGGCTGGATATTGTCGTAGATACTATCTTCAGTATATGACTTCTAGTGTTTGAGTTGCCTACAAGTATAGAATGGAGAATACCCATCGAACCCCTATTGCTGCCCCTGTTCCATATATGGATGCCCATAGAAGCACCCCCTGTAAGAAATCAGGCAAGGCGTATGAAGAACACTACATTAACCTCTTCTCTCTACAACTGGCCAATTGACAGTTCTCATTTCCCACCAGGGCCGTCATTGTCGAATATGTGCCATATATTCTTCCACTAGCAATTCCCCAACTACACACAGTGCCCGCCGCATCCATTTCCTAGTGCTCTATATACATTATGCAGTTTGCGGCTGCCGGTCGTGGGTGTGCGCATGGGCGTGGTGTTCGTCGTAATCGTCATGGCCGTGGCTGTGTGAGTGCTCGTGGCCACATTCGTCGTCGCTACCCTCGTTACTACTTCCAGGACGAGGGCTCGCGCGAGACGGGGGTGGCGATTCGCTATTCTCGTGCATCTGGCGGCTTCTGAGCTCGCGCTGCTTCTTCAATGCGTTCAGTTTGGCGGTCTCGAGCTTGCGCTTGATTTCGTGGCGTCGCTGCTCGTCCTTGCGCACCCGCTGGTCGTACCACTTCATCATCTGGACAGGCTTCTCGCCGTAGGCCATCTCATATTGGCAGAAAAGACAGCTCTGGTCCGTGCGAGACGCATCACTCACGGGATCCTCCACCAGAGTCTTCCCTTTCTTCTTCTTGTTCTTCTTTTTTTTCGCCTTGACACTGGAATTTCCAATATCAAGCTCGCTGATGGATGGCAACCGCAAGCTTTCGCTATTCTGGCCCGTAATCTGCGACTGCAAGCTCATCAAGCGTAACTTTTCTTCCACATTGCTGTATGTGGGCACCAATTTGCCGTTGCGGTCGTACTCAAAGGTGAACTCACACGATGGGCCCTCGTCATCGTACCGGCTGGAAGGCCTGTCGCTATATAGCTCGCAATCGCACCCGTCCATGCCGTGCTCGGGACACTCAGGGACAGTATTAAGCTCCACCTCGATATGGTGTGACGATGGATAGTCATATTGATAGCTCTTGCCGTCATTAGCGTTCTCGTAGTCGTTGACCTCGTCCAAATCGTAGTCGTCCTGGTCGTAGCACTGGTCCGTATTTCCCTCATGTAGTCCCTCCTCGTCGCGTGTGTCGTACAACGAGAAGCCTTCCTGTTGTGGAAGACCATTTGAGGACTGGCCACGGATGCCATTGGCGCCGTTATTCACCAACTCGGAGATCTTGTTGCGCAAGAAGCTGATCTCTGGCTCCTGGAGAAGTGATTGCGCATATTCCTGCTGGAGTTTGGCGTGCTCGCGAGAATTGGCGCCACTATTGCTGCTGCCTATTTCAGGTACCTTCTCTGTTTCTTCGAGCTTATTGATGCGATCTGAAAAGTCCAGCGATGCTTTTTCAAGTGCCTCTAAGAGACTGTAATTGAATATAGGCTGCGATTTCTTGCCGCCACCATCCGACGGGAAGGGCAGATATTCGTCTTCCTCAGGAAACTCCTTATTCATCACCTGCAGCCATGTGCTGTAGTTTTTTGATACAAGCTCAAATAGCCGTTGGGGGTCCAACTTCTGTGTGCTGTGGGTGGTGGCGATACCGGCCCCATCTCCGGAAGACAGGCGTTCTAGGCCCGTTTTGGCGTTCTCAGTGGGCATATTAAAGTGCCATGCAAATGAGCTCAAGAGTAGATGTCTATGAAGCTGTAGATATGTGTGAATTTACGCTCAATATACTGATGCTTCTCACTTTAAAGCATACACCGCGATTTTTCCTCCATACATTTTTTCCGTTACACAAAACGTCTAGTCCTTCTTCAAGGTGCGCTGCTTCTCGGCGTTTTGCACCACCTTCTCGTCCACGAAAAGGCCCTTGCGACGGCGAATAGTATTCATGTAGCGGCGGGCCACATTTTCGCGTTCGGCGAATTCGCCGAGCTCTTCTAGCTCTTCTTCTGTGTGTGGCACCCAGAACGGGTCGATGTCTAGCACATCGAAGCCATCAAACACCAATTGCGGGCTGGCCGCACCCGACGTCTTCTTGCGGATATCCTCCGAAAAGCCGAAAGCTTCCACAACGGGAATTCGGGCCTCAATGGTGAAGAAAGGTGTTCCTTCCTTCATCTCTTCTGAGATAATCGCACCTCCACGCTTCTGAACAACTGCATATACTTTTCCGAGCACCTCTGCGGACGCCTGAATGTCGCATGTGTACATGGCCAAGAACAACCTCGGTGCACGAGCCAAAAACTCTCTGTGAATCAAGTCTCTGGTGTGCGTAATCACCCTGCCAGGAACATTCAAGAGCACGTCTTCAGTGTCCTGCTTGTAGCTCTTCTCCAACACCACTAACGTACCATGAAGAGGCTCAGAAGCAAGGGGACCCTCATTCGTGGCCAATTGGAATCCGTTCAAGACATTGTTTTCGTACTCGTACTTGACGTCACTGGCATCGGAGAAAACTCTTCTGAATTGGTTCTTGTTAGCAGGGCTCTCCACGAAAACGTTGGGACCAATTCTCTTGGGACCGAAACAGATGATGTGGTCCACAAGGGTCTCCACTGTGTCGAAGATGACCAAGATTTTGGTGTCGATTGGGCTTTCCGTCAAGATGCTAACCAATTTTTCTTTGAATTCCAGAAGGATGTCAGCATCCAATGCATTTTTCGATGCAGCTGCCACAATACCGCTGATTTCAGCTTCCAGCTCGATCAAGAACTTCGTCACATGTTCAGGCAACGAGAAAATGTCGAACTGCAATTCCACATTCTCCAACTCGGGCTCGTCATCCTCATATTTAGGGGCAGAGTTGGACACCAAGCCTTCACGGAATGGAATAACAGGTTCCTTCACTGTTACCTCGCACCCCTTGGCAAATCGCGTCTCTAAGTCCTTCAAACACCTTTCCAAGTGAAGCTCACCAGCAACGCACATAATGAGCTCACCAGAGTCATCGTCGATGTACCATTCTAAAACGGGATCTGCCTTTGCAAGCATCATCAAGCCCCGCTCCAAGCTACCCAAACGAGCAGGGTTAGTGGGTTCCACGGTAATTCTCATGATGGGCTTGTTATGAATCAAAGTGGATGTGGAGGCCAAGTTCACGAAGGGTTTGCTCTCGTCAACATCTGTAATCAAAGTAGCATTCTTCAATACGACATCACCGAGGCCAATAATTCCCACGATATTGCCTGCTGGTACAGTATCAATTTTAACAAGTTCACGGCCCATAATAAGAAACAAGCCCTCAATAGCAATATCCTCAGTGACTTGCTCGCGATTGGTGGGATGGTCTTTAGGTAAGGAATGGTCGTATTTAGGGCCCACAACGGTGATGACGTCGCCCACAGTGAGCGAGCCAGAGTAGATACGTGTGAATGCGACTAATGTTTCAGGAGCAGTTTCCTCCTCGAACTCTTCCTCGGTCTCAAAGGCATCTTCATCGATCTCCCATTCGAAGGGATCCTTTTGAATTTCAGGCAACATGAAGTTGTCGTCTGTTTTCCTCTCCTCTAACGCAGCTGCTGCTGTCTGTGAGGCAATTCTGGCCAACTCTCTTGCCCTTCTGCCTCTTTCCATAATTTCGTCCTGAGTCAACGTAGTTCCGACTGTCTCCTTGGGTAAGTCTGCATCCGGAATGGAGATCATCTTCGAAACGTATGCTATCGTGTAGTCTTCTGGATTGGAAGAGGTACAGTTTCTCATGGCCTCATCAAAGGCAGGATCGAGTAAGTCTTCTCTTAAGATACTCTTATCAGAGTAAATGCACTCAGTGAGGATCTTCTCCATCCGCAATTGCTGCGCTGCAATGGGACTGGGCAAATACTCGATGACTGCGCCTAATAAGGCATGACTAATGGGAATCCATTGAGACATCACCAAGTTCAAAAGTGCCTTGTAATCCTTTGAGCGCAAGTCCCTGGGACCCACTTTGGCACCTAACTTTTCAATAATCTTTTCAAGCTTCTCCTGGTCTCTTTCTATCACACAGGCACTGTAAAAGGCCCAGATTTGCTCCAATACTAATGAAACAAACATGAGCTTCAAGTTCTGACCTTGCTTCAATTTTTTTCCAGGAATAATCTTCTTATTCTTCAAGTCCAAATAAAAGTCTCCCCAGAGGGTCTTGCTTAGCACGGCTTGTGAGAACCCAAGCTTCGCCAGGTAGATCTTGGCGAAAGTGTTCACGGAGAACGCCCAACCGTCCACTGCAGAAGCAAAAATGACATTATTCAACTCTGGAGAGAAGTAAAGGTCCAGATCGCTCTTCTCGATGAAATCCTCTCCGGACTCGCTCTCTCTCCAAAGCATATCGTCTTCCATTCTTTCGCCTGCAAAGAAAGAGCCGATAACGGAGTTGACTTGTTCAATTACGCGGCTCATGTGTTGGTATGCCTCCTGGGGCGATAATTGCCACTCAGTGATCAAACGGTCGATTTTATTTATGACCAATAATGGTTTGAGCTTGTCCACCCAGCATTGTCTAAGTACATTGACAGTCTGAGAGCACACGCCTTCCACCACATCAACAAGAACAACTGCGCCATCGCACAATCGGGATGCAGATGACACCTCCGATGAGAAATCTATGTGTCCTGGAGAGTCTATCAAGTTGATCAAGTGCTCTTTGACCTCAGTTTCAGCCTCCTGGCCCTCCTGGCCCTGCCTTTTGCGCATGATTTTGAAAAAGAGTGAGATTGCCGAGGCCTCCATCGTGATTCCTCGGAGTTGCTCGTCCTCTCGGGAATCTAAGTACCGGACCTTGCCAGCCATTCGTTGTGAGATGATGCCATTGGTGGCCAAGAGCGAATCGCTGAGAGAGGTCTTGCCGTGGTCCACATGGGCCAATATGCAGATGTTTCGGATGTTCTCCGTGTTGCTCTGGAGAGCATTGATTGCCTCTGGCGAGAGTTTCATTGGCTCTGGAGAAGGTGTAGGTGACCTGAAAAATGCGGGATGAGCTTTTTTCACACTAATCGCCTTCTGATATTAGGCCAGAACAGACACCCAACTCACCATGGATTGTCCGTTGTGTGGTACGGGGCTCCGGCAGCACCTAATACAGTCTACAGCCGCTCTAATAGCGTGTCCGAAGGAAAGCTGCGTGTACCCTTTTAACCTCACTATGGACGAAATCCACGAACAGAATCTTCTTTTAACGGTGTCTACAGCAGATATAATGCATGGAATGCAGGTAAAGATGGTAGGTGAGGCTCAAGTTGACCCCAAAATAGCCAGCTTTATTACCAGAGAAGACGTCGATTGAAAAGGTGGTCCTTCCTGTCCCCTTTAATTCTGTGACAGCTAATGACTTCATAGCTGTGGTCACATAACAAGACCAAAAGCATTCGAACCAAACATGCATAACGACTTGATCTCCTGAACGTTTTACCACAGATCCGGCAAGACCAACGATATATAGAGGGCTGGTTCTTCATGAAATGACCATCGATATATACTATGTGAGAACACAACTCAAATGACCTCTCCCGAAATATCAATCTTAAGAGCCATTATGCCACAATATATCTTGGCTTTCACTACAATCATCATCCTCCATAAACCCCAAGATTCCATGTACTAGAGTGCCAATAGCCATTTGCACCCTTGGATGAGGTTGGCACTCCGGGTAACCCCTGGCAATTTGGTGCCGACGAATATTTCAAATATTTTACAGTAACACCTCTTATCTACACCACCTTTTCATCCCAATCTCATCTGGTGCGCTTCTGCAACAGGCTTCAAATATTCAATAGAGCCAATTTACTCTGCAACATATACGAGCCGTACCTGACACTGCCTAGACCGATTTTTAGATACTACTGCGCGTTGTATCCAGCTCCCTTTAACACATACTATTTCCACCACAATGTCAGATAACTGGAAAGACTCGTTGAATCTCCCCGCTAAGGACAACCGTCCTCAGACCGAGGATGTGTTGAATACAAAAGGTCACTCGTTTGAGGACTTCAACTTGAAGAGAGAGTTGTTGATGGGCATCTTCGAAGCTGGTTTCGAGAAGCCTTCTCCCATTCAGGAGGAGTCCATTCCCATGGCTCTCGCTGGTAGAGACATATTGGCCAGGGCCAAGAATGGTACTGGCAAAACCGCCTCTTTCGTTATTCCTTGTTTGCAACAGATTAAGCCCAAGATTAACAAGATCCAGGCGTTGATTTTGGTCCCCACTAGAGAATTGGCCTTGCAGACCTCTCAAGTGGTGAGAACCCTTGGAAAGCATTTGGGCATCCAATGTATGGTTACTACCGGCGGTACTTCTTTGAGAGACGATATTGTCAGGTTGAATGAACCTGTGCACATTTTGGTTGGTACGCCCGGTAGAGTGTTGGACTTGGCCTCAAGAGTCATTGCTGACTTCTCGGAATGTCCCTTGTTTGTTATGGACGAGGCCGACAAGATGTTGTCTAGGGAGTTTAAGGGCATTATTGAGCAAATTTTGGAGTTCTTCCCAGCCAACAGGCAGTCCTTATTATTCTCCGCCACCTTTCCTTTGGCAGTCAAGGCGTTCATGGACCAGCATTTATCCAAGCCTTACGAAATCAACTTGATGGATGAGCTCACCTTGAGAGGAATCTCGCAGTTTTACGCGTTTGTTGAGGAGAAGCAGAAGTTGCACTGCTTAAACACCTTGTTCAGCAAGTTGCAAATCAACCAGTCGATTATCTTTTGCAACTCGACCAGTAGAGTCGAGTTGTTGGCTAAAAAAATCACCGAGTTGGGCTACTCGTGCTACTACTCGCATGCCAAGATGCCCCAGCACGCCAGAAACAAGGTATTCCACGAGTTTAGACAGGGTAAGGTGCGTAACTTGGTGTGCTCGGACTTGTTGACCAGAGGTATCGACATCCAGGCTGTGAACGTCGTTATCAACTTCGACTTCCCCAAGACCGCAGAGACCTACTTGCACAGAATTGGTCGTTCGGGCAGATTCGGTCACTTGGGTTTGGCCATCAACTTGATGAGCTGGAACGACCGCTACAACTTGTACAAAATAGAGCAGGAGTTGGGCACCGAGATTAAGCCCATTCCCGCCGTGATCGAGAAGAACTTATACGTTAATGAGAACGAGGATACTGTTCCCAAGCCTTTCAAGATCGACGCATTGCCCAAGGGTAACGAGACCATCCACAAAAGAGGAGGCTACGAATACAAGGGTCAGCCAGGCCAGGAGAACTCCGTGCCGGTTCCTCCTCCGGCTCAGTTTGTTCAGCAACAGCAGGCTCCTGCTCCCCAGCAGCAGTTTCCCCCACAGCAGTTCCCCGTCCAGTTCCACCCGGGTCCTCAGTTCAACGGACATCCGCAGGCGAAGCAGCAGCAGTTTCACCAGCAGCAATAACGCCCCAGCTAACTAGGTTGGTATACATCGCGAATAGCTGTGATGAAGTGAGATGGAGTATTGAGAAGTCCTGGTGGCTTGTCAGAAAGGTCCATTGACATGAAGAAACCTATTTATTTGCACTCATTGCATTCAGTTGCTCGATCACACGCGATCTTCCTCAGGACTCAGACCTAAAATCCAACGGGCTTCCAAAACTACCCTCTCGCAAACCTACCACACTGCTGCGATAAATTTCCTGTTTCTCTTTCCGTCAAGCGACGACCCCTTGATCCCCGAAAACTACTAAAATCCAAAAAAAAAATTGATATAAAGAAAACCCCAAAAAAATGCCCTTGCCACGAATCCTGAATCATAGGGCCCCTACAGAATGAGCCAATCGACCCGGCATCCGGCCCCCGGACCGTTGACTAACGACTCCCATTTCCTGTACACTATCATGATTCACGATTCCGTTGTTGTATTTGTTGCCCTATAGATTTTTGTTCTAGGTTTTGTTTTTTTCCTATGCCTCCGGGGCTGGACCTCTGTCCTGCACCAATATACGACGGTAGGCAATGTGTTGTATGCAGAGCGAAAATTTTCACTCCACGCAGAGCTGACTCGGAGCTGACTTCTCTGATATTTCGCAGATTGTAATAGGTTCTTCTTCTTCTTTTCACCACTACTCCATGTGTGGCATTCTCGGCGCTGTTCTCGCCGACCAGCACCTGAATGTGGCGCCTGAGCTCTTTGAGGGCGCCATGTTTCTTCAGCATCGTGGGCAGGACGCCGCAGGAATCGTGACCTGTGGTGCCAGGGGCCGTTTCTACCAGTGCAAAGGCAACGGTATGGCTAGGGACGTGTTCACACAGGCACGCATGCTCAGCTTGGTTGGAAACATGGGCATCACCCATTTGCGTTACCCCACGGCAGGCTCCAGTGCTGGCAGTGAGGCCCAGCCGTTCTACGTGAACCTGCCCTACGGCATCTCGTTGAGTCACAACGGAAACCTCGTCAACCTGGCGGAGTTGAAGGAGTACTTGGATGAGACCGTGCACCGCCACATCAACACCGACCTGGACCTGGAGTTGTTGCTCAATATCTTCGCCTCGGAATTGGACAAGTTCAACAAGTCGCGTATCAACAACCAGGACATGTTCAGTGCGCTCACCGGCACCATGACCACCTGTCGCGGCGCCTACGCGTGCGTGGCCATGTTGGCGGGCTACGGTGTCATTGGCTTCCGTGACCCCAACGGCATTAGACCGCTTGTGTTTGGCGAGAGAATAACCGCGGACGGCAAGAAGGACTACATGTTGGCTTCTGAGCTGGTGGTTTTAATGGCCCACGGCTTCCGCGCCTTCCGCGATATCCTTCCCGGCGAAGCAGTCATCATCCCCAAGGACTGCCTGGGTGTGCACAAGCCCGAGTTCCGCCAGGTGTTGGAGCCCAGTGTCTTTGCGCCTGACATCTTCGAGTATGTGTACTTCGCCAGACCCGACTCGGTCATAGATGGTGTCTCCGTGTACAGGCTGAGAATTGAGATGGGTAACAAGTTGGCCGACAAGATTGTGCGCGAGCTCTCCAAGAAATCCAGGAATGTGCTTGACGAGATCGATGTGGTAATCCCCGTGCCAGACACCCTGAGAACGTCTGCCCTGCAATGCGCGGTACGGTTAAACATCCCGTACCGTGAGGGATTCGTGAAAAACAGATACATTGGCCGCACATTTATCATGCCCGACCAGAAGGAGCGCACCTCCTCGGTGAGGCGCAAATTGAACGCCATGCAGCTGGAGTTCCACGGTCGCAACGTGTTGCTTGTGGACGACCTGATTGTGCGTGGTACTACTTCCAAGGAGATTGTGGCCATGGCCCGTGAGGCGGGTGCTAAGAAGGTCTTTTTTGCGCTGTGTGCGCCTCCTATCCGCTTCAACCACATTTACGGCATTGATCTCGCCGACACCAAGGCATTGGTGGGTTTCAACAGAGACGAGAAGGAGATTGCCGAGGTCATTGGTGCTGACGAAGTGTATTACCAGGAGCTTCGTGACTTAGAGGAATGCTGCCTCAGCGCAGACATCAAACAGTTCGAGGTGGGCGTTTTCACGGGAGAGTACATCACTGGTGCTGAAGACGCGTACATCGAGGAGTTAGAGAAGGTTCGTGCGCAGAATCAGCGCTTGAAGGAGCGTCGTGACCGGGGCTACTCGGTGGACGCCTGTGTGGACGTGGGAGACATGGTAGACGTCAAGGCTGAGGTCGACATCAGCATCTACAACCGCGGTGACTATGCTTAAGAGTAAACGTAATAAAGACATGATAGAAAACAGTTGTAAATTTGGAGGGGAGACCTGAAACAATGTCGAAAAAAGAAGTTAGACGCATTTTTCAAAAGACTGCAAAAAAGTGCAAAAAACCAAAAATGCGAATTGAGAAGGACTACTAGAAGAGAGTGGGAAACATGAAAACTTAAAACGGCATGGTTGACACATAAGCCGAAATAAATGCAACAGACGATAACAAGGTAACGGCCCGCAAAATGAATTCCCCTTTGACACGAGGAAAGGCACCAGGACTCCTTCCCACACCAGGACGTACCAGAGAAACTACAGGGTCTGGAAGACCGCCAGAGAGGCACTGTTCACGGAGACGTTGAAAGACACTATTGCAGCACAAGACCCGGGAACCAGACGAAAGACCCGGGAACCAGACGAAAGAGCAATGCAGAGCTGCATATCACGCGTCATTTGGCCAAAGGCTATCAACGTACCCATCCCATTTGACAGCTCTCAAATCATACAGCTTATGCCGTCCCCGGCCAATGACATAACAGAGCACAAGCAAGAATTGAGCGAACAATGTCGCCCTACTGACAGCTGTGTAGACGATACAGGGACCAAAACAGTTGTAGGGGTCATTTGGCACTGCCGCACCCGTGCACCAAATATTTCGCTCACCAGTGCACTGATCCCAATTTCACCTCCTATGGGCCAAACGCGTCATCTCTCTTCAATAACTGTCTTATTAAAAGCTCACCGTTTCACCCCTTTCATCGCCCCCTCGGGCGCTTTTCTGTTCCTATTTCCCTCCTGGTTGCCTGAGCAGCCTGCCTTCCGTTTAGGTCTACGTCGCAAGCCCCACCCACATAGGCGGTTAAAGCTCTGGCCAATCCGCTGCCTGCTCGCTTATCATGCCGCTCCCGTTTCTGCAGTGGCGCAAATAACAATACCACGTTGTGGAACATGGCTCAGGTACCAGTTTGTTGGCAGCGGCCGGGTAACGGTGTGCCAGGCACCGGTGACACAAAGACACGCTGGCCAGAAGTTTTCAATTTTCGCTCCGATACGCCTGTTGTGTGGATAATCTGTCGTTTCTCACCATTGCATGGGCATACTCCTGTTCTATCTTATTGGACAACTAGTATATCTCGCACGTAAGAAGCTCCTCCAGTACCGTGATCCCAGCACCCACTACAATATGGAAAAGTCCACCTTTGCTGGCTCTGCCGCCAGCTCTATTGCCAACTCGGGCCCCATTTCCATCATCGCCTACTGCTTGTCGTCCATCTTGATGACGGTCACCAACAAGTATGTGCTTTCCGGCTACTCGTTCAACTTGAACTTTTTCATGTTGGCGGTGCAGTCCTTCGTTTGTATCTTCACCATTGGTACCTTGAAGTCGTTCGGTGTCATCACCTACAGACAGTTCAACAAGGAGGAGGCCAAGAAGTGGTCGCCCATCGCCGTGTTGTTGGTTGCCATGATCTACACCTCTTCCAAGGCCTTGCAGTTCTTGTCGATCCCCGTTTACACCATCTTTAAGAACTTGACCATCATCTTGATTGCTTACGGCGAGGTGTTGTGGTTCGGCGGTAAGGTCACCACCATGGCCTTGGGTTCGTTTCTCTTGATGGTGTTGTCCTCTGTGATTGCATGCTATGGTGACTCGTCCTCCGCTGCCACCCCTGCGGATGCCTACGAGTTGTACATTGGCTACTTCTGGATGTTCTTCAACTGCTTTGCTTCTGCCACTTTCGTGTTGTACATGAGAAAGAGAATAAAGTTGACCAACTTTAAGGACTTTGACACCATGTACTACAACAACTTGTTGTCCATTCCAATCTTGTTGGTGGCCTCCTTGGTGTTTGAGGACTGGTCCCCCACCAACCTTGCCAAGAACTTCCCTGAGGACAACAGACCCGCCACCATCATTGCGCTCATCTTCTCGGGTGCTTCCTCTGTCGGTATCTCCTACTGCCTGGCCTGGTGTGTGAGAGTCACCTCTTCCACCACCTACTCGATGGTCGGTGCTTTGAACAAGTTGCCCATTGCGTTGTCTGGCTTGATCTTCTTCGACGCCACTGTCAACTTCTGGTCCGTGTCGTCTATCTTTGTTGGCTTTGTTGCTGGTTTGGTGTACGCGGTGGCCAAGCAGCAGCAGCTGAAGGAGAACGCTCAGCAGTTGCCCTCTTCATCCAAGTAAACCTATTTGCTTGAAATAATGCGGTAGCTTGTACGAGCGGCGTGTGGTAGTGTTCCCTTTGAAATATGTCGGATGTCATGGCACAGTTCTTAGAAAAAGAAATGCTCTAGTTATCGTTTCTTGGTACATCCTTGGCTGCCATGTATAGTAGTGAGATTGTTTTCTCCTTCTATCGATGTCCCTCCCTCAGACTCGCGTATTTACGTTAAATATTGATAGAATAAGTGCAGATGTTATCGCTCTTTTGTAGGCCTCAAAGGTGACACAAAATTCACGTCTATAAAATCTTTTTCAAAGCAAGCTGTTCCAAACAGGACACCATCAATTCCGGGAATCAACATCAGGGAATCATGGCAGGCCACTCTTTAGAGGAGATTGCCACCTACTTGGACCAGTCCATATTACCGCAGTATGCCAAGCAGGCCGAGACGCAGTTGAAGACAATTGAGTCTCAGCCAGGCTTCTCCATCAACTTGTTGCATGTTGTGTCTTCGACCAATTTGTCCCCCGCTACCCGCTTAGCTGGCGCCTTGTTTTTCAAAAACTTGGTCAAGCGGAAATGGGTTAATGAGGACGGCGAGTACTTGTTGCCTGTCGAAGACATAAATGGCATCAAGAGAGATATCTTGGATATTATGATCAGGCTCCCGAATCAGTTGCAGATCCAGATTGGCGAGTCCATTTCTCTCATTGCCGAGTCGGACTTCCCCAATAACTGGACCAATTTGATTGACGACTTAGTTGGAAAATTATCGCTCACCGACTTTGTATTGAACAAGGGCATCTTGTTGGTGGCGCACTCAATCTTCAAGAAGTGGAGACCCTTATTCAGGTCCGACGAGTTATTCTTGGAAATCAAGATGGTGCTTGATAAGTTTGCACAGCCCTTCTTGGCTTTGCTCGTGAAAGTCGACGAATTGATCACGGGTGCCTTAAGCAGCCAGGACAAGGCATCCTTGGGCATATACTTTGAGAACTTGTTGTTGTTGATCCAGATCTACTATGACTTGAACTCGCAAGACATTCCTGAGTTTTTCGAGGACAACTTAGCCACCGGCTTCGATATCTTGTACAAGTACTTGGAACTAGACACTGCCTTGATTAGTGACCCTGATTCGGACGATGACATCGACAACTTGATTAAGGTCAAGACCGCAGTCATTGAATTACTCTTATTGTACATAAGCCGTTACGCCGAAGAGTTCAAGCCTTTGATCGACAGATTTATTAATGCAGTCTGGCAGTTGATCAACAATTACGTTACGAAGCAGAAAAAGTACGATTTACTTGTCGTCAAGTCGTTGTCTTTTCTCACCTCTGTTACCAAAATGTCCGACTACCAGCACTACTTCAACAATGAGGCTTCCTTGAAGGAAATCATCGAGAAAATCATCTTGCCTAACATTTACTTCAGAGAGATTGATGAAGAGATGTTTGAAGACGAGCCTATCAATTACGTGAGATCTGACCTTGAAGGTTCAGACTTTGATACGAGACGTAAGTCTGCTACAGACTTCTTGCGTGAATTGAAAGAAGTCAATTCGGAGTTATTGACCAGCACAGTCATGACATACGTGGATCAGTTCTTATCTCAGTCGGATTGGAGAAACAAAGATATTGCCATATACTTGTTCAGTTCTTTGGCTGCAAAAGGTAATGTTACCAATGTGGGAGTCACCTCGACTAACGTTCTTGTTGATGTGGTTAAATTCTTTTCAGGTTATATTGCCAACGACTTGGTTTCTGAAGATTCGCATCCCATTTTGAAGACAGACGCAATTAAGTACATCTTCACGTTTCGCAACCAGTTGACAAAGGAGCAGTTAATTACAACTATTCCCCTATTGTTGAGCCATTTCCAGAACCCCAACCCAGTGGTCTACACATATTCCGCAATCACCATAGAGAAATTGTTGTCTATGACCGACTTTTCCGATGCAAGCCATGCACCTGTGTTTAAGAAGACTGACATCCAGCCATACACAAATGATTTGTTGACCAACTTGTTCAGGTTAATTTTGTTGAACAATGAGTCGCCGGAAAAGCTTGCTGAAAATGAATTCTTGATCAAAGGTGTCGTCAAAGTATTGAACACAGCTGAAGACTCACTTGATGCCTCGTTTAAAATCACCCTCATCGAGCAGCTCTTGGCTATTTTAAAGAATATCTCGAAGAACCCTTCCAACCCCAAATTTACCCATTATGTGTTTGAGTGCTTGGGATTGTTGATCAAATACGGTGGTAACCATTCTGAAAGAATCCCCCAATACACCGCTATCATCTTACCCACTTTGTTAGGAATTTTGGGCGACGATGTTCAAGAGTTCGTCCCATATATTTTCCAGATTCTTGCTTTTTTGCTTGAAGAATACCCTTCATCCGCTCCTTTACCGCAAGAATACCAAAGCTTGATCAAACCTTTATTATCCCCGGTTGTTTGGGAGTTCCGGGGTAACATTCCTGGTATTACTAGATTATTGATTGCCATCTTACAACAAGATCCCTCCACTTTCGTGAGCAGCGAAGCATCGTTATCCCCGTTATTGGGGGTATTCCAGAAACTCATATCATCCAAGGTCAATGACACCTATGGCTTCGACTTGCTTGAGTCGATTTTATTGAGTGTGCCTGTGAGCATGTTAGAGAAGTTTTTGGGTCAAATTGCTATTTTGTTGTTGACCCGTTTGAAGACCTCAAGAACCGACAAGTACATCAGAAAATTCACCGTGCTCGTGACCTCCTTGAGTTGCGTACCCTTGAATGAAGAATTGAGCAGAAAAACATCAGGACAAATCAACGCGAATTTTGTTGTCCAGTTCATTGACTCCGTTCAGCCTGGTGTGTTTCAGCAGATTTACAACAGTTTCATCTTGCCCACATCTGCAAGTCTTGCCAATTTGCAGGACAGGAAGGTGGCCACCTTGGGTTTATCTCAATTCATAAACTCTGATTCATTCACGAAGGGAGCATACACGACTTTAGTTGTTCCGACAATAGAACAGCTCACAAAGACCTTGTCCAATTTTGGTGGTTTGCTGAAGTCTTCAAATGTCGTCGAAAACACTATCAGTGGCAATAATAGTACTGCTGTTGTTGTGAACGAGTTGGACTTGGAGAGCTCCGCCTTCGGTTCGCAATTCTCCAAGTTGGTCTCTATTCAAATTGCACCTTTCGACCCTTTGCCCACTGTCAAGAGCAGTGATCAGAACGCGATTCGTTACGGCACCTTGTCTAACATCAAAAAGCTTGAAAGTTTGGGCGTTTTGAGCCAGTTGAGTAGTGAGAGCCAACAGGCGTTGGCGAGCATTTAGAGTCAAAAGCACCTGTTTTCACCTTATGAAGTTAATTAATGCGTAGTGTAATTTACGACCTTATATCTCGAACTACTTTTTGACTCTAAATAATACAGTAAAAGACTTGCTTGTATATGCCAAGCCGACCAGGTTATAACGATGGTGCGTGCGCACGTAAGAAGTGAAAAGTGTCTAGTAAACCAGAGCATCCAGAGATAATTGGCAAAGATAATTGGCGTATATCATGAATACCTCATAAAGTGGCCCAGTTAAGGTCATGATGTCGTTACTGTGTAGAAACCCCGTTTTCATCCAACAAGTTATGGAAAATGGCGTCGTCGTCTGCAATTGGCTTGCCGTTTGGACCATCCTTGGGGACCTCTGATGAACTAGAGATGGATGGCGCGGTGCTATTGTCGGACACTGCTGGGACCTCTGTTTGCTTATCTGCCAATTCCTTCAATTTCTCAAGACGCTCCTTTTCTGCAATCTCAGCTGCTGTCAAAAAACGCCCACCCTGTCCGCGCGGTCTCCTCATGGCATGCTTGTGTCTTGATTCATGGAGGTAGGGTTTTCGTGTCCTAGCGATCTTCAAATTCTCTTCCAAGCGAGCTCTAGCAATTCGGCGCTTGAGTATGCGGTGGTACTGCTTAGCATTGACGTAGAAAGGCTGTTCTCCCAGCGGTTCCTGAGATGCTGCCGGCGAGTTATGCTGAGACTGGCGGTTTTTGGGAGACTCAGTAACCTCGTAATGGCCACTAGTGGCGCCATTAGCGTGCTGGTGGTCCAGGTAGTACGGGGACCCGTCCCCATCCCCGGACTCGGCGATAGTGGTACCTGTGGGATGCATCAAGGGGGGCGCTGGCTGCTCGTGCACATGAGGATTATAGTATGGCGAGCCTGCCTGGTCCTGGTAGTAGGCAGGGTCAGGAACCTGGTGTAAGGAGGCCATGATGGCGTTCTGTGTGAACTGTGATAGAAGTAAGCTCGACCTGTGAAAAATGGGCGCACGAACAACTTGCGGCGGCACAGTTAAAACAAGCAGTTAGTCAGAATAAGGTCACCCAGAGGTGTTGGGGTCCTGGATGATAGAGCACTACTGCCTTTGGAGTTCCTTCCAGTGTTCCTGCTAGTGCCCGAAGATAATACAGTGAACCCTCAAGAATTTTCCTGGGCGAATGTTTTGTGTCGCGGTTTCAATTCCGGTCTCCGGGCACCAAAATCCGGTTTTGGGAATTCCGAGACTCGGATATGTCTCATGCAGGGGAGGGCCTGGCAAGTGAATTAGATGCTAAAAGAGCTGAAAACATATAGCGACATCAAGAGCGAAAAATGCTTCACAGCGGGCTATCCTGTGGCCTCTCTGCTTGAAGAGGAAATCAGACGCATACAGTGCCTCAACGTCGATTATAAGCGCCCACTAGCGCTGTACGCCATATATTGGCAGCCAAATTTATGGCATGTACACAAGTTTCTAACGCTTACATGTGAAAAGACCGAATCCAGCTCAACCTTCGGGTGTTGCATGATCTAGGAAAGTACCATCTTCTCACTTTGGCACGTCCCTTGGCAGGATCTCGTGAAATATCTGTGGCCATACAAATTCATCAGCGGGCCCCGGGTTATAATTCTGGTCGTATAGTTCCTGTTCAGAAGCCCATAGGACAGGGCTTTCCACCGAGGTGAGTGCAAAGTTGGCTCCAAGGATCTCATCCTCTACGCAGTCCTGCTGCATACCTATGCGTTCTAGAATGTGGCTGTGGCGCCTTTGGATTGCTGTTAGTTGCTGTGATGCCTTTTTTTGGGGACCTTCTGTAGCACTGGGTGGTGATACCAATTGTTCCGGAGATAGTATATGTGGTCCCGCAGGATGGCTTACATCCACCGAATGTATATCAATTTCGGAATCTAGCGCCACAGGGACATTCTCTGTGACGTCCTGACTTGAAGAAGCCTTCTCTTTAGTTGTCGAGTGTTTGTTCTGGATAGTCTGAGGCCATTCACAGAGGGACCCGCTGTACTCACAGTTCTGGCAAATGGGGAACAGTGACTCGTCGCATTTTTTCTTTTTACGTCGACATGTCATACATCCCAGACGGGACCTGCTCTTCTTCAGAAGCGACATATGGTGTAGAATGGCAGTTGTAGGTGGTTGTAAGTAGTGTAGGATTGACTCATCCGAAAGTGGCAATGTGAAAAATTAAGCGCGCTTGCAACAATAATCTCAGACCGCGAAAATTCGGGAATGCAAAATTATTGTGCTGTATTACAGAGGGGACTCATCATAGGGTATATTTACGACAAGAACTGTATGTGGTGTCATTATGCCGCGCTTACTTATGCTCGGAAGTTGAACTTTGGGTTCTTACTGTTACCAGTATGATTAGTTGTTTAGAAAAGAAACTTTAAGGGGATATCCAAAGTCAGAGCGATACTTGCTCCAAAAGCAGATCTCAAGGCCAAGGGGACCGAATTAACTTACAAAGAATCTATTTTATCCGCTGACGGGTCAGTGAGATGTTATGAAATATTTTTGCAGCAAGTAGAGTCTTGTATCGCACCTACTCGTATGATAGGTCCTGTCTTTCGATAAGCAATTCATCTTTCAGTCAACATCTCAGGGCAGTATCTTGTTTTTAATGATTGATAAATATGATTCTCACTCTTCGAAGTCTGCAAAATGGGCGACTTTTATCGACAGCTATAAATACATGTTCGCCATAGATAGGCAACTGGAGCGATAAGGCTCAAACCTAAGCATCATTTGTGCACAATTACTTTTAGTAACCATCCTGAAGGTACTTTCCTCTCCTAAATGCCCGACTTAAGTACATCCTTACTCTTTTTGGGTAACTTCTTTTCTACTTTAAGTACAGATTCATCATCTCCTGCATATAACTCCATTTGTTCAACACGAGACACTGGCGTTTTCGTTAGCTCAGGTTTGCGCTAAATTAGTCCGAATAACATCGCCACGATGTCTGTTATGTCTCAGACGAAAGGGGAGGAGTTCAATTTGAATGCCTCAACTGCCCAATATGCATCAGCAGACGAAATATTCATTCATTTATCAGTGCCCCAAGTCCAGAAGTTAAATACAGAGTACAAGCAAAAAGTTGTCCAAGCCAAGCAGGACTTGCACAATTTAGTGGGCGAAAAGTACCGCGATTTGATCCGAATTGCTGAGGACATTAATAGCATGCACCTGGAAACGGGTGAAGTTGATTCCAGATTATCAGATCTTTCGTATGGTCGCTCCAAGTTTGTCAACTTCCATGATGCGAACCCTTGTGCCAAATTCGAGTCGACCTTGAGGGGTAAAAATGCTGAGCTCGCCAGAAACGACTCCAAGCTCACAATCCTCAAATACCTTATAAATATGACTCTTTTGTCGTTTGATTTGAAACTCATTTCTGGAAAATCAAACGCACCATTCAAGCACACTTCCAGATACATTCATCTCGCTAAAGTCTACTGCACAATTGAAGATGTTTTTGAAGACACTTTTGAGGCTCACCCTTACGTTCGTGAGAAGTTCCAGCGGTTCAAGACGAACTTCTCCTCGTTTTTGGAGAAGGAGTTGGCCAGCTACAACGCAAGCACAAATTCTCTCTATTCTAATGAAAGTGACATATATAAGCACTACAATATGTTGCAATTCAGTGATTTGCTCATTCCAGGAAAAAGCACTACATTCCTTGAGGACGGCACCATCGATATCTACGGCGAAGACGAAACAGAAGATATAAACTCGTTGGACGAAGATGAGTTTGATGACACGGAATGGGACACTCTGGAGCATTATCAGACGAACTCATCTCCTCTTGTGAACTTCTTGATTTCCTATATTATTTTGCACCATCACGACCCGCAGTTGCAAACCATGAATAAAGTGTTAGAGAAATTCGTTGTTCTCAGGCAATCGTATTTGGAGCGCCTTACGTCTGAGTTGTTGCTCATTCCTACACCCCAAATCATTAAAATCAAGTTGCTCAAGCTTTTCAACTTCATAGAAAATACCTGCCAATATGTTTCGCAGTATTTTGAAGAGCCAAGTGTTTCTCATAACGACCTTTTGAAGCACTTGATGAACTATACTACGACATGGAAGACCCAAGATGTCATTGGGTTCCACAATTGGTTCACTAAGGACGAAACACATGTCGACCAGGAAGCGTTCATAATTGCTCAATCTTCAGCCACCAAGTCTCTAAATTTTGAGGCTTTGACTAAATTTGCAAAAACTGCTTTTCTGTTTACAGAATCTGTCATTTCGAAAATCAATGA
The DNA here is from genome assembly GCA_030558325.1 of Wilhelminamyces tanticharoeniae. Lineage (NCBI taxonomy): Eukaryota > Fungi > Ascomycota > Pichiomycetes > Serinales > Metschnikowiaceae > Wilhelminamyces > Wilhelminamyces tanticharoeniae. Next base: position 131,472 of record JAJMSI010000019.1, on the reverse strand, counting down.
AAGTGGTGATGCGTTCCAACAAGTTTCTAAGTTGCTAGCATTGTTACACAACGTGGTCATCAATTTGAAGAAGGTTGAAGTTTATTCTGCCTCTAACCACAACAAAAGCATTTTAATTGAAATTGTTTGCAAGTCTGAACTTCTCAGCAACTTCTTGGAGCAGATCATTAATAGCGTCACAAGCGTCCACGACATACACTCAAAAAGTATTAACGAAAAGGACGATGCTGGCTCTGTTCTCTTCGCGATCACCTCAGCTCTTGAAAGGATTGCTCCCTCAAAAAATCTTGATGCAGCTCCAAGTTTATTCTCTACCAAATTGGTAAGTATGATGGATACAGACCTTGATAATTACATTGAAATGATGACGGAAGCGTCTGTTTCACGATCTTTGACAACAGCCTCCTCGTCTTCGACAGAATATGTTTGCAGCAAAATTAATGAGTGGTTCGACATTTACTTTGAGTTGACTGCTCTCCTCGCGACTTCTGCGGTATCCAATACGAATAACAATAGGACTAATCAAATTCTACCACATTTGCTTCACTTTTTGCGAAGAAAGTTTGAGTTTTTGGGAGATGAGTCCAGTAATTGGGGTGATTTCTCTGTGGAAATGTTGGAGAGAAGATTTAGCACCTTGAACTCTCACCTTACTGCGGCATTGTGGAAAGTTGTTTCTGCCTTATTGGACCACCTATCAGTCCAGGTGAAACATTATAGAGAAGTAAATGATGTCCACAATGTTTATTTCTTGCTCGGTGTTTTGATCACCTTGAAAGACAGAACAATTTCTGCGGGCAAAGATGAAATCAAAATCACAGAGAGTATAGATTCTATGGTCAGAGAACTTTACAGCTACATATTCAGCAATATCTCGAACGCAACTTTTGAAGATGAATTGTCGTTTGTGGATATGTTCACTCAAATTAACCAAAGCGTTATCAGGAAAGAATTCTCCGCTTTAGACGATGGCTTCATTCTCCCCTCTTTGAAGCTTGCGTCTTTGGTGTACAGGTTATCTAACAGGCTACTTTCGCCTGACAAGGCTGAAAGTAAGACCAACTACACGAAGGCTCAATTGTTTCTGAGCATGTCCGTGAGAGAATTATTTATTGAGATCAAGAATCAGTGGATTTGGGATGAGTTGATTGAGGGTATCATTTGGAAAGGTGTTTTAAGTTGCGGGGACAAGCAAAACAGAGACGTCAAGAGTGATGAAGAAGGTGTGATAACCAAGATACATCTGCATCAAGCTGCACAGATAATTTTGGCAAACATCATTTACTTGGTGTGCTTCACCCGAATTGGACCTCTTTCTATCACCGATGAGGAAGTTCAGAAAGAGGTGCTGCGGATAAACAGCGTTTCAGACATAGAGATTTCCGAAGCAGAGACCAATCTCATACTCAAGAAGGTCAACGAGTACTACAGATCCAACAAAGGAGTCTATTTGCCGATCCTGATTAGCTAGTATTCTTATAATGTACAATTAGTCTATTTTCTTTAGTAGAGGTATATTTTGGCACCACCCTCCGCCAAGTACTTCATGGCCTCAGTGGTCTCCTTAATATCCAACACGTTCTGGCACTTCTTGTCCAAATAGGAGTTGTCTAGGATGATGATCTTGACCTCCTTCTTGTCCAAGCGTGCCTCTTCATTAGCAAGAACTTTCAATAGTCTTCCAGGGGTACAGCACAAAATACGCGATCTGGTAGTGCCAATGAGCTTTAAGTCCACTTCGATTTTGTTCTTGTTGATCAATTTCAACGACGACCCCAGAAGATCCTTGACGGCACGGTGAACGTCGCAGGCGCGGATAGCAGACATGGAGAGGACAGCTATAAATTTGCGCTCTTCATCCTTCTCTGGTGGATGCTCAGTTTCCAGGGCTTTTTTCTTCTTACTGGCCTTGTTGGCCTTGGTGTTCGGTAACATGTTACTGAAACGTGAGTTCAAGTAAGCAGGGAAGTTTTCCAAAGAGCGTTTCTCTCCGAATTCGGCGGAAGACCGAATGTCAGTCTTGTTGAGATACTTTTCAGACAACTCCAACGCAGAAAGGTCTGGGTTCTTGTCGCGTATTCTGCCGTTCAAGTATTCTGCTATGACATCAGGAACGGTCTCAAGAGAGAGGTTCTTCTTTCTCTCTATGTCCATCTCCATTTTCAAACGCTTTTTGTCCTGAAGCTTGGAAGACTTCTTTCTCTTTTTGGGGTTGGCCTCTTTCTCCTCTGCGTTGTCGTCACTGAAAACGGCGCCCGAGGGCTCCGTTTCGACATCAGACGCCACGAGGCTATCGTCAAATTGCAAATCATCGTCCAAGTCGTCTGCAGCAGCAGAGTGCTCCGTTTTGGTCATTTTGGTGGAAGTTGTGTGGAGAAGAGATGACTTCTGAAAAATTTCACCGCGCGACACATAGATAGTGTGTCATACAAGGTACACTGAAAAGCACCATGTGGCGACTAACAGCCAGAAAGGAGTGTTCATCGTTAATAAGAGGCTATCAAGCATGTCGACGCAACATCTCGTTGACCGCAGAGCTCGAGCGCCTGCTAGACGCTGCTCCATACCATCCAGTGGTGGTTATCGGTGGAGGCCATGCTGGATGCGAAGCAGCTACTGGATCAGCACGCTCAGGTGCTCAAACTACGTTGATAACACCCGAAATAGCCAAGATTGGCACCGCATCCTGCAATCCGTCAATGGGCGGCGTGGGAAAGGGAACGCTATTGAGAGAAGTGGATGCCCTAGATGGCGTATCGTCTCGGGTCACCGATAAGGCCGGAATCCACTTCAAGATTCTTAATGCTTCGAAGGGTGCTGCCGTTCACGGTCCAAGGGCCCAAATAGACCGCGCTATCTACAAAAGCGAAATGCAAAAGGTCATTCTTAACTACGATAACTTGGCTGTTCTTGAGGCTCTGGTGGAGGATATAATCATAGGACCGCTGGACCAGACACTGTCAGACTATTCTGGAAGATCTTACGGTGCGATAAAGGGAGTCATCCTTTCCGACGGAACGGTCTTGCGCTCCTCCAAGGTCGTTGTTACCACGGGCACCTTCCTAGGAGGTGAAATCCACATTGGTTTGCGTTTCTACCCTTCGGGACGTATGGGGGAAGACGCCACTTTCGGCCTTTCGAAGACCTTCCACGAGGCAGGCTTCCGTTTGGGCCGTTTGAAGACCGGCACTCCGCCCAGACTCTCTTCCAAAACCATCGATTACACACATCTAACCCCCCAGCCGTCTGATTACCCTCCGCAGCCCATGTCCTATATGAACGAGAAGGTAGATTTACAAGAACAGCTCGTGCAGTGCCATATGACTTACACAACCAAGGAGCTCCACGACGTGATAGCTGCGAATTTAGAGAAGTCCATCCACATTAGGGAGACCGTCAAGGGTCCTCGCTACTGCCCCTCAATCGAGTCCAAGGTGATCAAGTTTCCCAGTAAAACATCTCATCTCATTTGGCTTGAGCCAGAGGGCTTGGACACCGACTTGGTGTATCCCAATGGCATCTCCATCACTATGCCCGAGGACATCCAGGAAAAGGTGGTGCGAATGATGCCTGGCTGTGAAAACGTCAAAATGGTACAGCCTGGATATGGAGTGGAGTATGACTATATTGATCCTCAAGAGCTCAAAGTCACTCTCGAGACCAAGCTTGTAGATGGCTTGTATCTCGCTGGCCAAATCAATGGCACTACAGGTTATGAGGAAGCCGCAGCCCAGGGGTGTGTTGCTGGCATAAACGCCGGTTTGGCCAAAATGAACAGGGCTCCCCTTGAGATTCTCAGATCTGACGGCTACACTGGTGTTTTGATTGACGACTTGATCACGAAGGGAGTGGAGGAGCCTTACAGAATGTTCACCTCCAGATCTGAATTCAGGATCTCTATCAGATCTGATAACGCTGACAGAAGATTGACCCAGAAAGGGTACGATTTGGGAGTTGTTAGCCAAGAGAGATATGATGCCTTCACTGAGGAGATGAGGCGATTTGCTGATATTAAAGATCACTTGAAAAGTATCTCGCTTTCTGGCGCGAAATGGGCCCCGGCTTTGAAAGGCGCCAGTCACCAGGTTAACTCTACCACGGTTGTTGATGGTTGGAAGCTTTTGTCATATAAAGGAACTGGGCTCGAGGACCTAATTCCTCAACTCCACAAGATCCTTCCAGATGGCCAAATTCCCGATATCTACGAGAATCTTAATACTCGTTTGATAGAGAGAATCAATGTGGATGCCACCTACGATCCCTGGTTAAAAAAAGAAGAGGCCCAATTGCGGGCGTATGAGGCTGACGAAAACCTACTTTTGCCCATAAACTACAACTACACCAATGAAGGTAATGTCAAGATATCGTACGAGGTATGCCACATCTTGAATACTATCCAACCCAAGACCATTGGTCAGGCCAGACGCATTCAAGGTATTACGCCTGCTGCTCTTTTTGAGTTGTTCAAATTGGTCAAAGGAAGACAAGAAGAATATGCATCGCAGAGAAATTCTCTAGCAAGATAGTACACTTAATGTCCCAAATTGTAAATATAATTAGTGTACAAAATATTTTACATGTGAATATCCCGAGGCAAGGCCTACAAGATTCAATACTCGGTCTCAGTACTAGTGTCACTATCACTGAAGTTTCCCATACTCTTTACACCTTCGTTGTTGTGCTCCAAATCTGACTCAGACGAAGTGTAGTCTGTATCTTGCGTCTTACCAGAGTTGCCGTTCATCGCTTGTAGTAAGCTATTCTCCAAAGATATGAGGTGTTCCAATGGGAAGAAGTCCTGAGCTAGATTGCTGATAACTTCGAGTTTAGTGCTTTCCTTTTCTGCGGTTCTGATGCGGTCAAGATATAACACCACGTCCTTGAGCAGAATTTGGCTAGAGCCACGATGTGTAGCATACGCTTCCAAGTCGCCACCTAAACTCAGCAAAAAGTCTCCAGACAACTTTTGAATGTGTGAGTAGGTGGCAGGAGCGAGGCGATTGATTCGCTTTTTCTTTCGTGGTGGACTATTCAGTCCATGTGTAGTAGAAGTATGCTGTATATGCTTCACCAAATGCCGAATTTTATTGAGTGGAATGTCAGCCAGTTGTGCTGGTTTCTTAGACGAAGCTGATCTCACCACCCTTCTAGAATTGACTAAGGTCCCCTCCTCAACAGGTTCATCGATTAGGTGACTAATGTCACCATTAATAGGGTCGTCAAGTAGTCCTGTTTGGAGGTCGCTATTGTAGTTATCGTCATTCATGACATACTGCTCATGAACAACACCCTTTGGAGATGTACTTGCAATGTCCCCTGGGTACAAAGTCGGCTCTTGAGGGGGAGTCACGATGTCACTGGGCGAATACTGATGGCCATTCCATGATGGCGTCTCAACTTCTCCTGTTCCGGCGGTCTCGGCCCCAAAATCTTTGTCGAATTTATTTGTGGGCGAGTTCGGAAAATCAGGTGCAGCATCCACGTCTTGGTCGTCATTTCGGATTTCGTAACCGTCGTTGGGGGTATACTCAGTAACGTTTAGCGCTGTAGAGGCAGACCTGTCTATACTAGCCAAGATATCGTTCGTGTCAATAATGAATTGCTGATGAAGTCGGTTGTGCTCAGTAGAAGGCCTCGACAAGGTGCCAGTGTTAGTATCAGAGAATCCAACTGAAGTGCGATTGGTGAGGTTTAGGTTATCAAAGGCAGGGGTGCCGACCAGACGATTCTCGATAACAAGACCTGTCCTATCATTGAGTGGAAGCTTGATTGTTTCTGGGGAGGCAGAAGAGATTGTATCGTTCTTTGGGATAGAATCGCTCGCATTTTTATCGATGCTTCGGTTCTTCTGGGCCTCCAAGATACGCTCCAAATATGACATGAAGACTTTCAGAGATTTTGTCCGCTCTGGTGGGGCAGGTTGTGGTACTTGAACTGCTTCTGTCAGGAGATTTACTGCGACCTCAAAGGCTGAAGGCTCTAGAATATCCCGAAGCTGTTCTGGAGACTTCAAGAAATTATCGCTTGGAAGTGGTAGGGAGTGGTCAAAATCGGTTGCTGATACCGGGGACTGAGTTTGAGATATTTTGGCAATGTGGTTCTCTTTAATATCTGGGGTTGGTGGACGCTCCCTGGCGATAGTCTCGTCAATTTGCACCTTACAAAGAAACCGCAAATAGTCGATGGTGACCGGTCCAACATAAGTGGAATCGTAAACAATCTGCCCGCTTTGCGTCGTGAGCATAGAGGAGCGTCTGCGACGTCTGCTAGTGACAGTTTCCCTGTATTCGCTTTCTCTTCTGGAGGACTCGTGGAAGTCACTGGCGCGTCTGTTGGGCGTCCTGGGCCGAGACCTAGAGTGAGACCGAGACCTAGACCGGTTCACTGGATGTGAAAGGTCCCTGGCCTTCCGCTCCTGTTGCAAGATGTCAGAAATGCTAGGTATCTCAGGTGGCGGAAGTCTGAACCTTTGCCCATAGTCGCGGAACGTGGGGAGAGAGTAGTTTGCAGCCAATGGGTCCGCTCTCACAACATTTCGTAGTGGCGTAGACGGTTCAGTGCGGCTCACGGCAGTCGCGGCCGCGTCCTGCACTTCATCTTCAGCCATGGGACCCTGTTTGTATTCTTGTTTACAATAGTGTGGTTTATTTGGGTGCGACTATTGCCGATATATGCAGACTAGCGATTTCTCCAGGCCATTTTATAGACACACAGACATATCTTTACTCATTGCGCGCTCGAATGTCTTCTGTTAGATCCAGCGAGACCAGCGACAGCTTATTGACGGCTTTGGTCTCCGGAACGTCAGCAGCTGCGGTGGCCGCCACCATAACCTTCCCGCTAGACTCCCTTAAGACACAACAGCAACTCAACAATAATGCGCTGGTGAAGAAGTACGGCATAGAGGGAAGCTACCCCAGTACACTCAACCATGTTTTCAAAGGAACCAGTGCCTTGGTGCTTGGAAGTGTGTTCAAGAACTCTGCTCGTCTCATTCTGTACAATTGGCTGTCCAAATTCATGGCCATCGATACCCACAATGCCAAGGGCGAGGGCGTCCAGAAGACCAGTGCACCGCGAATGGTGATTGCGGCTGCCATGAGTGCCTTCATGGAGTCCTTGTGGATAGTCCCGTTTGAAAACATCAAGATTACCATGATTCAAAACATGCTCTTGACCAACGAGATAGCTAAGAACCCCGATATCAACGTGACCGGCATTTCGGCCGTTCCGAAGCACCACAAGCCGGCTTCCAGCGTGTTCTCGAAGCAATACGTATCACCACATGCGTACTTAACAACGGAGGTGTTGGCGCAATACAAGACAGGAAAGCCGTCATCGCGGTTCACGCCAGGAGCTGGCCAGGCTAGCGCCAAGGACGCCCTCAAATTGCAGTATAACAAGCATCCTAGCACGTCGTTCTTTGGCACAGTCCGTGAGATTTATTCTTTAAAAGGTTTGAACGGCTTCACCGCGGGTGCTTCCATCACCATACTACGCCAGGTGGGCATCTCATCCATGTGGTTGTCGACGTACAATGCCACCAGACAGTTGCTTGATCCTCACAGCTCCACTGGCGAACAGAGTTGGTTTGGCCACAAGCATACAGCCATCCAGCTGACAGGATTGCATCTCTTTGCGTCGCTAGCGGTCATAGCAGTAACGCAGCCCCTCGACGTGATCAAATCCCACATGCAGCTGAAGAATGGAAAGAAAATCTACAAGGACTCCTTGTACACGGCATATAAGCTTTTCATCGATGATGGCCCGAGGGCCCTCTTTCGAGGCTCCCTTCCTCGCCTACTCAAGGTCACAATTAACGGCGGCCTCACGGCGTTAGTGTACAGCTCTATTGAGAACGTGGTGCATGTGGCGGGTGGTCAGACAGTGTTCAGTTACTGAGGAGCGCAATGTATAGATATATACAAGACACGATAAATAGAATGAATACTATCTTGGCGGTACTGAAGCCTCATATCCTAATCCTCGATATATACGGGCACTAATATCTTGCCACTCTTATGTTTGACGCCATTGAAGCTCTTAGCGAGTAATCCGCCTGCAAAGCTTGGCTGGCTAAAGGCGATCTCTCCCCTTCCGAGAGTTATGCCGTAGACGGTATTTCGCTGGACAGCTTCGAGAAGCCTCCTAGCTAGACCAGTTCTGCGCCACTTTGGGGCCACCCAGATCCGAGAGACGCCTAACTTGATCTGCTTGTTCACCTGGTTCGGAACGGTCTGTTGCGTCTCGAATACCATCCATCTGCTCTGGCTAGCGGAGTCCAATATTGGCTCAGTAACACATAAGCCAACTGCTCGGTTTGCTACAACGACCACGAAGGCCCTTCCCTGGACTGCAGTTTCTGTGGCCAGTTTCCACAGGCCGGATGCCTCCGGCGCGCTGAGTTCTCGGTTCACCATTGCAAGAATCTGCTCAACGCGACCCACAGAGGCAGATCCGTGACTCACACTAAATATTTGGGCTGTCAGGGTGATGTAACTGCCCTTATTGGAGGCCTCTTTGACAGTGAATTGGGCAGAAACTGAGTCCTTATCACTCTTTTCCCAAGGAAGCCCATTCATGAAGTCTCCGTGGTAGGTAATGTGAACAGCCCTATCCTTTTGGATGTGTTTGAAGAAGGTCATTCCACACTCTTTGCATGTCTCAGATTGTGCGCTGGACGCAAAACTCAAGACTGTCTGTATTTTGGACTTATTCTTCTTGTTATGAATGACTGCCAGCTCAGACAGCTGAGCCCTGCGACGTTTCATAGGCCATGTGTGGGTGGTTCAATGTAAACGCCGAACTGGAGGCGGAAGTCAGAGCATTCTTCGAATTTTCTGCGAATATCCCAGAAATGCGCTCCCCCACATCGGACCACTACATTTTACACCATAACCCCAATTAAAATGTCTTCGGCCTACGCCAATCTTCTCCCCGTCAACGGCCAGTGGAAGCAACAAATCACTGACTTCCTCTCGGAAGATGTACCTTCCTTTGACTATGGTGCCTTTGTGGTGGGCAACAAGGAAGAGACTGGCTCTCTCTACTTAAAGCAGTCAGGTTTGATTTGCGGTGTACCTTTTGCAGCTGAGGTATTCAAGCAGTGTAATTTGGAGGTCGAGTGGCACTACAAGGAGGGTGACTTTATTTCTGAGGATAAGTTGGCTGAGAACAAGGGCAAGATTGTGGTGGCTACTGTGAAGGGCCATGCGAATGACATCTTGTTGTCGGAAAGAACAGCATTGAATTTGCTTGCCAGAGCCTCGGGTGTGGCCACTCAGTCCTTTATCACCAAGAAGTTGGCGGACGAGAACGGCTACACTGGTCTTATTGCGGGTACCAGAAAGACCACTCCTGGCTTAAGAGTGCTTGAGAAGTACTCCATGTTGGTGGGCGGCGTGGACCCTCATCGTTACGACTTGAGCTCTATGGTGATGTTGAAGGACAACCACATCACTTCCACTGGCAGCATCACCACCGCAGTGCAGCGCGCGCGGTCTGTTTGTGGCTTCGCTGTGAAGGTAGAGGTGGAAGTGAGCTCCGAGGCCGACGCAAAGGAGGCCATCGATGCGGGAGCTGATGTGATCATGTTAGACAATTTCAAGGGCTCTGAGTTGCAGGAGGTGGCCAAAAGTTTGAAGAAACACTATGAGGGCAAGAACAAGGCCTTCTTATTGGAGTGCTCTGGCGGCTTGACTTTGCAGAACTTGAGCAGCTACCTATGCAACGACATCGACATCTACTCGACCTCTTCCATCCATCAAGGCACGGGTGTAATCGACTTCTCATTGAAAATAAATAGCTAGATATGCACCTCAACGGATAGAAGAAATACTCTTCAAATCTATGCTCTGGAATCCGGAGTTGAAGCCTATAACGTCTGCCACGTTCCCAAGCACCCTAGAAGTGCCCTCGTCCACCTTCTTTGGATTCTCGAAGATAATCTCGTGCTCCTCCACTAAGCGGCTCAGGTTCGCCTGAAACAGTAGACCGGAAGACTGGCTCAATACGCTGTTGTTCTTGAGGATATCATTGGCAATGTCTGGTTTGTGCGGAAAGGCGCTTTTGCTGGCAGAACTGGCTTTCTTTCCAAAACAGCGTATGGCCCGAATGTGCGAGTCCTTGCCATCCTGGTGGTTGGCTAACACCACCAATTTCACGACAAAGCACTTTAGCACTCCGTCGTCGCGGATGCCATTGAAGATGATGTGCGACCACCCGATGGGCTTGTTGAAGTTCACGGTGCACACCTCGTTCAAATCCCAGCCTGAGCTTCCAGCCATGATCTTGATCATGGACGGTGTATACGACTCGTCTAGCGAGAAATTGGTGAATATGGAAATCCTTTCTAGGGATACCCTTTTCGAGAACTGAATGGTGACCGAATGCGGGTTGCTTAACTGGTTGTTGTTCATGGTGTTTGTCGTGGCCGAATTCATGTTGTTGTTTCCGTTGCTGCCGTCCGATTGCCAGAAGGACTCAGGTGAGTCGTCCCGTAGCTGGTTAATTCCGTAGCCTTGCTTGTATGTGGACAACTTCCAGTGGGCAAGCTGTGATAGGTCGATGAGCTGAAGCGACTCCAAGTCTTCCAAACCCTTCTTGTAGTATGCTTGTTGAATTTGCTCAAATGTGGGCTGGTCTGTCATGGCATTGGACGCGTCCATACCAGAGCCTGTTTCGTTGATGCGCTCGTCGTGCAAGTCTTCATCGTCACCAGAGTCTTGCTCAAACCGCCCGTAATGGCCTCCCTGAAGGTCTGAGGCTGATGCGGATGCAATGGAGTCGATAAGTTCCTCCTGAGATATGGCATCCTGAGTCTGCAACTCATGGTGCAGAGAGGACGCTATCGCATTGAAAGATGAATTGTGAGTAGCAATGTCAGTCCTACTAGATCCGTAGTTGGGTCTGGAATGGCCGTCCTCAGGCCAATAGCCAGATGCATTCATGGTGGAAGGTTTCCTATCATGACTTTTACGTCGCGAACTTTTTTCGCAATATAATGTGTGCATGAAGACAAACCGTAAAAAGCTAAAAAAGAGCCAAAAAATCGCAATTTTATGAATATATATGAGGCTGAGCGGACCAAAATCAAAGGAGAACCGGAAAACAAACTGTGCAGGTCAAAAAGACAACAATAAAACACGTCTAGGATACATTCACAACGCCACATCGTTCAACGCGTCAGCGGCCTTGCTGGCCTGCACCTCCACCTCGTCGATCACCTGCTTATCAGCGGCATCCGCTTCCTCTGCTGTCTTTTGGTCGGATTTGAAGCTGCTGGTAGTGGTATTCTGCTTCTCTGGTTCCGCAGACGCCTCCTTGACCTCGGAAAGATCCGCTCTCACAGGCTCCGAGGCCTTAGAGTTGTCGTCGATCAACGTCTCCTTGGGCAAGTTAACCTTGCTGGTACTGTCCAAGTTGATCAAGGTTGCCTTTCCAGTAGTATTAGCGGCGCTGGTACCGCTTAATACCGGACTTTGCGACCTGTGTGGCGACAACGAGCCGCTGTTAGCCTTGCGGGGCTGAGGGGCCATTCTCTGGGGAATAAATGACGTCTGGAACGTTTCGGCGTTGGTGATACCGTGTTTCTTCAACGATCTTCTCTTCAAGGCGTCCAAGTAGGTCAACTTTCCTCTCAACTTGGGGCCAAACTCCTTGCCGTCCTTGTCGTAGTAGACCAAGTCGCCCTCCCCCTCATCTTCGTCACCAATCATATAATCATCATCTCTGGAGCTGTCTAAGAATCCGTTATCAGTATTGGTCTCGGACTGGTCAATTCTGTAGTTGCCGGCCTCCAAGTCATTGACAAAGATGAACAAGAACTCCTGGAAGCTGGAAGCAACCACCAACTTGGTATCGTACTCTCTACCGAAGATAATAACCTGACCCCAATGACCGGCGGGCCCGGGTGCAAAGTCCAAAGCGAGCTGATTGCCACAAGAGTCCTTCGCGATAGGTACCCAGCCTCTGTGCGCGTAGAAGGGTTGAATGGAATTGGGCGGGATAGACTTCTGGTTAGCCACAAACGAATTACTGACGCTTTTGGGTGTGCGAGAAGACGAAGCAGACGGCTGCTCGTCATTCTGCTTCTGCTGGTGCTGCATGATGTACTGCTGTTTCTCCAAGCGCTGCGACACACGGGCCCAGATTGCGTACTCCTCGATGATGCTTTCGATGTCTAGCAACACCAAGCCCATCAACAAGCCCGTGGGCTTGCCGCCGCGGAACTGGCCGTCGTGGAGCTTGTAGAATTGGCGCACCTCCACCGGCAACGAGCCGATGGCCAAGTCATTCTCAAACTCGTTCAAATCGGCGGTGGTAGCGCCATCGTTCAAGTTGTCACCCAACTCGGGGTACTCCTCTTCTAACCAAGCCTCGATACGCGACCATAACGAGTCGATGGACGGCAATGGCGGCTGGCCGCTGGCGTTGAAGCTCTGCATGGGCACATCGTTAGAGTTGCGCGCGTTCAAGTTGGTGCTGGATGAACGAAGACCAGGGCGGTAGCCCACGTTGGAGGACGAGTTATTGGAAGGGTTTTCGCCGTCCACGAGGGAAGCGGCAGACGAGTTGTCAGCCAAACGATGCAATTCATGGAGTCTCGAACTGGAGCTGTTTGGTTGGCCCACCACATTGCCGCTGCCCAAGGCGTTATTCTTGTAGGGCAGTCCGTAGGACGCGTAGTGGTCCTCGGTGGTGATGGAGTGCATGAACGCCTTCAAGTTGTCGAGCAAGCCCATTGTGAGTTGGGGGAGCCGGAGCAATCGCTAATGGCGGCGTTTGGGAGTTACACGCTGCTGAAAAGACACAGGGGCAAAGCCTAAGGTGGGGGCGAGAATATGTGGCGCACGTGACAGTAAACTGAGCAAAAAAGGCGATTGGGCGACCGTCTAGTAAGATGGCTTAATATCGTCAGGTAGTTTTTCGTGTTGGCCAACTGTGGAATGCGATGAAATCCTTGACAAGGCTGTGTACAGGACACTTAAAAAATGCTATAATATTCTATGTAGTAAAAGCTTCAAACTGCCTGGCTGATGAAGTTGGTTGCTGTGAGCGGTTGTATGGGGCTTCAAAGTATATTGAAACTTGCGGGGCGAAAGCTGGGCGAAAGCTGGGCAAAACTGGGCGCACCGTTTGAAATATACAGGACCCCATGCAAAGAAAACCATACTATACCCGGCCGTTATCCAAACAGGTCACATCCTTCGTGCTCCAGTCAAACTGGGGCCTCAGGGAACTCATAATAGCTTTTAGAAAGTTATCTGCGAGACATGAGACTGTTTTGGTACTTTGGTCCGTAGCAAACACAGAAGGAAGGTCACCGACAGCAGCTTTTTATAGTCTCAGAGCTCAGAATGATTGTGTTTCCCAAACACTCAATTGTTGCAAAGACTATGTTCCTGAAAGCAGGCAATTTTTGCACTTATTGATCGCCATTAACAGCGCCCGTTGGGAGCTGTGAATTTGGTTTTGGAATGGACCTTCTTGCCAGCCGGGCTTGGTATCAGGGTCACCTCCGGCTCACACCTATGCTCACGAAGGTATTCTGCAAGGTCTGTTCCAAAGTAACTATGGAGCAAGCCAGGAACGGAGAAGTCCAAATCCGAAATCTGCGATGCCTGCTGTATCAAGTCGTAGTTCAACGCATCGCTCACCTTAGAGTCTTGGGCGTATAACGGGCTTCTTAACACCGAGTCACGAGTCCAGTGGGCCACGGTGGGTATTTTTCCAGACGCCCTTCCGCTTATCAACTTCAAGTACTGCTGCAAGCGCAACAAGCTAGCCTCCAAGTCCGGCAGCTTGCAGTGATCATCGTCCTGTAAGTCGTCGGGGATGAGGTCGGTAGCTATAAGCTTGACCACAAGCTTGATCAACCCCGGGAAGCGGTCTGTGCCGTTGATAATTTCGTCTGCCGTCAACTTGGCCTCAGTGTAGCCATCGGTATGGATTTCGGTTGCATTGGGGTCCTTCTCATGGAGATGAAGCTGCAGATCCTTGCAATAACCGTTGAGATACACCTCAGCGCTGATGTGGTCGTTACCTCGGTTGATGAAGCGGTCGAACCACGTAAGGTCGTAGCCGGCGAAATCGGCAGCATCAAGATTCCAGGTAGTAGGGTTTCGGAACCAGAACTTGTCATTGATGGCCGCGTCCACGCGGTGCGCAATCTCCATGTTAGCATCCACCTTCAGGATAGCCATGTAGAAGTTCGGTCTAAACTTCAAGATGGCCTTGGCCACCAACGTTATGAATACGCAGTAGGCAGCATTCTCAAAGTCCGTGAGCTGGATGTCCATGGGCCTGAACTCTACCCTCCAGCCGGGTTTCTCCTTCAACTCCTCAGGAGAGATGTCCTTGGGGTAGAGAGCAGGGGGCTTGAACCGTAACGTCTGCCAGTTTGTGGACTGGATGTTCTCAAAGTGATCGTTCTCCAACTCATCATCCTGGTTCACACGCTCCGAGAACAACACTAGAGGGTCGCGTATAAACAAGTGCGCGAAATGGCGCGCCAATAACGGGTCAAAGAGCTCACTGTCTACCAACTGCCCGTAAACCTTGTCGTTGATGGGAGAGCAAATGTCGTTGTAACGGTCGCTATAATAGCCAGTATCGTAGAGCTGGTCGCCTAAGTAACTGTCGATAGAGTCGTACCGCGACTTGGGCACCTTCTGAATGGGTTTCCCGTCGTCAGTACGCAAATTAGTGTCACCGTGACTGTTAATGATTCGGTCTCCATTGACGCCACGACCACCGCCCAACTCAGCAACGTGGTTTTTTAAGTCCTGTGAAACCAGTAAGCCTCCGAAGAAGTCATAGCCACGATAAGGCTCCTCGTCGCGCTCCACGAATGTTCTGTCGTCCACGGCACCGCTTATCACGTTCCACCGCACATCCTGATCCACCAAGAAGCCCTTGAAAATAGGTGCAGCTGCAGAAAGAGCCAAAAACACTGGGGTCAACGGAGCTAAAGAGTCGTATAAATAGCGTGCCTGCTGGATATTCTGGGCTTGAAAAGTGACCTGGAGACACGACGAGCCCATCCCAAAGCCCATGGAGTCCATGTAGACGTGCCCGGGTTTAGCAGCACCGAGAGCAGCTTCTCCATCAGCCGCAAATAAGTCCCGGGCTAAGGGAATGGAGTCATCGAGCAACTTGGTGTTTCTATCAGGATACATCGGAAGATTGATGGCCACCTTGTGTCCACGTCTCTTCCGGATATTGGCAGTCAAAGTGGGGAATCTCACATGTCTGTTGATGATCTCATCTGGTAAGAAGAACGACTGAGAAGCCGGACCTATGGGCTTGGCGTGAGGCGAGGTGAAGCCCGCGCAGCCCATTCGCGGAAACGCCGTGAGCGTCAAGGGCTTGATGTTTTCTGGTAACTCCAGCTCCGATACCAAGCGTCTCTTGATCATGTTAGCCTCCACGTAAAGGTAGTCGGCAAAACATGTCCCGTCGTAGGGCCTCAAGGGAGTAGCCTCAAGCATGAATCGGCCATATTCCGGATGGAACAGAATGTTGTTCTCCACAGACTTGCGATAAGAAGCCGGTTTCTCAGGATTGTTCAAGTCGTCCAAGATGTAGTCCTTGTCTATGGACAAGCGAGCGGTCCTTTTGTTGGCGTCAACATCTACCAACATGTACTCGAGCTCATCTCCCCAAAAGAAGGCGTCGTTAGTCCGAGAACTAGCGTGTTGCCGAAAGATGTTGATAAGCTGGATGATGCCGTGCCCGCGGACATGCTCGTTGTGGTGACGAGACTGACGCCAGTCCAACGGAGTTCCTAGCGAAAGAAGACCCATATTAGCCGTTTAGGGGCGAAGAAATGAAATGTCGATGTTAAAGGGCTGGTCAGCAGTCTTTCCTTAGGATCAGAATCCTGAAGAGTATTGTTATGAAGAAGGCAAGCTCAGACAGCAAAGCGAGCTGCTTTTAGGTACTTGAACACTGTAGTAGTAAAGATGTGGAAAATGAGATGGAATTTTTTTTTTCTACAGGACTTGCATTATTAGTAATTAATAAGCCGATCTGCCTAACCCAATCACCAAAAGAAGAAGAAGAGGTTATTTCAAGTAGTGGCCCAAGGCTCGTCCTGTTCAAGAGTGGGAAGACTGCTGATATCGAGAAACTTCTGGCGGCAGGGTGTGGATTATGAGACTGATCTCGCCAGCTCACGTGACCTCCGCATTGGGTAATTCCTTTGATAACCACCTTTGGGGCTTTGGCCCTTTTTAGCCTTCGAAAGCGTAGCAGAGAAAATAGCCCACGATAACTGCATAGTGCTGTCCTTAAAGCACAAATTAATCAATTCTCTTCGCTCTTGTACTCCCCTTTTTGCTTTTACAGAATCATACTTTCGTTTTTTGCGCTGTCTCACATTCCCTGTGTGAAAAAAGGGCTTTGTTCCTTCAGTGTGCGAGCACAACTTAACATACGTCATTAATCTCACTCTGTTTCTCGTTACCATTATATTTCGCTTCATCTCTCGTACCGAAATCGTCTAACTTATTATTCTGAAGATGTCCTTTGCATATTGCTGCCCAACTAACGTACTTAGTCACGTGACATATCTTAGTATAAGCCCTCCACATTAGACACCACGCAGCCGGGACCGTCACCTCTGGCAGCCAACTTACCAATGACCACGGGGTCCTCGCCCGAAGCACGCAAGTTGGCCAAAAGCCGGTCCACCTTATTCTCCTCCGCAATCAACACCATGCCCACGCCCAAGTTGAACGTCTTCAAGAGGTCATCGTAAGGCACGTCACCCTGCTTTCCGAACCACTTGAAGATGGCCGGCACCTCCCACGTGCTCATATCCACCTGTGCCTGTAAGTGGCTTGGCAATGCTCTAGGAATGTTCTCCACAAGACCGCCTCCGGTGATGTGCGCCAATCCCAAAAGCAAGTTCTCCGCCACTGACGGCAACAACTGCTTAACGTAGATACGAGTGGGCACCAAGAGCTCCTCACCGATAGTGCGGCTAGAGTTCCAAGGTGCCTTCGAGTGGTAGTCGTAGTCGCCACTCTTCTCGATTATGTGTCTCACCAACAGGAAGCCGTTGGAATGCACACCGTCAGAACGGACACCCACCAACACATTTCCGGCGGCCATAGCGCCGGTGTTGGGCAAGATGCTGTTCTTGTTAACAGCGCCCACTGATGTTCCGTTGGTGTCGTAGTGGCCGGCATCGTACATACCCGGCATTTCACTAGTCTCTCCTCCCACCAAAGCACATCCAGCTTGGATGCACCCATCAGCAACTCCACTGACGAATTGAGCGGCCACGCCAATGTCTAACTTTCCGGTCGCAAAGTAATCCAAGAAGATCAATGGCTCAGCACCCTGGACCACCAAATCGTTAACATTCATAGCCACCAAATCGATACCCACAGTGTTGTGGATGCCCATGATCTGGGCCACGCGCAACTTAGTACCCACACCATCAGTTGCAGCCACCAAAAGTGTCTCATCAGTGTTGTAACCGGCCTTGGCAAGATCGAAAAGGCCGCCAAAACCACCAATATCGGAATCGGCTCCAGGACGAGCAGTAGACTTGACCTTGGCCTTAATTTGTTCCACCAACAAGTTACCATTGTCGACAGAAACACCAGCCTCGGCGTAGGTGACACCAGAACGAGTCTCGGCGGCGCGGAATGCCCTGTGCGCGATGTCCTTACGGTTGTATTTCTTGCTGAAGGAGACGTGGTCCACAGCACCGTAAGCCTTGTCAACAGATTCACGTAAAGAGGAGGCAACAGCGGTGGCAGCAATAACACGGCCTCCAGCAGTGACAACCTTTCCGTCACACTCAGTAGTGCCAGCGTGAAATACGTACGTGTCCTTGGGGGGCGTCTTCACGGTGATTTCATCACCCTTCTCGTACGCCTCAGGGTAACCACCCGCAGCCATCACCACAGTGGTAGAAAACTTGTCCTCCTGAACAGCAATGTTGACGGAATCCAACCGGTGCTCAGCAGCAGCCAAGAAGATTTCAGCCAAGTCGGTCTCCTCGGTCAAGAGAGGCAATACCGTCTGGGTCTCGGGGTCGCCAAATCTGACATTGTACTCCAACACCTTGGGTTCCTTGGATGGAGACAACATGATTCCCACGAACAAGACACCCACCATGGGGAAGCCATCTTTGCGCATGCCATCGATGGTGGGCTTGATAATTTGGTCGTTAATCTGCTGCAACACCTTCTTAGTAGCGATGGGAGCAGGCGCGTAGGCGCCCATTCCACCGGTGTTGAGGCCAGTGTCGCCATCCCCAGCTCTCTTGTGGTCCTGAGCAGCAGGCAAGTTGAAGAACGAATAACCATCACTGATGGTCAAGATCAGCAACTCATCGCCCTCCAAGTACTCCTCAATGACGATTTCGTCGCCCGCAGAGCCGAAGTTCTTGACCACCATGATCTCGTCCAAACCTACAAGGGCTTCGGCCTTGGTCTCAGGAATCAAAACACCTTTGCCAGCAGCAATGCCGTCGGCCTTTAACACAATCTTGTAGTCCACTTCCTCGATATGTTTTCTGGCGTCCTCCACCGAGGTGAAGTTTTTGAAACGCGCAGTGGGGATGTTGTGTTTCTCCATAAACTGCTTGGAGAATGCTTTAGAGCCTTCCATGACAGCAGCCTTGGCCGAAGGTCCAAAAACGGGAATGCCCACAGCGGTGAAGACAGAGGTAATTCCATCCACCAAAGGCTGCTCGGGGCCCGGCACCACCAACCCGATGTTTTTAGAGACAGCAAATTTCTGCAAGTCGTCAAAGTGCTTAGGAGATCCAGACAAATTGGGCACGTTGGTCACCTTGCTGTTGAAGGCGGTGCCTCCGTTGCCTGGTGCCACGTAGATGTGGCCCACCAGCGGCAGCTGAGCCAACTTCCACACGATGGCATGCTCTCTGCCACCGTTGCCGATAACAAGGATATTGAGGGGGGACATTGGGCGTGTTGTTGCACGATATGTGGCGGAAGGAGGTTACGATGAGGTTATAAGTAGGAAAATTCGGGGTGATGAAATTTGACTCGGGCCACTATCACCGCGAAATATGGTGTATGGGTGCAAAAGGGTGGTGATGAGGAACACAAGAACGAGGGGTGGGAAGAGGAGGAAGAACGGAAGGCTGGGAACGGAAGGAGTTTAATAATCAAGAACGGCGGGTAATGAAGGTTTTGGGAAAGTTTTACTTGGGGACAGCTTTTTTACGGTGCTATGCCTTACAGAGGTCGAAGATCTCTTGGGGAGGGTCGTTCAAAGTGGGATATACGCCAAATATGCCCTGTGCCAATTACTACAATATAGGTTCAATGTAATACAAGGGTCGTTTTACACTCACCGAGTTTAAGGACTAGAAGCGACATTCCTTTTTTGTTAAATGTTCTCATGCATTTTGTTCTTCCAAAATTCTTGAACTCTGTTGAAATTATGCGAAATCTAAAAGTACTTAAGGTTAATAAAAAGTGACCAGCACGGCGGAAAGCTGAAACCTAACGATAGGGATCTATGTTGGTTTGTCACGCACAGAGAATGCTTTACATGCAACGATTGCAAATTAGGCCCTTTTCGTAGTACATCCCAGGGATATCAACTTTCAGTTTCGCATCTACGCTGCGAACGTCTCCACCAAAACCTGCGGTGTTGAGACGGGGTAACACCACCACCTGATTCAAATACAACAGCGCCAAAGCCGGGAAGTAATCACCTAAACATTAATTTTCGCTTAGTCTTCTTCCGATTCACATTCGAAAAATGATTCTGGCGTTGTCCCCACTGTCATCAGCTATTCGCAGCCTTTCATTGGCCCCTTCTCACCCCCCAAAATTGCACGCAATCCCAACTTTCCCGGCCAGATGCAAACACTCCCTCCGTTTCGTCAGACCACCCTACCACAACTTCGGCAGCCTTTCATCTCCCATATTTCTACCCATGCACGTTCACACGTTGGCTCTCTTTACTGTTCGCAGCCCATCGTGTGAGGTACACCAAGTCTTAGACGACTCGAGGTCATGTGACTCCTCGGATGCAGTACGTTTCCTGTCCGTATCGGCACCCCCCCTTTGTTTGAGGCGCCTTCATGCTAACTTGTAACGAGGCGAAACAGCACAGGAAGATTTGAACCTCGGCTGATGTTCAGCCGAGGCAGCATATAGTCAGAGCAGGCCCCGGCATCTCTGGATTCTACTCTTTAGTCCATTACACCTACCGTTCCCCCGATCTCGCGATACTAAGCCTAACACATCGCACTACAAAAAGTGAAATATTCAAATACGCCAGCCTCACGTGCCCAGCGAATGCCCGAGCCAGAAACAAAAAAACCCAAGACGATGATGAAAATCTGTACCCACTCGGGATCCTTCCATGCTGACGAGTCGTTGGCTGTGTATCTCGTGCGCTTATTGCCGAAGTACAAGGACGCGCAGTTGGTGAGGTCCCGCAACCCGGCGGAATGGGAGACCAGCGACTTGGTCATCGATGTCGGAGGACAATACGATGGTGGCGTCAAGTGGTTCGACCACCACCAACGTGACTTCAATGAGACTTTCTCTGCAGACTTCAACACTAAGTTATCGTCCGCCGGCCTTGTGTACAAGCACTTCGGTAAGGAGATCATCCAGCACGAGTTGCAGTTGCAGAACTCCTCAGAAGTGGACTTCTTGTACGTTAAGCTCTACAAGGAGTTTATCGAGGCGTTGGACGCCAATGACAACGGTATCAACAACTATGACAAGGATGTGGAGCCTCGTTTCAACGACAAAAACATCACCTTGCCTTCTATTGTGTCCAGATACAACCCTGCATGGAACGAGAGCTCTACTGACGCCGACTTCGACCGCGCTTTCGAGACCAGCAGCGCTTTCATGGGTCTGGTGTTCTCTAGCTTGTTGAACGGGTACGGGAAGAGCTGGTTGCCTGCCAAGGGCATCGTTGTGGATGCGTTCAAGAACAGATTCAACGTGCACGAGTCGGGCGAGATCCTCGTGTTGGACCAATTCTGCCCTTGGAAGGAGCACTTGTACGCGGTGGAGAAGGAGAATGACGCCCAGGGCGTCATCAAGTTCGTGTTGTTCGCAGACTCCTCTACCAAATGGAGAATCTCCACTGTCTCCGTGAGTTCCACCTCCTTCGAGTTCAGAAAGGGATTGCCCGAGCCATGGAGAGGTATCAGAGACGAAGAATTGAGCAAGTTGACTGGTGTTCCCGGCTGTATTTTCGTGCACGCTGCTGGCTTTATTGGTGGTGCTCAGACCAAGGAAGCTGTCCTTGAGTTGGCCAAGAAGTCGTTAAAGTAGAGTACTTCAGTTTTCGAAGGAAGGCTCCCTAGACGAAGTCGTAACAAATTGCGCAGAATGAGTGAGCTTTCTTCCAGGTGTGCTCTAAGGCTCAGCCTTTTTCTGGACCATATAATCAGCTTATGTGCTCTCTACGTCAAAAACAGTGTCACATATACGGCATGAATTCGGGACATATTATATAGGTAAAAGCAAGCGTGTCAGCCCGGTTTAACTGGTCATGGAGATGAAAACACCGTTCTGGTGGCACATGGTCAATTGGGCCGACTTTTTAGGGGGATACTCCGCATCGTCTCTGTTGACCAAGTTAGGGAACAACTGAATCAACCTAGTGACCACGTAAGAGACTTCAGTCAAGGCAAACTGCTGACCTAAGCAGATTCTGGGGCCGCCGTTGAACGGAACATAAGCCCATCCTAAGCGCTTGAGGTCGGCCCATCTCTCTGGCCTGAAAACATCGGAGTCCTTACCGTAAAATTCAGGCAATCTGTGGGTAGCGTAAACAGAATAAGCCACAGTGGTGCCCTTACCCACGCGGATAGGCTTGGTTCCATCGACACCACCACCGCGAGGCAAGGTGGTCTCCTTGGTCGAAACACGGAAGTTGACAGGAACAGAGGGGTACATTCTCAACACCTCGTTCAACACGAACTTCAAATACTCACATTTCTTCAATGACTCGAAGGTAATTTCTGAAATGCGCGACTCATCGCCCAGGCCAAAGTGGGTGTAGATCTCCTCCTTTAACTTAGCAAAAACCTCGGGGTTACGTGCCAACTCGAAGAAAGTGAACGATAACATACCCGCAGTGGTGTCTCTGCCCGCCAACAAAATGTTCAACAACTGGTCCTGCAACACTTTGGGCTCACGTGTCTGCTTGACCAACTCATACAAGAAGATGTAGCCGCCCTTGGACTTCTTGTCCAACTCCTCCTGAGGCGTTTCCAACGCCTGCCGCACGTAGTGCGATGCAAATTTGTGCACGCGCTCGTTGCTCTCCCTGAACTCCTTATTATTCACAAGAAAGTACATCATTTGCGTGTAGGACCGGGTAGAGAGGTACGCCTGGGATGTGTTGAAAGCCTCAGCAAAGCCAGCTTTACCGTCGAAGTTTGCGGTACTAGAGTCATCCAATGAGTCCACAGACTCACCGAACAAAAATTCCGTGGCGGTGTCCACGGTCAACCTGAAGAAGTAGTCCTGGATATTGATGGTAGCGCCTCTGTAGGAGTCAATGTGGGCCGCCAACTTCTGCAAGTGCGGCTCCAAGGACTGCACGTGGGACACCTGCTCCCTGGCAAATTGTGGTCTCAACATGGACCGCGAGCTCTTCCACCCCTCGCCATCGAGAGTGAAAATACCGTCGCCCAAAAGGGGCTTGAAATGCGCGTGTCTCACACCCAAGGCAAAGTCGGTAAACTGTGTTGCCAACACCGCCTTGATGTTCTCGGGGTCGACTGTGCACACCACAGGAACGCCCATGAGATACAAGTCGAAGGTGTACTTGTCAACGGTATCGAAAATGGTCTTGATGTAATCAAGCATCATACCTGAGGCTTTGACCCTCAACAACCTGAAGAGCATGGGGATCGCAAAGGGGCCGCAGTCCGCGTAGGTGAAGAGCTCTCCGCATCCATGTCTCTGCTTAAACCTCCGAATGTGCACCCAGTTAGCGATGTATAAGACCACAGCCGCCACAACAGCAGCAGTGTACCATTTGAATAAATACGGCTCAATGGCCTCCCAATGTTCTGCTAAGCTCATGTTAGGCCTTCCAAGTGTCTGGGAGGGGGCAATTTGGCTCTTAAATACTCCGCTGCTACTATAGTGGGGCAGGGTCCCCTGCATATAGACCACTTCGGCATGTGAATTCCTCAACGGTCAACTCCGCAGCTTCCCCACAAGCCGCTTACATAAAGTCTTGTTCAGGGTAAAAACAACTGGCAAAATAGCGATTACGTGCCGGAACCACGCACATTGCCGGGGTCAAGTGTTGGAATTTGCAACTCGGGAGCGTTTCACATGCAAAAGCGACTTGCATCCAGCCAAGGGAAACAGCAAGATTTTGTAGGCTATTGACAGATTATAACAATCGATTCGTGGTTGGTGGAGCAAGGAAGTACATTGAAATTGCTCGATTTAAGGTTAGCCCGGGCTTGCACGTGTTTAGTTCGTTGATAAGTTAGGATCTGTACGGTGATTAGGTAACATTTGAGTCCTTCTTTGACATGTGAGTTTTTAGTGATGTGCCTGATGCACCGCACGGACGTAGCGGTCTTTGGCAGCAGCGCTTCCAAAATCGATATCGAGGTCGGAGTCCGAAGTCTCTTGATCCTCGAGTTTGATAGCTTCTGTCGCCTTTCTCGTTCCTGAGATGTTTTGGACATTCTCCACAATGCCAGTGTCGCTATTGATCCTTCCGTTATAGTCATTGTGAGCACGCGCGTTGTTCTTCCACTTATCCACGCGAGTGACGTGGTCGTCGTGCGAGCTTGTGAGCTTGCGCTGGCCCTGCTTGCTACTACTGAGCGCATACAACTCCTTCAAGTTGGTCTGGAGCTGTTCACATGCCTGCGTGTTGCCCTGTTTGTCACCAGTCGGGTCAAATCCGATGCGGTGCAAAAGGTCGCTGTTAAAGGCGCTCTTTCGCTTGGAGGCCTTCTCGTTCTCATATTCCCGCTCAAATGCCTCCTGTAGAACCAGGTCCTTGATGAGACCAAGGCTTTTGATCTGCAGATGGTTGGTCTTCAGGAGGTCAAGAAGCTTCTGCTCGAGCTGCTGGTTTTTGCGAGTATCAGATAACTTGCGGCGCTTCTCACTTTGACCGTTCATCGTCAGCGGATGAATGAACTTTTTGTCGTTGAAGCCAATACCCTGGCCAGAGTAGGTGGTGGTCTGCTCGTTGTAGGCCACATAGCTGCCCTTGAACAGCCCGTTCGCATCCCCAGAGAGATAGAGTGACTGCTGCTGTCCACGGGAGTTTCGTGGAGCCTTCAAATTGACGCTGCCGTTTAACTCCATACGCCTGTTGCTGGTGGAGGCGAACTTGCTTTCCTCATGGTACACGCACAAGTTTGTCTTAGACCGGTCCACCACCATCGAACACGGTGACTTATCACTTTTCCTGGTGGCTGTGCATAAGCCGAAATCTTTGGAACGGCCAACCTCGAGAACGCTATCAAGACCATCGCTGATGGAAAGATTGAAGCCCTTTCCCTTAGTGTACTTGGAAACATTGGGGTTTAATACTGCAACCACGTCACCAACCTGTAGCTTCCAGTACCGCTCGAATGCATCGCCAAAGATCATGAGGTCGACGGATGTGTTGAAATTCCCCACAGTCAACCTGAGGTATTTGCGTGGCTTATACTTCTTGTCTTTCCCTGAGGCAGTCATTTTGGGATCGGATTTAGTGAGCACCACACCGACAACGACCCAATTGGCATAGTGCGGCTCAAAATACTCGGGAGGGACAATTTTGCTGAACAACTTCTCTATGCGTAGGGCCTTTTTGTTAGCCATGAGAGTGTCCTGTTGTGAAATAGAGAGGTACCGTTTGGAAAGCATGAGTCCCGAGTATTTGTCTTTCTCTTCCACTGCGATGTTGGAACGTTCTGGAACATTCTGAAACTCTAGCTCACGTTCTTCTAAGTCGTTGCTTTTCCTAGCGTTCTGGTTGTTCTCGTAGAGTTTGGACCCAAACTGGCACTTGGGCACATTGCGTGGTTTGAGCTCGTATGTGGGCGAGGGACGCGTCATTAGTGGTCCCGAATGTTGACTCAGGACTTCTGGTTTCCTTTCAGGAGAAGGAGGAGGCGAACCGGCCACTTCAAGACGCGGTTTGTATTTGTTCAGGTTGGCTTGTTCTTTCTTTAACCGGCGCTCTTCTAGGAGTTGCTTCTTTTTGAAGAAATACTCTTTTTCCAAGTCTGCCATAGCATCGTCAGAGTCATCAGTCTGCTCATCATGTGAGTCTGCCTTCTTCGTTCGTGGGTCATCGTACATTCTAGTGGCTCAATACAGATACCAGAATTGAGTAAATCGCCTGCACACAGCCAAATCTCAAGAAAACCCTCCAGCTGTTACCTACGATAGTTAACGGCCCCAACGCTGTGTAAAGGCACCATGGCGCGTGGAAGAAGCAAGTCTATAGTGCAGAGGATAGCTGCCGATGTCCCTGAATATGAGGACGACGAGCATCCCATCAGCGAGACCAGAAGCCGCGGTTCTGAACGACTTAACGACTCTGGAGGAGTGGAGTCTCCTAATGGCACCAGAAATGGCACTGAAAAGCTGAATGCAGCACCCCGAGGACGATCAAAATCATTGCCAACACGATTTTCTGGCTACGCAAAGCAGACTTCTTCCGAAATCCCGTTGTTTCCGTTCAGTACAGAGGAGGGCGACGGTCTCTGGGCCTCCTACGTAGATCGCACCTATAACCACAACCTCATTCTTGACGAGACCAACATCAATGCCATCAATGACTTGTCACAGGACTTCATTTTGAACTTTCAGAACAACTGCGATGTCAACGCCAGGTACCTTGAGCTGTTGATTCTGGAAAACAACGCTATCTTGAACAGCCTCAATTCGTTGGTGGGGCAGTACGACAAGATATCATGTGAAACTAGGGATTTTGCGCAAAGTTCCACCGCCTTGATAACCGACCAGACGAAGTATGAGGTCATAGTGAACGACATAAACGCCATCCTCATGAAGTTTGAGCCTTTGGACTCCATCACCAAGAAGTTGTCCAATCCAGGCAACCACTTGATCAAGTCCAAAAATTTCAAGGATATTTTGCACAAGTTGGACGCATCGCTTACATTCCTCGAATCCCACAAGGATTACAAGGAGTACGAGTTCTACAAAATCAAGTTCAGACAATGTTTGACGCGGGCGTTTTCGCTTATCAGAAACTTCCTCATCGAGGACTTGAAAAAACTCAACACTAGGATCACAGCCAAATTCGCTGCACAGAAGGAGTCCACGGTTATCTCGCTGGATCTCCTCTTGTACAGTGAGTTTTTGGACTACGCTGGTGTCGATGAAAAGGGTCAGCCTATCGAAAATCAGTACAGGTTCCCTGACCTTGTGAGCGAAATAATCAACAGAATTGATAACCATGAGGAGTACACGGGTTTAGTCAATGATGTTTTAGGGCAATACTTTAGAACAAGATTGGTCTTATTGAATGCCCATATTATACAACCGCATCACGAACAACTGCAACCGCAACCTGCCTCCAAGGACTTAGTACAGACGTGCCAGAACAATATTTCTTTTTATAAAAAGCTCATTGAAAGGGAGTTTAGTTTGTTCAAAAGGTTTTTCAGTTACGACGCCATGAATCGCTTGGAGAAGTCTTATCTCAAGGACGAGCTCTATAACTACTTCAGACAGTTGATTGACCCATTGTACGACGAGTTGAGAAACAAAGTCATCAGGGAAACCAATATTTCAAGTCTATGCCACTTGACAAACTTACTCCAGAAATACTACGAGTTTGAAGATTTCGAGGATGGTGGCTCTGTTGTTTCTGGCCCATCAGTTTTGGCATCCTTTAGTGCTAGTGTGGACTTAACGGATAATATCAATTTTGGTGAACTCTTTGAGCCCATATTGAGTGACGTGCAAGCAAGATTGGTCTTCAGAGTCCAGATTTATATTGATGACAAGTTGGCCAAATACAAGCCCAGACCGGAAGATTTGATGATTGGAAGCAGAAGGAGGAAAAGCTCTACTGTATCCAACAAGGACAATAAGCTCGTGGCAAAGGCATCTGTTGATTTGGAGGCTGATTTTGACGAGAACTTGTTTCCTGACTTATACCTACCTTTGGGCAAGGCTTTGACGATTCTTTCAAACATTTACGAGTTGATCAACTCAGTTGTTTTCGACGACCTAGCCCACTACATTGTGCATAGCTGCATTCACATATTGAAGACCAATGCCTACAAACTAGCATTGGTACACCTTGGGAAGATGGATGCACAGTTATATTACTTGAAAAACTTGATCATATTGAAAAACCAGTTGAATAACTTCGACATTCAGTTTGTCCGCACAGAGACGACGTTAGATTTCACCAGTGGCATCAGTGAAATAATAGAAACTTTCAAAAATGGACAGTTCATGTACCATGTGAACAAAAAGGGTGGATTCTTTGAGATGGTGTCGAAGACAGTCCCTAAAGTGATAAACAATATGATCGATGCAAATTATGAGATTGAATTGGAGTTGATCAATTCCGTTAATGAATTTTTGAGTGCTTGTGTCAACACCATCAGTGAGCCAATTCTCATGTTGACGACGGCATTGGAAAACGACAAAAGCTCCGAAATCAAGCTCATAGAGAACACCGCCGCGTTCAAAGACAACTTGATCATCCAGCTACCGAAGGTGGCTAGTCAGATCCGGATTTTCATAAGTGACGCGACTCTCCTTCGGTACTTGATGGACAATTTGTCGAACTTGATTGTTTCGACATACGACATCTTTTACAAAAGCTTGGAGGAGAAGCTTGACAAAGGTAACGCTGAAGAAGACATCAAGTTGAAGGAAGATTTTGACGAGGTCATGGAGTCGGATACCTTGCATGGGTTCCTCAACGAATTGGTATCTAACGTCTACGAGAACGAAGAATTTGCAGGAGATGTCACGACAGAGTTCAACGAAAGTATTTTAGACGAGTTTCAGGATTGAGCTCACAAAAGTTATTAGCAAATAGACATTTTGAAGGCTACTGCTCCTCGAAAGGATTGTAGATGTTCTTGGATAGAAGTTTGTTCAACTCGTTTTTAATGTATGGGACTTGGTCCTGTTTAATCAACAAGTGGGTCTCGTCCAATTCTTCGAGAACGATTCCAGGCGCACTGGTGTCAATCTGTAGTATTAGGGCCCGAATAGATGGGTCGCATTGCACAAGGACTCCTTTACTGGCGGTCGGCATTTTGGTGGAAGAAGCAGTAGTAGAATAACCAATTTAGTAGATTTCATAAATTTAATATCAGCCTGCAGGATACTACCTGTCAGGACATACACCATTTATACAATAGGCCAAATACGCCACGAGTATTGTGCTATGGTATCTGAAGGCGACTCAATTAGGGCAGATAGCAACGATAATGGTGATCTAGCTACCTCTACGACTGAAGAGGACCAGTTTAGCAGCGGTGAAGATAACTACTCAGACGATAACAATGACGCAACCCTAATAGAAGGGGATGGGATAGAGGAGGCTGGAGAGACCAGCATCGGAGAAAACAATTCAGTGGAGCCTGCTGACCACGAGGGTGGAAGCGAAAGTGGCGAAAGTGACGACGAAGACGACCTGCCTCCCATACTCAAGTACACGAGGTTGAACCAATTGCCATCGAACTTCTTCTCGAAAGACGCCATATCAACGTGTACCTTTGGCGAATCGTACTTCATCTTTGCCACACACTCTGGCTTTATCCATATAACGAAGCCTGACTTCACCACTGTCAGAACATTCAAAGCCCATCGAGCTTCTGTACTCTCCCTATACACTGATGGACTCTACTTTGCCTCTGGATCCATGGATGGGACTATTGTTATTGGCTCCATCAGGGACGAAAAGGAAATTGTGGCTTTTGACTTCAAGAGACCCATTCACGCAGTCATCCTCGACAAGAATTACCAGAAGACACGCAGCTTTGTAAGTGGTGGCATGAGTGGTAAGGTGACTTACTCCTCACGAAACTGGCTTGGCCAACGGTCTGACGTTGTTCTAGAGGAGAATAATGGCCCTATTGTGGCTATTCAGGCCATCGATGACTTGATTCTCTGGATGAATGACAAGGGTATTACCTTCTACCACATCTCGACAAGACAGGAGATATCAGTCATTGGCAAGCCTTTGGACTCCCCGAGAGGCGATTTATATTGGCCCAGAGTGCACTTTCCCGAATCTGATAGAATCCTTATAGCATGGGGAAATTACTTGTGGTCTTTGAGGATAACCATAAGATCTGGGCCGGAGGATGCTAGCTCGTCCTCAAGAAGCAGTAGAATTCTTCCATCTACATCTACCATCTCCTTTAGGTCTGTTCAAACAAAAAAGGTTGAAGTAGAGCATGTCTTCAAGCTAGATTGCTTGGTATCTGGAATCGCAAGCTACAAGGATGACATGTGCATGATTCTCACTTACAACGCCCCAGACAGAAACAAGGATACTGATCGCATGGATTTTAACAATCCTGACTTGAGGCTTATCAGTTCTGTTACTGGAATTACCGAACACGAGGAGGAAATTGGACTCAGGGATATTGAAAATTTGGGTCTCAACGACTACATGTTGGGGTTTCATCATGGGACTAGCAATCTGCAATACTTCATAGTGAGCGCAAAAGATGCTGTTGTCGCTGAAAGTATAAAATTGGGCGACCTCTTGAGCTGGTATCTTGAAAGACAGAATTATTACGAAGCTTGGTCTATAAGCAGACACTTGGTATCACCCATCAAGCGCTTGAACTACGGCTCCCTGCACGTCGATCATTTAGTCAAAGAAGACAGGTGGCTTGAAGCCGCCTCATTTTTGAGTGAGTTATTGTTCCTCAATGTTGATGAATTACCTGACAGTGATACCAAAAGTACTGTTTTGACGAGCAACTCAACAGTCCTGGTGACTAACGAAGAACGCAATGATCTCTACGTCAAAGAGATCGTGTCCACATGGGTGACGTGGGCGACCATTTTTATCAGAGCTAACCACATTGACTTGTTGACTAACATTATTCCCACCTCTGCAAAGTTAAGCTTGCCGTTGTCCATTTACAACTCTATTTTAAAATATTGGATGAAAGAGGACCAAAAAAAGTTCTACCACCTAATAGAGACCTGGGACACAGAGTTGTACCCCATCAAGGAGATTCAATCTGAGGTAGAGGAGATGCTAGAGAGCCAAAACGAAAATCAGCGACTCAGAAGAATACTAACCGAGCTTTACGTCAAATCTTACGAACCGTCTAAGGCAGTACCGCACTTAATTGCCCTTCAAGACCCTAATATTGTGCACTTCTTGTCGGTTCATCACATTCTCGCAAATTTTGTTGAGGATCTCCCGAAACTCATTGGTTTGAAGTTTGAAGCCAACGAAATGGCTACCCTTCCAATTGAGCAGTTGTATCTGAAAGTGGATACTATCGTGGAAACACTAGTTAACAACATTCATGAACTCCCCCCATCTCAGATCATCAAGTTGATGGCAGAAGCACACATGCACTTCATGAATTACTTCTACTTAGAGAGTTTGTCCACAAAAGATGACCTCATCACGCAGCCTTTCGGCGATGAGCAAATCAGACTTTATTCTCAGTTTAATAGGGATAGGTTGCTTCCATTTTTGACCAAAAACAACAACTACGACATTGATAAAGCAGTTGAGCTTTGCGAGTCGAACGAATTCACCGAGGAGCTAGTATACTTGCTAGGCAAAATTGGCGAGAATAAGAAGGCACTCATGCTTATTATAAACAAGTTGGACGACCCTGAGAAGGCTATCAAGTTTGCTAAGCACCAGAATGACAAAGAAGCGTGGAATATCTTGCTAGAGTATTCCATGTCCAAGCCGCTCTTTATCCAGGCGTTAATCGAATGCGCTGATGACCAGTCTAATCTTTTCTACGATCCCGTTTCAATTCTTGAACGTATGCCAGCCAATGTAAAGATTGAGGGGTTGAAAAACTCTGTGACAAAAATATCTAGCAGCAATGATGTGAACTTGGTTTTGAACCAACTCATCTTGAAGATCATCTACAAGCAATCTGAAGAACTCTCGAAGATTTTCAAGGTCAGCAAGCTCAAGGGATACGAATTTGAGGCGAAGCGGTTTCAAAGCTTGCTTGAGAAATTCGAGCCCGTGGTCCTCCTCGGTAATTCTATTGAGGGCATGGACCTCGTACCAGAGCAGGAGCTTTTCAGTGAGAAGAGTGTGTCACAGAAAGCGTACACTTCGTACTCGAACTTGAAGGACAAGATTGAGCATTTGTCGCTCCTTAATGGCGTTACTGAGAAGTCTTAATTGGCGGCTTTTGTTGCTTGTCACAAATAGAATTGTAGCATATACTTAGTTCAACAACTCAACGCCATCACGAAGATGTCTGGGTACATTTCTACAGGAAGAATTGGCAACGACCAATTCACCGATCTAGCGCTCTTTCCTGACACCATTGCGTACAACACCCTTTTCCACCTGGCGCCTGTACCAAATTCGCTGCAGCGCAAGGAAGATGGCCAAAAGAACGACGATGGCGCCCACGTCTCCATTCTGGTGGATTCGAAAGACGACCCGGATCGGCCTTGCAACCTGAAGTGGGTGACGGTTACCCCCGTGACGCCAAATGTTCGGTCTTCTTTCCGCAGTTTCTGGGCCAAAGTTGCAAAACGGACTGAAGCCAGGAAAGAGCAAAACGAGTATGATACCATTATCGAGCAGATTTACGAGGCATATCTTCTTGAAAGCCCCGTATATCTGGACGGGAATATCTCGAAGGGCCTTGTTGTGCAAACCGACGTGTCACCTATGTTACAGGGATCTGCTGCTATGGCTGCCGCGACCTTTGTGGAGGACAACTACTACAAGCTGGGTGGCAACAAGTTCAGCATTTCCACCGACCCTAAGCAGAGAGAAAGAGTTCAAAACCGCGTGCCCAGGAGGTCCCACACGGTGAGAACTGTTTTAAGGGGAGTCAGTGCTATATTGGGGTTAAAGGAGAGGCTGCCAGTCACCGGACGCACGAAGCGCAGGCCTAACCCGACCAAACCACTTAAACACCCTTCCATAGTAGCTGAGAATATTCCCCAGGCTACAGAAACTTCGAGGAACAGCGACCACATCTACTGGGAGGTGTTCAGCGAAATCGACCCCAACAAGGCTGACTTCGCGCGCAAATACAAGGAGAGACTCCGCAGGGGAACCATCAAGCCGAGAAAGCATTTCGTGGAACTGGCAGAGACCCGGAACGCATACATTGGGTCGGAAAACCTGAACCTCCAGGCTATAGACGGACCGAGTGGCGTATAAGACGGCCCACTCTCTCGAGGCCTTCCTAGATAAAGGGTCCGAGCACTTTTATGAGTCGGAGCTCTATACTGAAAACGGGTTCAAACGGTTGAAAACGCTACCTGTGGCCCGTGAAAACAAGCTGGTGGCCACCTGGTTGGCCTTTCCTAGTTTGTCGCATCTCGTGAATGCAACGGCGTTCGCTAACGACAATGACACGGCGATGATGATCAAGAGAAGGTACAAGAACAGGAACTTCAACACCGCCACAATGCCAAAGAACACCCATGCAGCTGGCTGGCCATATAAAAGAGTCCAGAACGTGTTGGAGTCGATTGGGTTGATGTATCTGTTGGGGTCAGCGGTCTCAAACACCCAGACGTTTTCAAAGTCGCCGTGGGTGGAGCCCTTTACGAGAGTGACCTCGTTCCACCACCGAAGACCCACTAATAAGCGACCTGCGACGTTCTTCAAGTTCCAGAAGTCGGCACAGATCAACAAGATCAAAATGATGAAATGCAATACGAACCTGTTTTTAGAGGTGATGAATCCAAGGATGAAGTCTCCAAAAACGTAGATGAAGAGCGGCGAGCTTCTGAAAAAGATGTAAAACATGAGACACACAGGGTGTGCAGACTGCTTGAGTCTCTCCCCCCAGCTTAGCTGTGCTGCGTTGGCTGCTGTGGTGTTTCCTATGGAAGTTTCTGTGGCCTGTGTTGGTGAAGGAATATTCTGTGGAGCGGAAGGAACATCATCTGATTCGATTGCAACGTAGCCTGACATGGCTGTAAAATTTGGAAGGCTTCTGACAGGGAAAATGTGCGGTACACCAAACGTGGTGTAAGAGTTTGGATTTCGTTTATGCTCACGGTAAAAACTGGAGTCTGAAAATCACTTGATGTGGTAGAGAAACAACCGCCTTTTTACACCACGCAAAAATGCTTTCATACTACCGCCGATTCATAGGCGGAATGACCAGAACGCAGCTAGAGACTGCGAAGGTATGTTTTCAGAACTTTCATCACATGTTCAAACTCAACTAACACCCAGTTTGGTTTCTATCTTTTGACACCCATCATGGTGATGTACTACGTTGGATTGGACACAGATAAAAAGCTCAACTTGCCTGGATTCTGGCCGGATCCAGCCACTTTGAACCAGGTGCCTAAGGAGCGCCACGAAATCAAGGCCGAGATTGCCAGAATCAGACGTTTACGGTTGGAGAAGAGGGCAAGGTTAGAGGCCAAGGCCAAGGAACTAGGTCTCGAGGAAGACAGTGACGAAGCATGAACAGCCTGATTCCGCCACTTAAACGATAGGCCTGGCTTTCACGCCGGATACGAGTCTTGTATATACTATGAATGGAGCCAAAAATTGTAACTAATGAGTAGAAAGAAGAACCAAAGGTCGTCACGTCGTCGATAGAAATGTCTCATATTGACGAGGAGTACTGCCTAGACTCCTCAAGCTCGCTGTTCAGCTGTAGCGACTTCAAATTGAGCTTAAGTTCGTTAATAGCGTTGTTGGAAAGCTTCAAGCCATTGGTGTTTGCGGAATCTATCACCCTGCCCAAAAGAGAAGCTAAATCGCTTCCGTTCCCGTTGTCAGCGAGAGAAGTTCCCGTTGCCACAAACGCAGGTTTTACAACGGGCGAGCTCGTGCGGTAGCTTTCCAAGTTGGTAGATGAAGCTGATCTGTAGCTGATTCCACTGAACACTGACTTCGGCAACAACCCTCCATTGTTCGAAGTCAAGCTGGGCTGGGAATAGGGTGAAGGTGATGTGGTTGAAGGCAAAGAGTCGTTGAGCGGAGGAGTCGAAATGAAAGGAAAACTGCTTACAGCATTCGAACCTGGCGAAAGGAGTTGCTTTCGTTTCTCGCCCAAGAAGATCCCGCTATTTATGCGGTGTTTGTTGCGCAACTGGGCCGAGGCATCCAATTCGCGGTCTGGAAGGACGGAATTCGTGGAAGAATACCTGGCTGCGAGGCCTCGTAGACTTCCTCTTTCTATGCCCAATCCATCAACCCCGTCAATACCAAGATCCTTGCTACTGCCTGTGTATGGTTGAGATTCCGCGGGAGAACCAGATATTCCCAAAGACATCGCGGTGGAGAGACCTTGAGCATCGGAACCCGGAAGGGAATTGGATGCTGCAATCAACGAGTTGATATTCATAGTATCTTGAACATTCACACCAGACTGATTGAAGTCAGCGAAGTTCATATCCACACTAGGAAAACGTCCTGTCTGGGAAACAAGTCCCTGTTCGGCTATTTGCACCTGTCCATCGGGGGGTGGACTATTTGATGCTGTCGAGGTGTGTGAATTTGAATAAGATGCAATGCGCTCATCAAGCAAGGTGGTGTTGGGATCGTTAGTTGGAGTTTCATACCACATATCAGAGGATAATAAGTCCTCGGGATTCAAGCCATTGATCTGATCCAGCTTGCTCAAGATTTCTTCATCATAAGACTCCAGAAGACAACTGCCGATGATTTCTTCGATGGAGACATAGCTAAGCGTGATCTTTCCTCGCTCATTGACAAGGCCAAGTAGCTCATCGATTTCCCACGGAACAACGACATTCAAGAACTTCATGATGTCCCGTAGCTTGTTATAACTCTTGTATGTGTCGAACTTGTCGGAGCTGCTAACAAGGGGAAGTAATGATACAGACACTCTTGTGGCTACGGCCGCATCTGCAGTTGGCCAACCCTGGACCATATCAAATAGTTTGGTTCTTTTCCACGATAAAAAGATACGTTCAGGGGTTATGGATTCCCATGAGCGCTTGACCCATTCCAAAACCGTGATCAAGGGAATCTGATAATCTGTTTCGGATAGCACGTTTGATGTGGAGGAAGAATTCGCAGCACCGACAGAATCCACCTTCAAGTTATTCAAATTGATGCTATCTGACCCGCCAAAGGTCTGCTGGTCCCTTTTCAGAGTCATTCGCTGGAGCTTGATCATCTGCAAGTATTGTTGTAGCCTGTACAAGATCTTGAACTCCTCTATAACGCCAAAGTTCATTGGAAGGTAATCGAACATGGCTGAGCTGTACAGGGACGTGAATGGACTCTTGTTGTTAGTGTTGTTCTTCAAGTAGCAGAGCCTTATATTTTTGAACTTCAAGTTGATGATTCTATGGGAGGATGAGTCGTCCAAGAGAATCAAGATTTTGCGCCTGGGCACAGCGTTCTCAAGCTTGTGTTCCAAAGTGAGCAAGTATTTCAGGAACATGCTGGAAGTGATCCACTTGTTTGTGTTTGAGTTGTAGAAGAGTTGGTACGCCTCCGTGATTTTGTTCATGAGGTTTTGTTGAGATAGAGTGGAGGCCTGATTCTTGAAGGCTCTGTGAGTGCTCGAGGAAACATCGAAACGGTCGTACTTGCCCACAATAAGGGGTGTGAGCTTTTCGGAGCCATCGATGTTAGACCCAAGCATAATGGTGAGCGAGTTCTCGGTAGAGCTGGACGATTGTTTTAAGCCCTTGTCGATGGAGGAGACATCAAAGATCTGGTCCAAAGGTAGCGAGTAGAATAGCTGGAATTCGTCTATGGTGAAGATGTCCTGCGGAGAGTAGTTCTCCTGAAGAACCAAGTCACGTAGATAAGCCTTGAGCTCCACTTTCTCGTCGAGCTTCCAGATCTTGTTAAGCTTGTAATTTCCTGGGTTAGCCAGCGCATCCTGCGAAGAGCCCTTCAAGTTAATGTTCAACTTCTTGATGAAGTGGTTGCACCATTTTGGGGTGAAGACACCCTTGCCATCCTTCTCATGGAGTGGTAGTCGGTTCCAAATAGCGTTTGCTGTCAGCTGGATGATTGGTGTAGTGATGGGAATATTTTCCCAGGTTGCCTGCGTGATCCACTCGGTGAGGATGCGCCTGAGAAGCGGGTTGGACTGGCGTCTGCGGCGGATTAGCTTGAAGTCCGCCTCTTTCAGGGCTATGAGGTCATTTTTGGAGCTGAGAATGCGCGAGATGGTCGTTTGAGAGGGCGCCTTTGTAGA
Organism: Wilhelminamyces tanticharoeniae; assembly: GCA_030558325.1. Classification (NCBI taxonomy): domain Eukaryota; kingdom Fungi; phylum Ascomycota; class Pichiomycetes; order Serinales; family Metschnikowiaceae; genus Wilhelminamyces; species Wilhelminamyces tanticharoeniae. Next base: position 95,135 of record JAJMSI010000019.1, on the reverse strand, counting down.
CAGGTACTGTAGCTGGGCCCAGCGGGCTAAGTCTGCCTGGGTCATTTGCGGGTCTGCCTCGGACTTGAGGCAGATCTCGATCTTTTGCTTGATTGTGTAGCCCATGGCAATAATGGCCGTTCTGAGGTAGTACGAGCAAGGAGAGTCTGCTTGGCGGGATGCGAATTACCAGTCTACTATACCCAGCATGCCGTGGGGACCGTCTTCACTGCCGCTTTTGGGCTGGAGATTATTTGGGAACGGTAATCATCACCATAGGCATCACGTGACTCGGATAGGTGTGGTGCGGTTCACACCGGACGGCAAGCCGATTCGGCCTGCGAAAGAACCGCGGCGCAGCAAATCGTGGGTGCCTGCGTCTGCAACTGCTGTCAAACGGAGCATGTTGCATAAAGGACAGTGCTACAGACGGTCCAATGCTGCCAGCCGCACGGTGTGTCCAATAGGATGGTTAATTGGTGGGCTGAAACGGCGCACAGCGGGCAAGAGGTAACCTCCACACAGTGAGCATTTTTTGCGTGGGAGCGCGTACCAAGTCAAGCTAGCGTGAAGCGGAAATGGAGGAATAGGCAGCAAGGGGGTATAGAAGGACGTGAGCGTTGCACACGACAGAGATGGAATTGGCCACTGAAAAATGCGCTCCTGACAGAACAGAAAAGCAGGCGTGCCTAAATGCAATTATATCGTGGTTTGGAACCTCTCGAGGTCGCATCAATTATACCTCTACTGTGTGCTGGTTTTCCCCGCAACTGTAGCACGGCTATTCAGACCAGAAAACAGGCTACGATCAGTGATAAAAATCTGGCTTGTTATAAGAGTGCGTTAGCGAGAGAGTCGCTGCGGCTTGCCAGAAATACCACAGCCCTAGAAATATTAATTCTGACGCCTGCAGAAACTAAGCCAGCAACTGTGGAGAAATTAGGTATAAATCTGGCTACCCAAGGCATTGAAGGGACAAGTGGCGGAAAGTGGCCTACCTAGACCTGAGACTCTATAGCAGCAAGTTAACACAGGGAAAAATTCGCTTGCAACCCCAATAGTCTAAAACCGTCGTGTGGTACTTTCATAGGCCAACTCCTCTGTGCGAAATAGCCAGGTTTCTGCGAAATCGAAGGCCCGGTGCGATTTCCCCTTTCAGGCTCTTTCTTTTCTAATGTCTTCCCACACCCCGCTATCACAGGCATTCCAAAGACCTACGACTGTATCAAAATTCTGTGCCATAAATCAATACACCGAGCCTAGTGCTTCTCAAGGAAGTCCAAAACCTCAGCGAAAACTAACTTGAAAATCTTCTCGTTCTCGATGAAAAGCGAGTGCAATCCACCCTCCACTGGAAGAAACTTCTTCTCGACGTTGTCAGACAACAACTCGAAGAACTTACGGGAGCTCTCGAAGTCGTTGATATTGTCCTCCGTGCCGTGTAACAACAACAATGGGATATCAGGGTCAAAGCGGGCCGCGTAGTCTTTCTTGAGCAACGCCTCACCTCTATTAAGCATGTCGCAGAGTTGACGGGCCGTTCCGACTAACTTGGTGTCGTGCAGACGAATGTACTTTTTCCATCCTTCGTTAGAAGTAATGAAGTCGTAGTTCAACTTGGTGTCGATCTTCCAGTTGGGAACAAGCTTGCTTACCACCGGCGCAAAAGTGCGCAAAACTATGTTGGGCTGGCTGCGCTCATGGATCGTCACTAACGGACCGCATGTCACAATATTACGAATATGCTCCTTGTACTTGCCGCGAATACCGTAGTTGAGACATATACCTCCACCCATTGAATGACCCATCAACACAAACTTCTCAGCAGGGTTCGTGCGCTTGTCGAGGTTGGTTTTGATCATGAAATCCAAGTCATTGAAGACGTGGTACTCATCTGTTTTGCCAACTTCTGCGCCAGGTGAAGTTTCGCCAGCACCCCGTTGGTCGAAAAAGAATATTTCATAGCCCTCTTGCGAGAGCTTATCAAAGAAATGCGTGTAAAGTGTGGAGTACTCCGCGAAACCATGGACAAAGATCACCTTGCCCTTGTACGGTACGTCAGAATCCGCCGCCCACGTGACAGTTTTGAACTTGATACCGTCGAATGGAAGGAAATCAACCACGGGCGTACCCTTGGGAGTGTAGGGAATCGGAACAGGAGACATGTGGCTTGGATTTTTGAGGAGCGACACCTGAAGGGTATAATGTCTTCAGTTGGGATACAAATGTGGTGAAAGGCTTAGAATAAAAACGGTACGAAATCGAGGAAGATAAGAAGAATAGCGAGAACACGTCCTGCCAAGACTCGCACATGCGAAAATTTCGAGAAAATTACTGTGGGGCCGCGAAAACAGTGCGAGAAGGGCCGAGGACCCCTTCCAAAAATACCTTCACTAAACTGAGTACACTTGTCGCCACCAGCTGCCTTTTTAGAACGGAAACCATTGCAGTAGAGGATATTTGCGGCTTTTCAGCCCTAGAAAATTTCCTTCGCCACACATTGACTAGACAACTGCACCAGAAGTAGTTGTTCCAGCTAAGGGGTCAGAAAGCCCTGTTTGCCAGCGTACCCCCGAGAGGCCGGAATTCATCCTACATTCATCCCAGCATGTTCTTTGCCACAGCTTCTCCGTGGCCCGCAAACAATGTCGCATATGCCTTGCTGAAACACTGTTCGCGCCCAGTAGGTAACTGTAGGCGAGTTTCGCGAAAACCATAGTTGCTTCATCCCAGCCGTGCGAGTAAACCAGGCTCTTCCATACCCCACTTTCAACCTGCCATGGACTCCAAGCCCAAGCTCAAAAACAGCTCCACCTCCAACCTCCTCGGTTCAGAGGCTAGCGCAGCCCCGCCGCTGCAGGACCCCTTCTATGGACTCTCCTTCAGCGTGGGAGTGGCGGAAAACAAGAACACTACCTACCGCTCCAAAATGGAGGACGTGCACACCTACGTGGCCAATTTCGCCGAACGACTCGACTGGGGCTACTTCGCCATCTTCGATGGCCACGCTGGCAAACAGAGCGCCCGCTGGTGTGGCAACAACTTACACACCTTGCTCGAAGACGAGATCGTGGCAAACGAAAATCCCGCTGTGGACTCCGACGATGTCAACAGCCTGGCACCTCCCCACGGCGCGTACGACTTGAAAGACGGCCTTCATAACGCGTTTGTCAAGGCAGATGAGTTGATCGAGAAAGACGGCAGCGGCTCCTCGGGTTGCACTGCCGCGGTCGCAGTGCTAAGGTGGGAAACTGACACCAGCGTGGAATACAATGGCAGGCCAAAAGCCCCAGAAGGAGAGCTAGCGTACGATTTTGTGCCGGCCCCGAATCATAAACGTGTTCTCTACACCTCCAACGTGGGCGACCTGCGCATTGTGTTGTGTCGGCAAGGCCGGCCCTATAGGTTGTCGTACGACCACAAGGCTTCCGACTCCAACGAAATTGAGCGCGTTCGCGAGCTGGGCGGCTTGATTTTGAAAAACAGAGTGAACGGTGTCTTGGCTGTCACTCGCTCCCTCGGAGACCTGTACATGAAGAACCTTGTGACTGGAAAGCCGTTCACCACCTCTACCGAGATTGTGGCCAACGACGAGTTTCTCATTATTGCCTGCGATGGTGTTTGGGATGTAATCTCTGATGCTCAGGCATGTCTGTGTGTGCTGAAAGTATTCAGAGAACAGGCTGCCAATAATGACCCCATTGATCCCCGTGAGGCCGCTAAAAAGCTATGTCAAATGGCCATGGATAACGCCACCACTGATAATGTCACTGTTATGGTCGTGCATCTCGATAGCGGCGTCTTTGGCTCCAGTCTAGACGACGAAGCCAAAAATTGAGACTGCAACACAGACCTTTAAAAGAAAAAACGCGGGCTCAAGTTGGCCACGATGCTTTATGAACGGCTACTGTGTTTCTGCGAAGTATTACTCTTTTGCCTTGATGCTGGAATTCCTCTAAGTCATTGCATTACCATGATCGGCACTTGAGATCACATAGGCAACAACAGCTTCCCAGTTTTTCTTTGCCTCAAAACTGGCCACTCGCGTCTTGTTAATGCTCACCAGCCATAAGGAGCACGACACCTAACAAGGACAATGGACGCTAGTGTATCCTGCCTCCTCGGTCGCATGCTCCCTCCCAAACCGCTATGATTTTACCGCTCGTGCTGCATTCTCCCGTTCCATTGGACCAAACACCTATACGGCGGTCTTCTACAGACTTACGATTTCACGAATACTGGCGATCACGTCATCACTATATATGTATTTAGCCAGACCTACAACACGTACTCTTCCACAGTGTCCTCGACAGTGGTATCTTTTTCGAGCCTGCGGATGGCTTCCACCTTGATCTTGGGCTTGTAGACCTTCAAAGCCAAGCTGCTGAGTACTACGCTCACCGACGACGCTGCCATGGCTGCACTGGCCCAGACTGGATTCAACCTGGAGTTGTGGTAGGGGTAGATCACACCTGCAGCAACGGGGATACCAATCAAATTGTACACCAAACTCCACGCGAAGTTGAACTTGACTCTCCGGAAAACTGTCTTGGACAAATCAAGCAAAGTGACAAGCGTGACAAGCGGATGGGCCTTGTTGAGCAAGATAAAGTCACTGGAAGTGACTGCCAAGTCGGCTCCCGAAGATAAGGCAATTCCAACATCAGCGGTGGCCAATGCTGGGGCATCATTGATTCCATCTCCTATCATGGCCACCACGCTGTTCTTCTTCTTCTGGAGCATTTTGATGCGGTTCTGCTTGTCATCCGGCAACACCTCACTAATAATGTTTTCGGGAGGAATACCAATTTCCTTGCCGATGGCATCCGCGGTCAACCTGTTATCGCCGGTTATCATCCAACAGTCAATTTTCTGTTTCTGAAGAAACTCGACCACGACCTTCGATTCGGCTCTTATCTGATCACGACAGGCCAAAGCAAGCACTAAATGATATCTTTCGTCACCGTAAAAAGCAGGGCACCTGGTAGCCGTCAAGATGAGAGACTTGCGCTGTTTTTTCCATTGAGTAAACACTGTCTGCTGGTGCTCTGTGATTGCGACGTTGAACTCTTGTAAGAGACCCTCATTACCCAAAATAGCGTCAGATGGTTTATATGTGTTCCAGACACTGCTTTTGTCTTCTTGATCCAACTCCACATTGCCCTTAAGACCCTTACCAGGAACAGTTTCAACTTGTGGGATTTTCACTGCCTGAGGCAGTTTTCTAGCCACCAGAAGATTAGGGTGATTGTCAATAAAGTCTTTCACGGCCTTCGCCAAAGGGTGTTTAGATGCTGATTCCAAGTCACGAGTCATTTGGAGCGCAAAAGTCTGTATTACCTCTTTTCTTTCGGACTCCAGTTCGTTCTCCGTGGCAAAAGCGTAATCAGAAACTTTCAACTCACCATAAGTCAAGGTACCAGTCTTGTCAAAGCATATTACGTTTGCACTAGCACCGTCCTGGAAGGCCACACCACCACCTTTGGCCAAAACACCATTTTTCGCAGCCAATCCAGATCCCACAAATAAAGCAGTGGGTGCGGCTAAGCCAATTCCACAAGGGCAGGCGATCACGAAGACTGCAATGGCAAACTCAAGCGACCAGAAGCCCCAGCCGCCCACATCAATATCCAAATACCTGTCGGGGAGCTTTCCTGAGTAAGCCAACCCCAACCATATAATCCAGGTCAAGATCGCCAAAAAAACGATGACGGGAACGAAGTAGCTTGTCAACAAGTCCGCTGTTCTCTCGATTGGAGCCTTTCTTATCTGACCGTCTCTCACAGTGCTGACAATTTGGTCGATTAACGACTCGCCCTCCAAGCTAATAATTTTGGCAATGATGGAGTTACGGCCCACATTGACTGTTCCAGAAAACACCTGGTGACCAGGAGCGTGTTTCACAGGGGTGGACTCTCCAGTAAGTGCAGATTCATCAAACTCAGAGGCACCCTCAACAATTATGCAGTCCACAGGAGGAGATTCGCCCGTGGCAATGCGAATATAGTCGTCTGTCTCCAAGAACTTGAGCTCCACCACTTCATCTTGCCCATAAACCACTTTTCCATCTTCTTGCTTCGTGGCCGATACTAGCGTGGCCACGTTCGTTTTCACGGCACCTAAATTGGCAATGGCATCAGCGGTCTTACGTTTGGAGACGCTCTCCAACAACCGACCAATAAGTAAGAAAAAGGTCAAGAACACCACCGAATCAAAGTAGGTGGTAACCAGTCCCATGCCTGGCATTCTCTTCTGCTTTGCTGCTAGAGCTAACAACGCAATACTTGCAACATAGGACACGGTTGTACCGAGAAACATCAACAAGTTCATTGATCCGAAGCTGAGGAGCCTCTTCTTATAAGAGTTCTTACGCCACCACAACGCCTTGAGTTCCATCAACGCGTTCCTATGGAAGATGTCGGCCGAGAAGAAATACACGGGAGTGCTCAAAAAGAGTAAGATCCAGGTATTTCTCGCAACATTTCCCGCCCAAATGGGCTCCTCCACCCACTTGCGGAAACTGTTTCCTGAGGGAAGTAAGGACATGGATACCACACCGAAAATGAAAGTTGGGATAGCGAAAATAGACGCGATCACGAGTCTTCTGACCACCTTCATTGTTTCCTTGATGGATAACTTTCGCATCTGATCATCTAGAGAAACTGAGTCCACTAATCTGCACTTGAAGGAGCCTTCCTTTTGCGGGTCCACCACATAGCCCACCTCGTTCTCGGAACCCCGGATGTGATTGAGGTCGGACAACACGTTTCGGATTGTCAACTTGTTCTTCACATTTGGGATATATGTGAATCGTATATGAGGATGGCTTAAGCTGATTGCATCCTGGATAACCACTACCTCACCAAAGCTGCTTAAGTAATTGGTTATAATGTCGGGGCAATGTTCACAGTACATGCCCTCGACGCCCACATGGACAGAACGTGACTTCTTCTTGCCCAGAGCGAAGTTAATTTTGTCCACCTTAAGCACTTCAAAATCGTAGCCGCGGTCCTCGATGGTTTCCTTCAATACCGCCAAGTACTCGTCAGGGCCGTTAACGGTATCCTCCATGACAAACTGGCCCGTTTTTGTAACCACATTGATACCCGCGTCCAACACGAAGGGTAACCCCTTCATCGCTTCGTAGATAGTGTTGGAACATGCAGCACAAGTCATTCCACCGATTGTGGCTAGCACTTTGAGGTTCACGGACCGTTCAACGGGTAACATCTCCACCAACTTGCATTCGAAGCCCGCCTCCTTGACAATGTCCACGATCTTGTTAATCATGTGTTTACTGGGAACAATAACCACAGCCGTGTTCTGCTCGAGGTTTACGGAGTGTGACTGGTCGTCGGGATTCTTCAGAACCGCATTCTCTCCCTCTAGGATTTGCTTGATCTTCGAGTCCACGATCCCGGAACACGTTGCACACGTCATTCCCAACACCGAGAATACTGCTCGGAACTCTTTGGAGGGCTTTGTAACCACTGTCTCCACCGATTCATCGGAAAAGTTGTCAGAGGAGATCTTTCTGCTCCTTGCGTGATTGAAAGACTTCTTGTGTCTCTTACCTTCTCTGCACGTCTTACAGTTTTTCATGTGGTTCTTTTCATGCCGCTGCTCCTTTAATGACTTCCACCAGATATCTAGCCAGCCATCAGGCAGCTGGTGGGGCTCCTCAGCACTCAATGTGTGTGAGTTCAGCTCTAAATGGTTGTCGACTGAGAGCTCCCACGACAAGATATTAAATCCCTTCCTAGATAATACTTTGACAATTTTCTTGAGAGAGTGCAGCAACGGTTGTGAGCTGCTAGTGCTGTATAGGTCCACCTGTTTGTTGGAAAGAGTAAAAAAGACAGTCGTTGAAGAGGCGGCCTCTATTTCTTCCACAGAAGGTACACCTTCGGCACGCTGCAAAGCAAAGAGCGTGGAGAGCGCCAGAGAAATGGCATTCTCGCATTCCCCACAGTGAACATTGGAGAGGTTGAGGTGGATATGCTCCATTTTGCCGTTATCTAAACCATCAGCAGAAAAAGCCAATAAATATTCGCGTTTTGCGATATTTCTGCCGTAAACCACCAACCAGCACAAATTAATCAGCGGCACAAATTGCTCAAAAGTATAACATGAGTCGGATGCTTACTAAGGCGCATATAATCATGTGTGATCTACTGCATATATGGCCACTAGGGCCGCTGCGGTGCCAATGGCGAGCCCCGCGAGCTTTTCGCTGAGCGTGTGAAAGAATAGGCTCGTGACAAGGAACATGGCATACCATACTGCTAGGAGGCCCAAGGCCATCAAAACCGCAATTTTGGACGACTTGGGTACGCGCATGTTGTCACTTTCGCTATTTTCAAGGTCAAAAAGAGGTTCCTGCTCGAGCACTTCCCGCCAGAGTGACAAACTCACCGTAACCAAGAAGTAGTAATGGCCCGAAACATCGTAACCCCCAGTCCACACGCCACCAGCAGCATCACACGTGGCTACAGTACTTTGATCAACCAGGCAACGGCCCCCGAAGAATATGTTGATTCTATCGAACACCAGGGGGCCCCAAAACCACAAATTTAGCACAGTAAAACTTGCAATGATGATCCCGTACTGAATCAAATAGGTGTACACCAATTCACGCAGATGCCTGTTTCGAGACGCTTTTGCTGCCAAAAATGCAAAGTAAGCAACTGTGAAGAACACGTAGCCGTAGTCAGCCACAAATATGCGGTTCAACTCGGCGAGAAGAGGCTGTTGTGTCACATACTCCTGGTACTGTCGCAAGCTGAATGTCCAAGGACAAGACGCGACATATGTCATCGGATAGACACAGACAGCAGCCAAAAAACGATTTTCGCGTGTCAGTCTTCTCCAGGAGCCCCAGGAAGGCATTTTCCCCAGCAAAATAGGTCTGTGGTGATCTCTGCGGCCTGCTTGATGGCGGATCTCAGACACATTACCTGGTGTACAGGTTCTTCTTATCAGTATATACAGGAGTCATGGTGCTATGTCACGTGCTCGAAGCCTATTTAAATACCCCAATTACTAAGTGCAGCGGCAACCGCATTAGCTGAAATCCACAGGGAAGATCCCAATGCTTCGCAGGCTGCTACTAAATATCTCACGAAAGCGGATCTCACTGTTTCTGGCAGGTTTTTCGACCTTTTCGAGGCTACTGACGGCTACCCAAGGGTCCAACCCCCAGCTTTCGTTTCCGTGTCTTGATGCCCTTGAAAAAAAGACAGAACAGCTCTCCAACTCGTGCTCTATCGCAGACGATGTGAGCTCGTTAGAGGCGGGCCCAGAGCCGTCGTACTCTAAGGTGCTGACTGGCTTTGAGGTCTACCACAGCGACAAAGCGATTTTCTTTGATCACGGAGGGTTCCTCCCTGAGTACGATATTGCCTATGAGAGCTGGGGCACTCTCAACAATGCCAAAGATAACATGATTCTCATACACACGGGTCTTTCGGCCTCATCACATGCTAAATCTCAGCCCAAGAACACCAAACCAGGGTGGTGGGAGAACTTCATAGGACCTGGAAAGTACATTGACACAAGCAAATACTTCGTGGTGTGCACAAACGTATTGGGGGGTTGCTACGGATCAACGGGCCCCTCTTCTCGTGATCCGGCTAATAATGACTACTACGGAACCCGTTTTCCCATCATCACCGTGAACGATATGGTGCGTGCGCAAAGACGGTTGGTGAGGGAAGTTTTTGGAGTGTCGCAGCTCCACGCCTCAGTGGGCGCATCTATGGGCGGCATGCAGTCGTTGGCGTACGCATGGGAGTTTCCAGATGAGGTCAAAAAGGTAGTATCCATCAGTGGATGTGCACGCTCACATCCTTACTCGATAGCATTAAGGCACACGCAAAGACAAGTGCTTATGAGTGATCCCAATTGGAACCGGGGATTTTATTATGATGGGATTCCTCCTCACATTGGTATGAAGTTGGCTCGTGAGATTGCCACGGTTACATACAGATCGGGGCCCGAATGGGAGACCCGTTTTGGCCGAAACCGTGCGGATGAGTCGAGGCCTCCGGCGTTGTGTCCCGACTTCCTTGTGGAGACGTACTTGGACCACGCAGGTGAGAAGTTCTGCTTGGAGTACGATGCCAACTCGTTGCTCTACGTTCTGAAGGCCATGGATTTATTTGACCTCAGTATATCCAACCGTCAGCGGGCCGAGAAAACCAGAACTTTGACAGAGCAACGATACTACTCCAGGGAGACCAAAACCATCTCCAGCTCCATTCCCCCTGAGCCCTACCGTGAGCAGATAAAACAAGCCACTGTGACCCCCGAAGAGTCACTCCAGGACTTGACGGAGGGCATTGGCAGAATTGCTCACAAGGACATTTTGGTTGTGGGCGTGGAGTCGGACATCCTTTTTCCGGTATGGCAGCAGCGCGAGATCGCATCGGTTTTGCAGCAGGGAAGGACCTCCGGCGACATCCGGTACTTCGAGTTGGGCAACGACATCAGCAACTTCGGTCACGACACATTTCTATTGAGCTTGGATGACATCGGCTCGCCTGTCAAGGACTTTTTGCTGACGTGAGTACGTATATATATGGTAAATAGTTGCACTATACGATGGTGCCGTGGTTAGGGTCCAACTCGTAGCCCAAGTTTCTGCTGATGGCGTAGATGCGATCACGTACGCTAGTAATAATCACTTTGGCTAAGCCGTTCTTTTTCTTCCTGTCCTTGACCTCCACATGGTGCGGTAGCAAATTATCGTGCGCACTCAAGCTGACGAACAAGGCAAAGGGAACGAACCACACACACAAGCCAAAGAAGGCACACACCTCCATGAACGAGGGGATGCGGGGCGGTTGGTAGTTGGGCTTCAACCTCACTTCCAACGGCGGAATGTAGGGGCTGTGGAAGTGCTTGAACCACAACAAGTGGTTGGCTATCACCAACACACATGACACGAGGAAGATAGGCGATGTCAACTGCACGTATGGGAATTTGTGTAGGTTCTGCAAGTACACCCAGTAGGATACAAGCGAGAAAACAGTGAGCCAGAACGGAAACCCGTCAAGAAGGAATAGCAACACGAAGGTGGCGAGAATTAGATATATCAACCGTTTGAGGAGCCTTTTGGTGGGCTCAGTATGCTCCTCTACCAACTCGGAGATATAGTAGAGTCCCGAGGCGATTGCCAACACGAGGAACACGAAGCCGACAGCTACACCCAAATACGAGAGAAGCTGCAAGATCATAGCGAGGAGATGTAAAGAGTAATGTGGTGTCCTGGAGAAAAACGCACGCGTGAAATTGTGCATGAAAAGGGCCCCAGCTAAAGGAGAGATGGGAGGTTAAAATTCTGGATGACGATGCAGCGAGGTCAAAAGAAGATGCCTAAGTCGAATGTAAGGATGGAATTGTTTAGTATGGTAGTTTCTAGAAAAATGCAGAACGGTGGAGTAAATAGGAGAAATTTAAGGGTTTCTTCATATTTTGCTATTTCGGCGTGTGATTTAGAAAAAGTACCTGAATAAGGGTATCGCACGGTAAAATCAAAAAACCTTGAAGCTTCATACAATTGGTCAATAAGTGGGACTCGGAGCAAGCACTGCTCAGCATTATCTTGCGCAATCATTTGTAGAGAATTGATGACTGCTCTACAAATAGGCAACATGTAGTACCAACATTACCCATTTGGGCACCCGTTGTGCAAAACCTATTACAAGATCTCTGGAGCACTGCAATCCTTTCAGTGCTCCACTTCATCGACTTTTTTACTCTCTATTGCGATAGATACATATAGTAGCTTCTAGTCGTAGATCTCTATGGGGGGAATACGGTCAGTGTTGTAGAACCAGTTCCCTCCCTCTAACTCACGCAGCAACCAGTCGGCAGGGAAAATCACCAAGTGGCCGTGGATCTCACTCAAAATGCGCTCTGCAGACTCTCTTTCGAAAATTCTCTCACCCAAAGCTGCCCTTTTGCGGGCACTAAACGTGCCTCCACGCTTGCGTCTGGGAGATGTGCTCTCCTCCATAGTTTCGATTTGAGGCTCGGCATTCCCAGAAGCGTCGTTAAAGTTGGGAGGAATGCTTTCCTCGTCGTCGGTGGCCTCGTCAGACAATATTTCGTTCACAGAGCGAATGTTTTCATCAGAAGATTCTTCTTCATGTTCTGGAATACGTTCCTGTTTTGAGAAAACAGGCGTTCTAGGCGACTTACCTTTTCTGGGAGGAGAAGTCGATCCGTTAGAACCAGGAGGAGCACTTCCAAGAAGACCCATGTTGTCTTCATACTTGTTCATGTCAATAGTAACTTGGCTGTTCCTGCGTACATGGCTGTTGGGATTGAGGGTGTTGCCGTCCTCTGACTCTGATTCGGAGATATCGGTCATGCTGTCACGGCTAAAAGCTGACTTGGACTTACGGTACTTGGCTTCCTGCTGCTGTGACATGGTGAAGGCTCGCTGTAACTTGTTGAACAGCTTGTAGTCCTTCCACGACAGAACGGTGTCATCAGGCTGGGTGTGGAAGATCAACCGGAAGATTTCGGTATTTCTGCGCGCATTATCGTACCAGATATCCTCGTAGAACTCCAAATCCATGGGATCTTCAAAGCCATATGGATCGATGAACTTGTTGAACTGCTGAACTCCTCCCGCGTTGATCGCCTCAATCACGGTCCTGGCGGACTTTTCGTTCAAGGTTACAACCGGCACGTTTTCATTGTAACCTTCGAGTTGTGGGCCATCGCTTGCAATGCGTTTGTCAGGAACTGTCTGAGACGGAGTCTCGCTCGACATGTCGGCAGATTTGCCATTACCCATGGCGTAATCTGCAGTGGCAATAGCCTTCTCAGGCTCGGAATAGCCATTGATGTGCAGATGACTGGAAGTAGTACCGTTGGATTCCGGTAACTTCCCGTTTGCCTCCAGTAACTTATTATTCAAGACAGTGCTAGAGTCGCTTGTCGATGATGAGAACCCAGCCCTTGCTCTTTTCTCAGACTCCTCCTCTTTCTGCTCCTTTTCTTTAGCACAAACCCTCTGCAAGTATGAGATCTTCTTCAAAAGAAGCCATCTCTCTCTATTTCTCTCAGTTACGAGAGCCTCAGATTCCTCATCCATGTCGTCAACCATTTCGAAGTCGTCAGATTCCAAGAATTCTAAAACGCTGGAGATGTCAGGAAGGAAAGTACCAGTGGGGTTGAGCTCCATTGATTTGTGAGCCAAGTCCTTTAAAAACCGACCGCTATTGAGTCTAGCTTTTTTCGCCAACTTGGACTTGTACTTGTCCAACCCCTCACCAAACACATCTTGTTTGTGGTTATCACTCTGTTGCACCCTCGCATCGTACGAGTGCTTTTTTCTGTCACGAATTCCCTTGTTTGCTTCGTGAATACCTGTCCGGTTGTTGAAAGATATGGTAAAAGACAACGGAACAGGTTTGTTGGGTTCATGTTCTTCTTTCATCTCCTCGTCGAATGGGACATTCACCGTCAGCAAATCCAGATTCTTGACCTTCTGGAAGTTCTGCCACCTGAACGTCCCCTCTGGTTCGTTCAAAATATCTCTCGAAGCCAATTCTACCATGGCCGACATAATAACGTTTTCAGTAACCTTGAAGCGACTAGTAGCGGCTTTCATTCCTTGTTTTGTTCTTGCAAAGTCCTCGAAACGCTTGAATCTTCTCTCAACGATATCTAAAATGTCCACATTCACGCCGAGGTGTTCTCTCATCAAGCGCATTCTCAAAGTGTGAGCAAACTTTCCTGCAAGATACGGCTCCCCATTCATGTAGGTAGAAATGGTCTCTTTGTCACGAACAATAGCAGCAACCTCAGAGTCCCTGATGCCCCTCATAGACCGCTCGTTGATGTTGGCACTACCAATGATGGCCGCTCTGTCATCCACAATCATGGCCTTCGCATGAACATACAACTGTTCAGTGACGAGGGTTCTGCTAGGGCCAATGACACCCCACTTTCTCAATGAGAAGAATTGGATATAGTCATCCGGTTCTATACCGTACTTTCTCAATTTTGCATAGATCGAAGTAGCTCCACGGGAAATGGACATGAACTGACATTGCATGATCACTCGCACAGAGGATCCATCTGGCTCATCAACTTGCGATTCAAAACCAGGCATCAATGGGATGACTATAACCGCACGCCAGCTCGTTCCCTCCTGGTGCGCCCTGATGATTCTATCGACCAAGGCATCTCCGATTCTGTTCTTGATCTCGGTGCCATCAATGAAGCAAGATGTGACGAAAAACTGGTTTTCAATGTAGACGAAATGCTCTGAGGTTTCAATAAGCTTCAAATATGCATTCTGGATGCTCTGTTCATGCTCTTTTAAACCCAAGGACCAGTTTCCACTGGACCTAAGAAGCTGAACTTCGCAAGTGCCATCTAATCCCATTTGCTGAACTTCCTCATCACTGAGATCAGGTGGAGGAGTAAGCAACGGTGTGAAGCGACTAGGACGCTTCTGTCTCAACAAGTAGTTCCATCTCTGGACGAAATGCCTGGAGAGATCTCTGGCAACCTTTCCAGAAGTGAGCATGTGAATATCATGCCAGGGCATTCTAGGTGTCGTCTCTCTGTCGTACATCGACTCATAGGGCTTATCCAAGCCAAAGAAATCTTTCACACGAGGATTGGAATAATCCTTGCCCGGGAAGGTCTGAAAGCGAACGAACTCTTCTGTAGACAAGGCTTCGGGGCCCAAAGACTCGAAGTCCACTTTCGAATCGTCAACGAGAACGTGGTCAGGAGTATCGTATCTGCCGTAGCACAAGTCGATTCCACCTAGGAATGCAACAGTGTGGTCTATCACACACAACTTTTCATGATGGGCCCAGAAATAGGTGTTTTGGAGCAACTGATTAGGAGATCTGATCACGTGGATATTCTCCTCGTTCAACGACAAGATCGAATGCTTTGTGTAAAGCGAGTCGGTGGACACGGTGGTACCAACATTGCGGTACACTATGACGAAAATCTTGACTCCCTGCTGAGCTTTCCTCTGCAACAATCTATCGATTCTCCATTGCTGATTGCCGTTTGCAGGTCTTCTCAAGTACAATTCAGGGGACAACCACCAATCGTGCAAGAAGATAACATCTTTCGCCATCTCCAAAGCCGAAGATACTGCCCAGAAGTAGTCTCGGGCGTCCACAAACCATTGGGCATAGCAGTTATCTCTAATGGGAGCAAATGAGTTAAATCGGTGAGGCACCGACCAGGGGGTGGAGTTCTTCATATCGTGTAACGCCTTCAACCATAACTTTTGCTCCTTGACAGATTTCGGAACCAACACAATCTTGCGCTCGGAGTTTTCGAGCACAATACGTAAGTGCTTGAACACTTTATTCAGGACACTGGCAGCTGCAGTCGCGTTATCACTTAAGGCTCTTTGAACAAGCGAGGCATCATCATAGTCTGAGTCAGTTTCAGCTTCCCTGATTGCGGAGGGACTGTCGTCACCCTTGAAATGGATTTTGAAGCTGGGGTCCACCAAGAAGACCTCGAGGGGCAATGTGGAGTTGATGTCCGCGACATACATGAGGTAAGTGTTTCTGACAAGCAACCACTTTTCGGACCGTCTATCGATCATTCCCTTCAAGTCATTGGCCTTGAAATGGCCCACACGCCAACCCTGAGATTTGGCCGTTCCACCAATGTGAATTACGCCCTGCTTGCCCTCAAAACCGGTCTCGTAGCTCAATAAGGAGGAAATGGGCGAGATTTCGAAGAACTGGAATAATCTGTTTGACTGGGGTCTCAAGGAGACAAGCTGGATCAAATCGTTGAAGTACTTGTTGACTTGGAGAATGTACTCCTGGTTTTTCTGGACCCTTCTCCTCAATTGCTCTGGAGACTGGTCTGCCGTAGTAATGGAGGAGACATGGCTGAGATGTTCGCGAAGGTGGGCCAACTGAGCTCTGAAGGTGCCTCCTGAGTGGATGGAAGCGATGTCATCGACCTGCTCGTTTATGCTGGGGCCGGTATTGGCGCCCACGTTGGAGGTGTCGAAGGGACCGACCTTCAGGTCGCGGTTGAAAGGTTTGCGGTTGGCGTCTTTTCTGTTGCGCAATGGCGGGATGGGATATTTGGGAAACTCCTCGGACTTTGCGAACTCGTTCTTCAAGTTGTCAATCTTAAACTTGGAGTGGAGATACAACACATCCTTGGCGCTCTTTTCGACAGTCCACTTCAATCTCTGCGGCCCAACGCCATACTCCAAATCAAAGCGGAATTTGCGGTTTTTTGTGAAGGTTGTGGGTGAGGTGTCGGTCAATTTAAAGCCCAAGAGGGTCAACAAAAGCGGAGCTCTGGCAATTCCGTGCTCGTCTTCGCAGAGACAAGACGCAAGCAAGTTGATGGAGGGTCCTGCTAGGGCCAATGCGCCCACAAGACGGCTGGCACGGTCACCAGCAGCAGCGTCTTCGTCGGGGATGTCGTCGTTCTCCAACGCAGTGTAACTTTGTTTTTTGTCTTTGTTGCGCTTGCGAAAGAAGGGAAACTTCTTCTTGCTCTTTTGAGAACGTGGGTTGTCGTTGTCGTTACCATCGCCTGTAACAGGTCCGCTCTTCGAGAAACGAGAGGGTAGGAATAGCGAGAGGCCCTGGCCATTGACCATGGATTGCTGTCTGGCGGGCACGTGGTCTTCGGGGCCTTCGTTGGGGCTATAAGGCGCGTCATTGGCCTCCTCCTCGTCGTTTTCGTAGCGGGACTCCTGGCGGTCGATTTTGCTCCTGTTGAAGAAGGACCAAGCGTTTCCCACGATCTTGGGAGACTCTTGTCCAAAACCACCGGATTTGTTCTTTTTGGGCGAGAAATCCTTCTTCTTTGTGTCCACGCCATCATGATCGTAGTCTTCTTCCGTATATGGAATGGAAGCGGCTCCCGGGGTGGACCCAGTTACCGATTTGTCTGCATCCGTTCTATCTGTGGAGGGACCTTCATCGTGGAAGGAAAAGCTGGGCTGCAACATCAGGGTGGTGGGTGCTGCAGGATCAGCAATTTCTGATAACGGGTCCTCGGCTTGTGGCTCGGACATTGGTGTTGACGGGTCCTTTGTGTGTGAATTATGCGTGGTTAAATGCTAGCAACTGCCCTCGGGTGGTTCATGTCAAGGGTTTATCTGCAGTAGCAGAGTAAGCGAGACTCCCACGCTCAGCCGTGTAAACCCCAAAAGGGAAGAGCAAGTGACCCAAAGCCGCCTGCAGCGAGAGAAAAAGGCACTATGTTCCGATAGGAGAAGTTGACCTCCGTTTGCGATCTGTAGGCTCAGAATTGGACGAGACGGGGGCTTTTTTGGGACCACAGGTAGGGTCATCTTTTTTCCTGGTGATAGGGCCTGTTGGAACAAAAAACACCATGACGACCAGATCTCCGGAGCCAGAGGATTTCCTGACCCGCTGGCGACTGGTCCGTGCGTGTGCTCATTGTCACCGGTTGAAAATGCGCTGTATATTCGAAAACCCTCAGGACGAGTCCTGCAAAAGGTGCACCACCATAAGTGTCCTCTGTTCCCCCACCGAGGACCCGACTGCCAACAGCCAGGCGCAAGCCGCGTAGACAACCCCCAAATGGCGTGGACGCACTTGAGAAGATCCAGGATGCCCTTCTTTTGGCGTAGTCCGCGGTGGCTGACCAGCAGCGTGTTTCTGATTCGGATGCTGACAATTGGAGGGCCCTCTCCACCCAAATCAGCGCCATCAACAGCAAAATCGGCTTGCTCGTGAATGTGAAGCCACAGATACCACCCCCCCGTGACTGTAAAAAGCGAGTCTGTCTACCCAGGGATCTTGCCTTCGCAGAACTTGGCCAAGGAGCTCTTGTATGCTCAGGGTGCCCTATCTATCAAGGAGGCCTGCAGAAGGGTGGACTACTTTGTTAACAAGATGTTCCCGTTCTTTCCTGTGATCTCCATCCTGCCAGATATGCGGGACTTCAATGTTTTTGTCGAGAAGGAGCCCATCTTGCTAACCGCTCTCGTGTACGTCACTACTGTCAACGACAACGGCCTCTCCGAGGCCAACTCGGAGAAACAGTCTCAGGAGCTCTACTGGGCTCTCAATAGAAGACTTAACCACTACCTCGAAGGTGCCTTGGCACACCACTTGCTCAAAAAGGTAAATGCTTTATCTTGTGAGCTTATTCAAGTTGGGTTGGTGCTCTCCCTCTGGTGTTTGGCTCAGAAGAGCGTACATGACTTCCGACACCAGCTCCACCTCTTAATGGCGCTCAACGTCTCTTTCTGCATAGACCCCAGCGATGCCTCGAAATACGATCACTCGCACATGGAGGAGCTGGCCCACCGCACCGGCTACCGCTCACTTTTGAGCTTATACTGCATTTGCGGCTCTCTCGGCCTCTATCTAGCTCGTTTCAGACTTGTTTCTTGGTCCAGAAGGTATGATATCGCATTGAAGAAGCTCTCTGAGACCTCAGACACTTTCCCAACCAATGGAGACCACTGTTACTTTGCCAAGATCATATGCTTGGGGCAGGAGATCTTCGACTTCTTGTGTCCTTACGATGCCCCTGCGAGGATAAACCCCATAATATCGACGCAGAGCTGCAAGTTGCCACGTCTTTTTCGCTCCAAAACTTTACATTCATGGTGCTGAGCTACGAGAAGAAATTACATCTGTTGATGATCGAGAGCGGCTTTGTCGAAGATGGCCAGCTTCGTCTAGAGCCCGTTGAAGAGATTCCCAAAGAGAGCTACTCATTGTGCATGATCTACTACCAGATTCTCATGCTCATACATGATAGCTATGTTAGTGGTTATCTCTACAAGCAGACATTCGCTGCCAGCAGAGGCGCCACGAACGAATCAGTCACACTCAGCTACTTCCAGCATGTGGTGAAGCTCATCAATATCTGCGAGTGCTTGTTGTCGTCCTTCATCGAATGCTCGCCATACCATCAACTGCCCCACATTCTTCTACTATAGGCCCCTTCACGCCTTAATCCTTCTTATTCGGTTGCGGTTGCTCCTCAAGTTCCAAAACTTCCACACTGAGACTAATCTTGAGGAGATAAATATCAAGGTGGAGTATTACTATGGAAGATCTCAGAAGTGCTCAAGGCCAATGAGAGCTGCTTGAATCTCGACCTTCAGACTCGGACTTCCGTCATCTTGCAAAAGATTTCCAAGTGGATGAACCCCTCTGCTCGCTATAATGTTCCTTCTGATGGTGAAAATCTGAGCAGTGCTAATGCTGATTTCGTGAAGTTGACGGGAATGAGCAACTTCACAGAGATCGAGGGCTTAATGCCTCCTAAAGACGACGGAGAAGACCGCAAAGGAAGGCGGATCGACTCGGCTGCAGAAGCTGTATCTGCAGCTACAAACAACGGCGTTGCTGCTGCTGCGCTGGATAAAAATTTCATTCAAACGGGACTGTCCGCCTACTCTTTGAATGATATGATAAGCGGTATTGACGCTGATATTCTACAATATCTCAATCCAATGGAAACCAACTTCAGCATGAATGAAAGCTTCCATTTCGCCTCCGACCTTTTTTGACTTCTCACAGTGTTTGTCCAAGCAAGCATCGCCAACAATATACGTACAGTTTTTCGAGACTAAAACTTGAATTTTTCAGTCTCTTGTTTCTTAACGTCAGCAATCGGAATTTCGTTGCTTTCTGGGGTTTTTTGACTGGGAATTTCGTAGCCGAAGTCACCTAGTAGAAGCCCACTACCTTGGACCAGGGCATTCTCCTTGATCACAGTGTACAAAGGCTTCGAATTAGAGCTGACGTCGTCGTCATCTTTCGTGGTGTTTACGACTGTAGTTTTGTACCTCGTGAACTCTGTGAGTTCGACCTTTTCCGGGTTTCTTGTTGCCTCATCTGAGCCCTGAATATCAGCTTCTTCTGGGTCGTTCAGTTCACTTTCATCCTCCTCCTCCTCCTCCTCTTCTTCAGAAGACTCTCCCTCTTCCAAAACTCCCCAAACAAAATTTTCATGCGCTTGGTTATTATGAGACTCATAGTGCGCTGTAGTGGTATAGCCCTTATTGCTATACTCCATGTCAATGCCCGGAATAAGGAGCTTTTCGTATGAAGGCGGCTTGCCAATTTGCTGCATTATAGTGATCCACGGAGGAGGGCTATTGGTGTCCTTATCAGTTAGTCCTAAGGCTGCTCTAAGCTTCTTCGAAACAACTCCTGGTTTGATATCGTCCACCGCACCATCGTATTCGTCAGTGGCCTCGCGCCCCTCGTAGTATAAGTCGCCAAACCCCAAAAGCTTTGGCTTGGTCTGGAATTTAAAGAAGGCATCATGGAGCTTTTGGTAGTCTATGTCCAATTTTCCCATTTTAGGTTGCACCCGTGCACGCTGCTCCTGTTTAAGAGTGGCATCATCGTTATTGCGTAGGTCCTGAATGCCTGTGTCTTTGATGTAGTCTGGCAATTCAAACGAAGGCCGGTCAATGCCCTTTCGAAGTGAAAGGTAGTCCCTTTTATTGGCCCAGTGCTCGGGAACTTGCACAACATTCGGCTGTGATTTTAGGGTGATGAGCATGTACGGGTCTGGGGCATCGGCATCATACCATTCCACTAGCTGTGGACTATCAGTGAAGGACTTTAGGTCTGCCAAAGGGATCTTGTTCATAAGCCGTAGCTTTCTTTTGGAAGTGATCCTGTCATCATCTTCAGAATCGGAATTGTCCTCAGCATCATCTGAGTCGTTGACAAATTCCTTTACTTCTGACAGACTGGCTTCAGTGAGGGACACATCACGACCATTGTGAAACTTGTTTATAACGTGTTTAAATTGTTCAAGAAGAGCATCGTCTTCAAAGGCAGGCTCGTCATCTTCAACAGAGGTTGGAGTCTGACCATTAATGATCGGTTTTGGTGGAGCTACTTCCTCTGAACGGGTTTTCACAACTTCGGTCTTGGTTTCTGCAGCCGAGGCAACAGCGTCTGAGGTCTTCCTGAGCTTGGCCTTTTCTCGACGTAGCTGGTTCTTGGACCTTTTGGCGCCCATGGTATGTGTATTATGCGTTCACTAGTTGAAATATATCATCGCATTCATCGCTATCAGAAATAGAGGTTACACAAAGGTCATGTGTCCCACACATATTATAAAGAATGCGCTACAAATACAGGGGGTTGACTACTATCCCAGAAGTGCCGTGATATTCATATTGCCAACTTCATTTTGTCTTCTCGGATAAGCTCTAAATCCGGTTTCGTATAATACATTTAGATAACTCAGCATCGCTCCCCACATTAAGACAGTCTCAACTCCTTCTCGAGGGCTGAGATTTCCAGAGACAACTTGTCTATTCTGGAGTTGACATCAGAGTCGTTCTTCTCCATTGAGGAGATTACTGACCTGAGCATGGTGTTGATATCCTGAATGGCCTCTAGCTGAGTAGGAGAGCTGTCTGGAACCAGATCAGCCCCCACAAATGTGCTGTTGGTGACTTCTCCACCTTGTAGCTGCGGAGTAGTGAGTCCGCCTATGGACTCGGTGGGGCTTTTCATCGAGGACTCGGACATGAAGGCTTGTTTCTGCTGAAGATGGGCTGTTATCTGGGATTGAGAATGCGAAAATCTATATGTCGCCCTCACTCCCACTCACAAGACACCACTTGCCATAAGGATGCGACCGCACACAATGAAAAGAGTGGTGGCGCTACTATACATACTCTGCTCTACCATTGCAGTATCAGATTCAGATGGACTGCTCTTCGACGTGAAATATCACCACGCTGAGGTGCCGATGAACATAGCCTCCGCTCTTGCTTCTGGTACAGACGAGAACGCCGAGTTTGAGATTTTCCGGGTAGCCAGCCAGTTTGGGAACCCCAAGGAGTACATATGCTCTGTATTGCTGAACGATGCTGGAATACAAAATACGAAGCATAAGTCGATGCACTCGGCGTTCGAGGATCTGTCGCAGAACTTGAAGCAGAAGGCAATTGACGAAATCCAGAAGTCCTTCCCGAAACATGACTGCGTGTTTGCATTCGATCTAAATGGCAGGTACTGGACCTACGCCTACTGTTTTGGCGACAAGGTCATCCAATATCATGAAAGCGAGCCAGCGGGCAGCAGGGCCAAGAAACACACCCCCACCTTCCCCGAATATGTCTATGTTCTAGGCAGACAACTGGACGCGTCGTCAAAAAAGGTCACGATCGCAAACCAGGCTGTGACAAAGGACTTTGTACTCCACGAAAATGAATTTGAGATAACCGATGGGCAGGGCGACCCGTTCACTACAAGCATTCAGGCACAAGGCCCTTCCATCACACAAAAGATGTTAAAGCATACTTTGAGCAATGGAGAGATCTGCGATTTGACTAAGGCCCCCAGAATGGTAGACGTTGTCTACAAATGTGATCCTGTGAGGAACAGAGGTAGAGTGGAAATTGTCATGGTAGAGGAAGTGCAAACATGCCACTATCAGATGATAGTAAGTGTTCCACAGCTCTGTGCTGTGGAGGGATTTACTCCCACGAATGAGGAGATGGAAACCGTGCAACAGATTGATTGCAAATTTATCGCCTCTAAAAGCGAGGGTGCTTCTCCAGGGGAAGTTGCCAATTTTACCATGTTCAAGGAGAAGGTGCCGAATATGAAGCTGAAGTTTCCTGTACCGAGAGATTACAAGATCACTCTTTCCGAGTACCTGCTCATGCCTTTTGGGGACGGCTTCTATCTAGGCCTGAGCAAAGAATCAAGGACGACTGACCACCTGTACTTCAACCATCGTCATATTTTGGTGTACAATCGGGACTTCGAAACTCCTCAGCACTTTATTCAGAGCATCGGAAAGATGTTCTCTAAAATTTTGGAGCAGTTCCTTTTAGCACCTTTCACAGAGGAAGACAACACTCAGCGACCCATTTCTTGGAATGACACATTCACTCTCTGGTTCGAGATTTACGATTACAAAGGGGACTTCTACACGCTTAGTCGGGTCGCTAGAAATGGTAGGAGAAACAAAAAAGTATTGGAGATTCAGCTTGTCGATCCCGACACCATGTTGGATCAGGATGGAGAAGCTGTTCAGGATATCAGGTTCGGCTCGCTGGAATACCAGGCCCCCAACGACGCATGGAACTTCCAGCTTTTTGACAGCCCTGATTTCGTGCAAAAAGGCATTCAGGTAGAGGACACCTTCGAAGATGAGGAGTACGAAACGGAGACCCAGACGGAATTCATCACCGTTACTGTAATCCAGAGTGAGGCAGCGGTGACTACTGAGACATCAGAAGTCGACGCAAAAGAGCTTGAGGAAATGAAGGAGATGGTGAGATTGCTTCAGGAAATGATTGAAGAAAAGCAAAAGTCAGAAAACAGCAAGAAGGAGCGTTCCGGCTTGCATGATGAACTATAACTAGCGCTAACGAATCAGTACCATATCACAGAGTAAATATTCGCATCCTGCGTATTTTTGGGCCCGCAAAATTACATAAAAAAAGAATGCGTTACTGTACAAGCTGATTATTGCACCTCCATCACCTGCCGAAACCAACCCACAAGTCCAAAATGGCTTTGGCTGGTTTATCCCAGTATTTTGTCAGACAACGGGTAAGCGTCAGGCAAACCAGAAATGTGTCTTTTCTCAGAAAGTTGTTGCTCTTGGACAACCCAGAAGAGAACAAATCTGAGCAGCACTTCTACAACTGGGACGATTCGCCCTACGAGGATATCAGAACGCGCGCGGCATTTATCCGCACCAGGGCCAAGTGTCCTGTTACCAACAAGCCTGTGAACTTTGTGTGTCCGCTCTCAGGAATCCCTACACATCACAACGAGGAGGCTTGGAAAAACGACACAGAGTACCACGCAAAACAGAAGTACAACTTGTTGAAGAAAGTCAATTTGTACGAGCATGACTTGCGTTCGGGCCGCAAGTTTGACGAGTTTGTGTTCCCAGGCGAGCAGCACCACGAGTTCACCACCAGTTTGACAGACTGGGATTCGTTTTTCTACACTCGTGATTTCAACCCCATGAACACCGAGTTCAATTTGGCGGCTGCTTCCAAGGTATTGACGTATCCCATTACCATTGCATCGGTGTTACACCAGTTCTCGCCGTACGCGTTGGCGCCCAAGGGTCTGGTAACTTTGGAGGGCTTGCGTTCGTTGTCGGCGTTACGCTATACGCTCTACCCGCCCCACAGAAAGGACCAGGAGCAGTCGGTAGTGTTTAAGGACAGGGCCATGCGCGTCTTTATCATCGGAGCGAAAATGGAGGCTATGTTGCCGGGCTACGTATGGAAGCAATTCGGCTACTTGTTCCCTGACACCAAGTTCGAGATCCATTTCATCGGCCCGGAGCTGTACTTTGACCCTGAGACCCGCGCTTTTGCGCCTACCGACCAGCAGCACGGCCGCGCCCTCGTGAACAGAGTGGATGACCAGATCACCTTGCACCACCACACTCAGTACTTCCATGAGGTGTACAACACTGGCGACTTGTTCCCGTTCGACCCATACTTGGACGTGTTTTTTATGTTCCATCCAGGTCTCAAGACCGCGGACGAGATCCACTGGGACAAGTCGTTGAAGGGCTTGCTCGACTCCAAGTGCGCGGTGTACATCACCGGGTACCACGAGAAGGACGCGCAACGCGAGTTCAACTGGTTGAAGAACCACAAGTTGGCAGATGAGATGGACGTGTTGCAGGAGCAGGAGAGAAATGTGTTTGGGTCCACCAAATTGGACCTCGTGGACTCGAACCCTACCGAGACTTTCCGGGCTAACAACGAGATCTTTGCCATCAGGGGCAAGAGATACCATGCCATTCGCAAGTAGCGACGTGGCCCTATATATAGTTCTACCCGCATGTATATATAAACGAAGAACATGTTGAGACAGTGTAGGCAGGGTGAACCTGCAGGTCCCATGAAGTCGTTTTTTGGGTGCGCTCAGATTCTACACCCGTACACTCTCACAAAGCTACAGTTCAGAAGTCTTCTTTCCCAAACCCCAAACTGCCATGGATACCCCCTTCGTCCTCAGTTTTCACGTACAGCACGTGAATGTGCCACCAGGAAATGATTCCAGGATCCGCCTATTCGAAAACTACCAGGTGCGGGTCACCCTCAGTCACACTATTGCTGATATATTTGAACTGATATGGATCAACTCCGAGAACTACTTCCTCAAGCCTGTCTTTCTTAAAATGTCCTATAATGGCGCCTCAGTCGACTCGCATCAGCAACTATGTGATATATTGCAGACTCCCGAGGTGCCCTTCGTGGGCTCTTCTGCTGTCAATGGAGCCTTTATTCTAACTATTAACTACCTGTTACTAGATTCCAGTGCCGTCCCCAGGAGGGATCCCGACACGCCTCTCTTTGACATTGTGGTCAAAGTTCCTGGTCAAACGTCTTCGCAATTGTACAGGGAGTCGCTATCTACAACTATAGGCGTTCTTCGGGATCAAATAAGTGAATCTGCAATTATCAAAAGGAATAGAAAGGAGTTCAAGTTGGTGCTTCAGTCTTCCGGCAGGATATGTGATGCCCGTTCCCAGGTATTGTCTGACATTTTGCAGTTGGACGTAACGCCGTTGCACGCCGTGGTATTTCAGGTTGTCCAGAACGAGGCCCCTCGGACGAGCAGACGCTTTCACATACAGTTGAACAGTACTGTGGAGGTATTACAAGAAGGAAATAACTTGTTCGAGGTCACTACTGAGACTCTGATTCATGACTTTAAGCACGATATCATCAGTCGAATGGACCATCTTTCTGTGAGACGCACATTTTTCGACCAGATCAAGTTGTACTATGCTACACAACTCATTGACTCTAACAACGCTAAGCTTTACGATATAATGCTATTGGATGACTCGATTTTACAGGATAACGGCAACATCATCCTTATGGACTTGGAGGTTTCCGAACATAATGGAATCAGGGGAATTTTCAGCAGACAGTTTTGGCGCGACTTGCAGTCCCCCAATCGGTTCGAGTTTCTTCCGAACAGAAACAATGACTTGAGAAGAACACCGAGAAACTATTCTGCTGACGCAAATGTCGAGGCACACGAATCAATGTCCCAGAACACGCCTATGGAAGACGACTCGCATTATGTCAATCTTGTTAGGCCTCCTCGTATAGTGCTCGAGAATGGCCTCGAATGGAACATGACAGGTCGTACGTTTGAGGAAATTCTGACTGCTGCAACAACTGGGAGCAACTCACAGCGAAACTTTCTTGTGCAACAGTCAGACTTACTTTTGCAGGAACAGTATGAATTCTCTCTAGAGATAGAGGGCGGCATACGAAAAGTGCTCTTGAATACCTCGCAATGCATAATAGTGGACGATCCATCGCATGCACCATATGTTTTGGTCAGTCCAGCTGGCTTGGCTAAGCTTAATGGTGGCTTTACACAAGGCACAAGTTCGTTTCCACAGGGACTCGTTCAGAAGACCCAAGTAATCCGGGACGATTGTCATACCCCTATCGAGAGCTTATTCCTAGGCGAGGGTTCAAACGTGACCAACAACCGGGACGTTCGTGTTGACCCCTTTCTCAATAGTGCTAATAGAGCTGTCGATCAGAGACCTGTTGCCCCTTCTCAACGACCTGCACCTCAACGACCTGCTCCTCAACAGGCTGTTCCTCAACAGCGAAATGCTATACCCCGGGGTCCTTCTCCCATGGCTATGGCTCGAGAGGTATTGCGCAACTGGGTTGCTCAATATGGTCCCACTATCTCCAAAGTGATTTTCTTCCTGTACATTTTCGGCTTCTACGATGACGTGGCTTACCTCTACCAACTAGGCGTTGTAAAGTACGTTATTGCTATTCTAGCAACATACTTTATTCTCACCAGAGGTCAGCACATCGGTGACTGGATCGAGCGAAACGTGGTTCCAGATGCCGAGGATGCTGCTGTTCGAGCACAGTACTCGATCACTCTTGCCATTTGCAAAGGTTTGCGACTCATGCTGTCGGTGATGTCGTTTACGACTGGTCTGTTCATGGAAAACATCTTCCAACAAGTGGTCCACAGGCGCCGCGAGTACGAGTATATTGCCAGACAGGAGCTGAACACAGATTCGGTGTGGTTCTACTTTACAGGCTTGATCAACACTGTGAGCAGCGATTTCATGATGATGTTGTTGTCCATGCTGCCAGCATTAGAGGCACGTATGGAACAGGCAATTGAAGTCTGGAGGGCGAAAGAGATGGAAAGCTTCGAAAACGACATCGAGGAGCTTCAGGCCCTGTTGGTGGAGTTGATCTCTGATGTGCTGCCGGACGAGTCGCCTTTTGATGTCATTCTTCAACTGACGGGGATGCCCTGGGACCTGATTGTGGAGTTGCAGGAAGAAGACAGCGATACTGGGGACGAGGAGACCCAGATTGGCAGCGACAGTGACATTGAGTATTATGAGAAGCTCCTCGAGTACTACCGGGACTTGCACAGCCTTTTACGGGCTTATAAATCGGGAACGGCACCTTCCCCAAGAGAGTCCAACGTTCAGGAGAGAGGCGGCGAAGAGGAAAACGAGCGGACGTTCACGGTGGGAGGCGATTAGGATTAGGGTGAGACTGAATCAAAACATTCACAGTTGCTTATCACAACAAAGCGGTATCTTATCATAACAACCCCTTCACCCCGTGACATAGCAAAACAAGGGTACCACGCTATTGATGAAAACAAATACTACGTTTTTCAAAACATCACGGCCAAGCCAGATGCCAAGACATAGGAGGGGTGTTACCGACAAAATACCCGGTTGTGTCATCACAACGGCTTTGGTGCTGCGTGACAAGTGGTGTAGCGACCTTAAATCCGTGGGATTGCCTATGTACCAGGGGCTAAAGTGAGAAATTGTCCGTGTGCCACGGGTTGATTGAGAATGCTACGGAACGCATGGCTGCTAGCCTTTACCTCTAATAAGAAGTATTATATGTCAACAAACAGTAGACGCGCGGAGCGCGGTCCAAAATATACGGATAGGTGTGTATCTTACTGCACGACTATAAAGGCCCATTCTCCGTCCGATACGGTAGTGCCCGGACCCGGTTATACGGGCGGTGGCCCTTCTCGGAAGCCACCGGAAAGGCGTGCGTCAGCCCGGCGCAGTATAGCCGAAGTTTCACCGTGAACCAAAGCGGCTCACCTACAATAACCCAAAAGACGCCAATCTTTGCTCGTTCGGTGCGGTCCATTCCTGTACGAAACGTGGCTGTCGCCCGTTTAGTAGCGTCTCTTTCCGAATCGGGACCGCAGACGAGCGCGCTTGTGTTTATTTGGATTCGCGCATTTCGCGTGCGCAGTTGGCAGACGACATATTTTATTGGCACATCGCAGGGCCAGAACCCGCCTGAAATGTATAAATACGGCTCATTCCCTGCCCATTTCATTTCTTTCCTCATCACTTCCAACTAACAGTCAATCTTTACAATGCAGTTTTCCACCGTCGCTCTTTTCGCTCTCGCCGCCGCTGTCTCTGCTGACACCGCCACCGTCACTGAGAACTCCTCCACCTTGGTCACCGTGACCTCTTGTGGTCCTGAGGTCACCGACTGCCCTGCTTCTACCGCGGCTGCTGTCCAGACCGAGACCAAGACCAACGAGGAGTCTACCTTGGTGACCATCACCTCTTGCCCTCCTGAGGTCACTGACTGCCCTGCCAAGCATGCTGCTGCCTCTTCTGTTGCTGCTTCCAACTACACTGCTCCCGCCGCTGTCTCCACTGCTTCTGAGGGCTCTGCTGCCAAGTTGGCTGTCGGTGGTGTTGCTTTGGCTGCCGGTGCTTTGTTGGCTTTGTAAGCAGCTTAGTTCACTGAGAACGGAACCGGTTTCCATCCATGGAAGTAATGCTTATTCCAATAGTCCTGGTGCAGAAGTATTAGTGTTCTGCTCCGTGTATACTACTGAATATAGAGAGTAAAGTCATTATACCTCGATACAAAATTTGTAGATGAAACATTTTTTTCGGTCCACTTCAGAATGTTTCAGACTGGAACTTGTTAGATAATTGCATGTTTTGATTCTCGGGACGAGATTTTCCACCTACGAAGTTACACCTGTAAAAATTACTCTACTGGGCTATACACTGTGTAATGTGTTATTTACTCCTTTCCGTGATACTTCCTTAATGTTAGTGCATACACGTTTATTGCCAATATCTTAACCATTTCCCCCTCTTTTACAGGCTGGATGCAGCACTTCTCTCTATTCAGCATTCATGCATATGCATTCAGCGTTCCTGGCAGCACGTCTTCTTGAGTTCCCGTTTTCGATGTACACCTGTTTTTCCTCTTCTTTCTGATTTTGCAGCTATTAGTGTCTCGCGCTTCGTGTGCAGTCTCACATTGCTAGTTCATTGGTGCTCAAAATCCTAGCTCCCACCCAAGCTAAATGGCCCCTGTATCGGATGAGACTTTGGCCTTCCACATTGCCGTGTATACGATCGTGTCGAAGATCCCCAAAGGCATGGTTACCAGCTACGGTACGTTTTCGCCATCATTCACAATCTTTGACTAACACCTAGGTCATATCGCCTACCTAATAAATAAGCCCCAGAATGCTCGTCAAGTCGGTTCCTCCCTAAAAAACATGCTGATGATCTTGCCTCAGATTAAGGGAGATGTGCTGGATGTGGTTTCCCTTGATGATCTTCCCTGGTGGAGGGTTCTTCTGAGTGTGGGAAAAATCTCCCCCAGAATGGGAAATGGAGACCTCCGGCAGGCAACCAAATTGGCCCAGGAAGGTATCTCCGTTCTGTCAGGGTATACCGTGGATTTGAAGGAGTACGGGTGGTTTCCTGACGAACTTGAGGATGACTGACTGACTTATTGGTGAGTTTTTAAGTGAGGCTGGCAATAGCTTTCTAGTTTTGACAGACTTTCTTGTAGATTACTAAAGGTCTTTAAGAGAACTACGGCGTTACTTGGCACTGTGACATGAATTCTTCAATAACTCTTGATGCAGAACTTTGCCAATAAATCACGGATTAAGTTTACGACCACCTTTTTTTTTAGCTTTCCAAGAGACCCTCGTCGATTAACATCTATACTGCATTCTTTATTTACATATACATATTCTGATGTCAAATCACTGCAGTGATACATGTGTACCGTCTTTGTTTCCTCTTAAAGGACCCTTCTTAGGGCCTTTTCCAGCTTTGGAGCTCTCCCTTTTCCTTTTGAAATCGGTGTTGGTTCCTAGGGATATATTACCCAATTCCTTCTGAACTTTCGCAGCCTCTTCCTCCCACCATTTGGCAAACTCCTGCTCCTGTTGAATCTCCAGTAAGCTCCTGGTCTGATTCATGCTAGCCTTTTCTTCGAGCTTCAACGATTCCTGTATCATAATTTCCGTCAACGATGGTGTGGAATAGCCCGAATCTGATGGCGGAGTTAGTGAGTCCATCGAATTGGATTTCTCAATAGTGGTCATAAACTTTTTCGGCTTCAGGATATCCTTCTGAGTTTGGCCTAAAATGGGCAATTTAGATAACAAAGCATTTGACGAGGAACCAACATTCTCGTCAAGAGGAGACTTGGCCCAGGGGTTTGTGAACTCCGGATTTTTCGCCTGATTGGTCACCCTTGACTGTGTGAGAACGCTGGACAGTCCTGTTATGGTCTTCAATGCCAACTTCTTTCGTTCCTTCTGTGACAACCTTACAGGACCAGTCATCTTCAGCTTATCAGGCTTTTTGCGGGTCAGTTCGCTTAGAATATCGTGTCCTAATACCGGGAGAGAGGTCCCCACAGGCTTTGGATCCTTCAAGATTGATGATCCATTCAGCTTAGCTGCCCAGTTGGATCGGGTGCTAAGACCGGACAATGTCTTTGGCTCGATTACTAAGGACCGTTGTTCCTTATCAAATTTTGTCGTCGAAATAGAATCCGTAGACAGCGAAGTCATCGAATTCACCCAAGAAGTCTTTCGAGAAGGTGTTACTTCATCCATAAGTGAGGTCTTTTGTGCGACAGAATGAGAAAGTGGGGGAGTAGGAGAAAGATTTTTGTGGAATGTTTTCGATTTGCTCCTTCTTTTAGCATTAACCACCAATTCAAAATCATTGTCAGTGTTGTCATCAATGGCATAATCATTTTCTTTAGAACCATTCGTGGGATTAGAGGTATTCCTTAAAGAATCTCTGATATCCGCAATAGCATTAACATTGGTGGAATTTTTTCTAGAGGTAGATTTTCTTCCATTTCGCTTTTTGACGTCAATAAAAAGCTTCAGTTGATATTTCACATCTAGGAGTGGTTCAAAGCTTGTGAAGCCCTTTCTGTCGCTCATGAAGTGTTCGTTAAACTCCATGATATTGGAGCTAAATTGTCCGGTAAGAAGGTCAGCATGCTCTTGGAACCAGTCCTTAATAATGGCATTCCTGACTGGCGTCTTCAAAACATCTTCAGTGATGATGGAGTCACCTGACTTGCATTGCTGGAAGTACACAAGCTGGTTTTCTAGCTTCTGCAAAACCTCCTCATCCAAGTCGTTCAACAGCGAGTTGAATAGAACAATTTCGAGGTTGTTGTAGATCAACCAGCAACAATTCAAGAACAACTTCTGGGCATTCAAGTTCTCGGCATGCACAATCAAAGAGAGAACGTTCTCTAGTGAAATGAAGTCCTTGACCGCAAGTTGACAAATGTTCTTCAAATCGAATAATAACATGTGGTCAGCGATTTCGATAAAGTCCAACATTGAATTGACAAACTCATCATGGTTAGAGAAATCCCAGTCGTTGAAGAGGTCTGCGTCACTGCAACCGTAAATGTGCTTCAAAACAACTTCGAAATAAGACCTCTCCATATCCTCAAAGTTCAAAGTTTTTATAGTTGCAGTCAGTTCAATGTCGCTTTCACCCCATCTATTAGAGAGTAAAGTCTCAAAAAATGCAGATCGAGATATCAACATAAAAGAGTGACACATCAAGGACTCACCATCACTAAGTTTGACCACGACATCCGTATTTTCAGCTGTATGGGGATCGTTTTCAAGGTTCCATGGAGCCATAGATTGGATTTTATTGGAAAAGACCTCATCCTTTGTCAACTTTCCAAACAAGTCTGAAACTTGAAAAATGTCGACCAAAATATCGAAGTCATTCTTCAACTGTTTGATTTCTGGTGGGCACTTTATTCCCGAAGGGTATTCTTCCCACACGGACATTACTCTGTTCGAATAAATGAAATGCACAAATATCAAAACAGATTTCCAGTTCACGTCAGTTTCGAAAGTCAACACACTTGAGTTTGGATTGAAGTTGCCTCTGATCCCTTGATCAATGAAGTACTCACCATCGTTTTTCGGGTAAAAGAGCGTCTTGCAGAATCTGGATCTTTGAATGAAAACATCCTTATGGATACCTAGAACAATAGAGGGCGCTTTTATAAATTTAATATAGCCATCGTAGTTTTTGCCCAGATTGAGGAGTTCGTTGGATAGTTTATGTTCAAGAAAGGAATTGTCAGATTTCAACAAAGATGACAACCGAAAAATCTCAGTATCACTGAAATAGTTGAATGTTTCCGACGACTTTACTCTTCGTTTCTTTGCAGCCACATATCTGTTCATGTAGGTTTCAAACAATGTGTCTTTGACAACACGATGTGAGTCTTTCACATTGACAGAACTGAATTGGTCAACCAAATGGTCTTCATCGTCTTCATCTTCAGCGTGAGACTCCAAGTGTGCATAAAAATGGCTTTTCCGGTACGCAGATAACTTTGTGTCGCTTTCTGGGTATAAGAAATCTGAAATGTAGTACCCATTGGCACAGGTTTCGGATGATAAGAGCTGATTTTGCTTGCGGTACAAGTCAGTATCCTCCAAGTTGCTGAGGTACTCCATATCACGAAAAAAGTCATTTTTCTTCAACTTTAGAGGCAACAAGTCCACTTCATCCCGAACAAAACCGAAAGAAGAGAAGGTGTCGTCACAGCTAACGTTTAAGATTCGGTTGACGTTGTCCAACTTCTTGAATTTGTTTTTGGCAATTGCTATTGGTAAAACAAATCCTGACATCGAGTTTTTCCTCTTCGAAACACCGTTGCTGTTTTTGGTAGTTTTGATGAAAACTGAGCCATTTCTTGTGCATAAAACAACTGAGCCATCACTCGACACGTCCACGTCAATGGCCCTCATATCCTCATCATAAGCTTTCCAAATTGTTGCAAAGTTGACGTTTCTTGACAACTTCAGCGAGTCGACCTCGTATGCGAGTTTGAAACTTAGAACATTGCCATTTTCCAAGAGTAAAACAATAGCTTCTTCTGACTGCATGCAAATTTTCTTGATTACAGCAGCAAGGGTGAGTTTGGAAGGCTTGAAAAGGTCAAAGTGACTATCCGACGAGCCACTACCGGGAATCTTGGCCAACTTGACATGCTGAGTTTGATGAAAAATATGGATATCATTCTGGACTGTGACTGCACAGGTGCATGTCTCAGAGGTAGCAACCAATTTGATTTCGTCTTTAAGACTGAACTCCTTACTTGTAGCCTGGATGCTGCCCTTAAAAATCTTTCCCTCGAAACCTCGATGGTCAATATCAGTTGGTCCTGAGGTGAAGCCCATTTGACCAATGTTCAAACCCCAAAAAAAAATGCTATTCTTTGTGAAGGCTAGAGAGTGGATTTTAGAGGCTGAAAGGCCCTTGATAGGCTGAGTGTTCTTTCGCAAATCTCCATCAATAACCTCTCTTGGAGTGGATTCGTAAGCTTCAAAAGAGTCTTTGAATTTTGCAGCGTTCACTGGTGCAGAAGTTTCCACTCCAAGCTGAGAGTAGTTGTTGAAGCCCCAGCAGAATATGGTGTTCGTAGATAACAAGACAACAGTGTGGCTATGAGAAACAACCGCATCTATGACAGATGCGTCACTTCTATCGTGGTCAGATTCAGGGTTGGAGCTGAAGAAATCGACTCTTTTGAAACGAAAGTAGTTATTCAAATCGCCGGGCCCGTGTCCCAAGCGACCCCGAGAGCCTATTCCGCAGGTGAAAGCTTCGCCATTCTGGGTGACTATCACTGAGTGGTACTTTGAGATTCGTATGAGTCTGAATCGTGGCTTTTGAAGCCTCTTTGAAAGAGAATCAGTCGAGGAAGATCTGAAGTAGGAGTATGGTATTCTGGAAGGCGTGAGTCTGTCTGTTGAGTCACCCACGCCTAAATTGTTGTTGGTGTTGGAGCCAAACATGAAGATTTCTGAACCACCTCTATTTTGGCTCCACCAATTGTGTGGAAAAGATCGTAGGAAGGGTCGCTCCTGAAGAGCTTTGCCCTCTTCATGCGTCTCCGAGCTGGGTTCTTTCAAACATGCAAATCGGTATTTGAGGTGAAATTGATCGTTTTCATCGATGTGGTCCGGAACCCATAAAAGATCCTTGAAATCGTTGCTAATGAGTTGGAGAGGGGTCAATCTGTTTCGGTCCTTGGTCTTCAACAACTCAAATAAAAGCGTGTTGTTGGCGATGACTATTCCGCCAACATTTTTAACGCCGACAGAAACGCTTCCACTGGCAGTGTTCGTCAAATAGTCCACCACAGCCCGGAAACATAGCACTCTCTTATGGAAGATGATAAGATGGAGGCAGTTCCACCCGTTCTCATAATCGATGGCTTTAATGATAGATTTGATTTCGGGGTTTCGAAGTAAGCTTCGCACGAGATCTGACTTGTTTGCTAAGACGAGAAGGTGGAGAATGTTCCTCCCAAACACGTCTCTCTTTTGAAGATCAGTTTTGGAGAGCTGGGAAAGCGTGCTTGCAAGGGAAGAGGGGGCAGGCTTGTTTGTCATGATGCTCCACCACTGTGTTTGAGACGTAGGGTGTTTCAAGGATGCAATCAGCACATTGGGAGAAATTGGGCCTTTTTGGGGGCGGTAGACTTCTTAGTAGGGATTTCAAGTCAGAACTGCACAAAAGGGTGCTGCAAAGAGGGTGAACGTGGGCACCATCTCAGGCATTTCAGGGCTTTACAGGACCAGGAACACGACCTATCAAGCTAAAATGCCCTTGGTGTACCTGATTTTCTGGTACTGTCGTCCAGATACTCTGTTTACTATATTACATATATATATATTGGTGTCACACATGACCCCTAGCTCTCCAGCTTAATGGGAGAGGTCTGGAAGTGCTGCAAAGGGGAGTCCACCTC
Source organism: Wilhelminamyces tanticharoeniae (assembly GCA_030558325.1). Lineage (NCBI taxonomy): Eukaryota > Fungi > Ascomycota > Pichiomycetes > Serinales > Metschnikowiaceae > Wilhelminamyces > Wilhelminamyces tanticharoeniae. The sequence continues at coordinate 60,028 of JAJMSI010000019.1, read as the reverse complement.
GTTGTTTTCGAACGGGTTTGTATTTTGAAACAACTCCGGCTGACTGGCGTCTGCCAAAAAGAACGAGCCAGACACGGTTTTCTTCTTGACTGCTGTAATCTTTCCGGTTGGTGGAAGCCGGGGCCGAACATTTCTCTGCTTTTGAGGTAACTCCTCGTCCTCGATCAAGAACAAGTTCTCGGGGCTTGGCAAATCCGGGGATTCGCCCTTCTTTTTCTGTAACTTCACGAAATGAGTCTTAGACTTCTCCAACAACTTGGTGTAGAAGGGCTGCAAAATCCGCACTTGTTTCGACACATCCACCTCGCGCAACTTGTGCGGCTCCCAGCCTGTAAGGTCCTCGTACTTTTCTTTTTTGCTTATCAAGCCGACGTTGTTGTACGAGTTGTTAAGCCGCGAGTGCAATAAGTAGATGGGAATGGAAGAGCTCAACATTTTGAACTCCTTGTCTAAGCCCAACTCCTTAAACCCGAAAAAGTCATCACCCAAGTCGTTAGTGAAGTCTCCCGTCATAAACTGCTCACTGTTGTCGTCGAAGCTCTTTTCGTTGAAGTTTTCCAAATTCGGCCTTAAAAGGTCCCTCAAGAAATTAGACAATTTAACTCGCAAATCCTGCAACTTCGCAAGTTGCTTAATCACCCGCTCCTGGACGAAGGTGTACAAGTCGTCGGGCTTGTCAATACCATTCTCCAATAAGGACAACAAGACAAGCTCTCCAACTGGCCGCTTGCTCTTGTTAGAGGAATTGGATTCGGTGTGCACCTTGAGAGACTTCACCAAGTTGCCCAAGTAAGTCTCTGCAACCTGAGCCAAGGTATTGATGGCAAACGGTTCGGTGCTCTCGTATCCCGTCTGCATTGCGATTTTGGCCACGTTTCTTCTCAACACCGAGAATTGTACTTTATCGTTGTGGGGATCATGATTAGATAAGCGTGACACCGGGTCCACATCCACCTCCTTCAAGGCCTCAATTTCCGGCTGTTTCATTTGCGTGTGGTGAACAAACTGTTGTGTTTGCATTTGTCGGATCAACGAAATCTTGAAACATGTCTTTCTGATTTCCTGTATCTCACGAATGTTCTGGCTGTAAATCTTATTGAGGCCCGAAGTCACTGGTAAAACAAACGGAGACGGATTGTCCTGATTGAGGGACAAGTAGGCGTCAACTAACTTCTGCTCGCGTTTCTCCTCCTCTTGTTCTCCCAAACCCCGGTATTTGATACCAGGTAGACCCCCCGTGATGTCGTACTCTAATAAATATGGCTCATCATTCTCCAAGTAGTTGTTGTTTTTTGAAACGACCAGCTTGTTGTTGAGAAATTCGTTGAAATTATTCATCTCATTTGGCTCCCTAAGGATAGCTTCGGACTCTGAGTTGAGCTGGGCTCCGGATAAAAACAATTTTGATCTCGTAGCGCAATAATTGGCTCGCGATTTGGCCGTCAACGACCTCCAAGCTTGAAGTTCTGGATCAACTTCGTCCTCCTCTTCACTGTCGTTGATTTCAATATTCTCGTCTTCTTCCTCCTCTTCCTCATCCGCTGCTATACCAGGAGCTTCACTATGAGGTACGCTGGCTGGAGCATTCGCAACTGAATCTATCTGAGACTCGTCCACAGAAACGTTACCGTTCTCAACTACAGGAGTCGCGCTGATGGATTGATCGGTCAGCTCCTCCTGAGAATCGACATCATTTTCCTCTGCTTTGATTTGGTCCTCGCGTGTTCTCTTGCGACCTTTTTTAGCTGTGGTCTTAGCAGCATTTCCACTTCCAGGACCATAACTGCTAACAGCACCAGTTTTGCCAGCAGAGCCATTTTCTGTGGTGGTAGAATCCGAGTTGTTGGTCATATTCCCAACGCCTTCCAATTCAGCTTCCTCCTTCTCAAGCTCGGCACGGCTTCTTATGCTTATATTAGGGATCGATGGGATCAACTTCATCGTTTTCTTCTGCATGGCTAACGCATGGGCACGTAAAAAGTGCTTCGGATCGGCATTATAGGTCAAACAGTTGGTCCAGATTAGCATGAGATCATCCACAAACTGCTGCTTGGACTGATAATTTAAGTTCTTCAACTTCTTCATAATAGTGTTTAAGTCCATCGGCTTTTTGATAATAAGACCATAGTTGGGGGCCTCGCGCTTGCTGACCTTATTCAAAAACGGTGTAGAGTGCTCCGTGTATCCTCTCAAGTCAGTGAGAACCTTTTCAAGTGCTTCATAGAGCTCCTCCTGGCCTACCCGTTCGTCGTTGGCCCACTTTCCTCGGTTTTTCCGAACGTCCATGAATAAGGTACGTAACTCATGATCATTTAAAGGAATATCATCACGCTTATGTTGAATGGCCTTGAGCAAGTGTTTCAAGGAGGTAGTGGCAGACCCTAGATTTATGCCCATGCTAGTGTTGGAAGAGGCCACCTCGACGCTTGTGGCAACTTCCTCGATAGCAGAGTCTTTCTGTTCAGTTTCTGTAGATTTCTCTAGTTGCATGTCGGATTTTTCGAGTTTGCGTCTCTTCAAAAGCGTCTCCCTGTCGTACTCAAAGTTGTGATACACCTTATTGAACTCCTTGATTATTTTTTCCTGGTCTTCCAAAGACTTAGCATTAGTATCTGTTTCTGTGGACTCCAAGGTTTCCCCGTTGGAAGCAGGTGGTGTGTTTGTAGTGGTTTTCAAGGGCTCAGTGGCATCAGCTGCGGGAGTCGCTTCTTTTGATCGAAAGATGGCAATTGACACCAGTAGTACGAGCTTGTTGTCTTCGTTGTACTCAAAAACACCACCTGTGAGAGACAGATCTTTGTCTGGTGCCTTATCTGGAACTTCGTCGTCGTCGTCGTCGTCGTCGTCGTTGTCGTCGTAGTCGTCCTCCTCTTCTCGCACAACGGGCTTTTCCAGTTCTTTTGCTGACTTGCTCTCCCTAGATTCTTCGTTTTCCTCGTCTGTTAGCAGGTCTATCAACTCATACTCATCCGATACTTCCTGAATATCAGTGGTGGACGGATCCACGTCCTTAACAGTGTAGAAGAAGTCTATGGCCTTTTCCCATAAAAGATAGCGTATGTGCAAAGCCAACAGCTTGATGGCACGTGAGCCTTCCTCGAAAGCCTCATAATCAGTTTCATTCTGGGCTCCGTCCTTTGTGTCGTTTTCAGGTGCTTCAGTGTGGTCTATGGCGAGCACAATATTGCCCTCTAGAAACTGCTCCCACACTGTCAAATTATTGAGCCCCATTAGGTAGTCAAAAAGCTTGGACTGCGAGTCATTGAGGAAGATCTCGAAAAACTTCGACGCATGGAGCTTTTTGGAGAGCTGAAAGAGCTTCCTGGAGTCGTTCACCTCGAACACCGAAAGCTTCTCCATTGTGGTTGTAAACTGGCCCTTCAGCGTAATGTACAGAAACAAGGTGCTAGATACCTCACTATGGTGATGCGCCGGTCAGGTGACCTGTAATGCTGTGCAGATGGACGATTGACCAAACACGACTAAGTTGTGCTGTTTCTATAAAGGTGCTAGTGCAGACACAAAAAAAGCGTAGTTGATGAAAACACCCGTACACCATGTGAGTTGGGAGGTTTGGTCTACGTAAAAACGCTCTACTACTACAAATGTCAGAGTGCTTACAGACAATACGTTCCACCATATATTAATCGCGGACGCCCAGGAGCGCCCGATGACATTCGAACTAGAGTAGCCCGCAATCCAAAGTGCTAACAGCGGCAGCTTCAAACAGCGTACTTCTTAGTCCATTCCTTGGCGGTGGCCTCATACTTAGGTCTATCTTGCTTGTAGATGTGTGCGATCTCGGGGACCAAAGGGTCGTCAGGATTCGCGTCCGTCAACAACGAGCAGATGGACAAGAGCACCTTGGATATGGTGAGCGCTGGGGACCACTGATCTTTTAGGATGTCCAAGCAGATGTTGCCGTTGCCGTTGATGTTGGGGTGGTAAATTTTGGTGGTGAAGGCGATCTTGGGGGGCTTGAAGGGGTAGTCTGTGGGGAAGTGGATCGACAAAAAGAACACACCTCCGGCGTAAGGCGAGTCGGGAGGACCCATGATGGATGCCTGCCAGTGGTATAAGTCGTCGCCCACGGGGCCTGCGGAGCACGAGGACGGCGGGTCCCTGTAGGTTAGTATTGTGCACATAGCATAGCCAGACACAGAAGAGAGTGCGGGAGAACAGCGTGTGACTAATGGGGGCGCGCCCAAAAAGCCCGACTCGCCAAAGCTGGGGTGCTTCGGCAGCCCTATGTAGTTTTTGGATCAGTGGTATCGCTGTTTCTCCTTCCATCCTTCGATGTCTCTGAGTTCGGGGGTTCACACCCGGTGGCGGCTTGTGGGCTGCGGGCGCAAACCCTCTGCAATACATACCTTCCTAAGTCAGCTAATTCCTTGTTGATGCGCTTCAAAGACATTCTAGTGTGGGGTTTTTGTTATCGGATGTACCAAATGTGGGACGGGTCGGTGATGGTGTGGAAAAAGAAAGAGTGATTCGCCAGCGGGGGCCAGAGGGCAAACGAGCGTTAGCGGGCGTGTCCAGCACGGTCGTGCCCAGACGGGCGGCGGTCGTGTGCGGCAGGGTAGAACCTGGCAGAAGTGCGTGGAAGGCGCAGGCCGCAGGCCGTGCTGATATATGCCGCGATCGTACATTTGAGACTGGGTCTTTTCCCCGCTAGTCATTTTGGGGAACCGAGCTAACTGTAGATGATTAGTGGTGTGACAGCAGCCGCTCGATGCCAGTCTTGAAACGGGCCTGTTCCAAAGTCGCCACGCCATGCTCGTGACCTTTGACTCTCGGTCTCGGAAGAAACGAAACGAATCTCAGGGTGGGTCCCAGATCAGGCCTAAAACTGTTGTCCCGCCCTCCGCTAAGGTCTCCAAACCAGAGGCCAAACCTACGAACTCGCCCAAATCGGCTCACGAAAACGTCCCTATCGATGGGGTGCGCCATATAGACACCGTTACCGACTTGTTGGACTTCAACACCATCAAGCGCTCTAAACACGGCTGTCTCACCTGTAAGATCCGCAAGAAGAAATGCAACGAGGCCAGGCCCATCTGCTCCAACTGTGGCAGGCTCAATAAGCAGTGCATCTGGATCGACTACGAGAAGATGTCTGCGGAAGAAATAAAGAATCTAAAGGAATCTGTTGAAGAGGACGAAAAGAACCTGAAACTCCGAAGGCGAAGGCCCCAGAAGGAGGTTTCGGAGGCGAAAACTATATCTACCAAGACTCAAGATCCTTCAAAACGTCCTATAACCAGAGTCGCCAAGTTTTCAATAGGCTCCCCTATGTCCGCAATGAATTCTTCGGAACTGTCCCCGAAACAACCCCTTGAGCGGCCTTCTTTGAACGACCTTCCGCCACAGCCACTGGGGAGCCTGTTGACGTCTCACATTAAGGCCCTGTCTCCCATTCTGAGTCTCTTGAACGAAATGGAGCCTCCCGCTGTCCCTATCAGCGAAAACGCCTTGTCTCCTTTGCTGCTACTGCTTGGACTATACAAGGAGCCAAGTCTCACCGAAGTAAGGGACATCCTAAAACACTCTTCTTCACCATCCATATTTGCTAGCTTTCTCAAGGAATTTTCCCAATTCTCAAGTGGCCACTCAGGTGACGTGGTGCACCACAACTCAATTGAAGAAAACGATTACGACGCAGCTTCCAACTTGAGCTCGTTTTTTGAACATTTCTCGACCCAGCACGGTCTCAGCCCTGTGAACTCGCTGGTCACACTTTCACAGTTCGCATCTTTCATTTCACCCTCTCCGGAAGCGCCAATACCTCTATTACCACAGCTCTCATCTACAGGAGCTTATCTTTACAACTACTACACCGACATTCTTTCAAGCAAAATGGCCATAACACCACTCGCATTGAATGATACGAACAGCTTCCAGAACGTGTTTTTGCCTCTTGCTCAGCGCGATAATGGCGTCCTTTATGGAATCTTGGTGTGGTCTGCATTCCACTTGGGAGGTGAATGGCTTAAAGAGGGCCAAGTATACCTCGACTTGTGCCTTGGTCATATCAGCAAGTCCTTGACGAACTTGAAACAAAAGCAGGATGCGGGGCTGCCTACCCCCGATAGTCTCAAGCAGAATAGGCAACTTGTGGTCAATTATTTGGCAGCCTTGTTGATTCTTTGTGGTGCCGAGATCTGCAGAGGTGATGTGCGAGATTGGTCAATCTACTTGTCTTGGGGCTGGAAGATCATGACAAGCAATGGCGGAATCTTGAATTTCAACCAGACCAAGGAAGAGTACTGGCTCATCTCTAATTTTGCGTACCACGATTTGCTCTCGGGCTCTGTGGTGGACCGTGGTACGTACTTTTCAGCAGACACTTACGATGAGATTTTTGAAGATCGAGATAAAGTTTCCCGAGGACAAATTCACGCCTTATTAGGCGTATCCAAGAAGCTTTATAAGTGCATCGGCGAGATCAACACTCTTGTTGGTAAAAGCAACAAAGTCCTTTCGTACTTATCGGCCCCACGTCCCCTTGAAACAGTCCAGGAATTTGGAACCGGGCGCGTCAATGCTGATGAAAACTCCTCGCTGGACAAGCGCAGCTCTCTTTTGCAGTCTATTCTTCATCGTGCAGCTGAAATAGAGCAAGAAATAGATGGTGCCAAGCCAGACGCTGAGGACTTGCGGAGACTTTGCGATGAAGATTTGGAGGTACAGCTTATGCTTTTTGAGGCCAACCAACTCACGTGTAAGCTCTTTTTGCACCAGTCTATTTACAGAATCAATCCTTCTTGTTTGCAGTCACAAATGCTCACCAACCACCTAATCAAATGCATTGATATTCTTTTGGCCTCTTCGGTGGTTTGCTCACTTGTTTTCCCCGTCTTCATTGCCGGAATTCACCTCATACACACGCTGGATCGTGAGATTATGACTAAGCGGCTTCAACACTACATGAAGGTGTACGGGCCCTGGAACGTCCGGGTGGTAAAGATAGTAATGGAGCGAGTTTGGGAAGAAAATCCAGATGGCAACAAGGTGGTTGATTGGCATAACATTGTTAAGGAACTTGGCTGGGATATCAACTTCGCCTGAGGCAGCGGGCGTTTTCCCGTGGTCTTATAGTGGGTCGTTGACGCTATAGTCCCAGAGGCAGGCCTATGCAGTCTGTCAGGCTGGCGCACATTCAATGCATTTTATTTAGAGGAAATCACACAAGACGTATTTTAGACCTACGAGACCTGACAAGTCAAAGTCAAGGTTATATAAACCACTTCCATTCTGCCCCTTCAGTACTCCATTTAGAAGAGCTCTACGGCCATCGGGCGTGGTAGCTACAACCGCACATACTCTTCGCGCAGTCGTGCGCACACCGCCCCATTTTTTCTAGTAGCGATGAGAAGAAATTTTCACCTTTTACCCTCACAGTACCACAACATGGCAGGCTTAGATTACCTCCTCTTTGAGGAAGCCGCTGGCTATGCTATCTTCAAGGTGTTGATCCAGCAGGATGACATTTCTTCGCGGTCCAAGGAGGTGCAGGAGGCCTCCAATGACTTGGGAAAGTTCTCCAAGATGATTGAGCTTGTCTCATTTGCTCCCTTCAAGGGCGCTGCCCAGGCTTTGGAGAACGCCAACGACATCTCTGAGGGCTTGGTCTCCGAGTACTTGCAGTCCGTGTTGGAGTTGAACATCCCCAAGGCCAAGAAGCAGGTTCAGTTGGGTATCTCCGACAAAAATTTGGGCCCCTCCATTAAGGAGCAGTTCCCCCACATTGACTGTCTCTCCAATGAGACCGTGCAGGACTTCTTGCGTGGAATCAGAGTGCACGGCACCAAGTTGTTGAAGGAGTTGCACGAGGGCGACATTGAGCGTGCGCAGTTGGGATTGGGTCATGCTTTCTCCAGAGCCAAGGTTAAGTTCTCGGTGCAGAAGAACGACAACCATATCATCCAGGCCATTGCTTTGTTGGACCAGTTGGACAAGGATATCAACACCTTTGCCATGCGTGTTAAGGAGTGGTACGGCTGGCACTTCCCTGAGTTGGCCAAGATTGTGCCCGACAACTACGCTTTTGCCAGATTAACCTTGTTCATCAAGGACAAGGCCTCGTTAACGGATGAGCTGCTCCATGATGTTGCTGCCATTGTCAACGATGACCTGGGCGTCGCTCAGCGTGTCATTGACAACGCCAAGATCTCCATGGGGCAGGACATCTCCGAGCAGGACATGGAGAACATCTACAACTTTGCTGAGAGAGTTGTCTCCATCACCGAGTACCGTGCCGGCTTGTACCAGTACTTGACTGACAAGATGAACACTGTTGCTCCCAACTTGTCCACTTTGATTGGTGAGGTTGTTGGTGCCAGATTGATCTCTCACGCGGGTTCTTTGACCAACTTGTCCAAGCAGGCAGCTTCCACAGTGCAGATCTTGGGTGCTGAGAAGGCTTTGTTCAGAGCTTTGAAAACTAAGGGTAACACCCCCAAGTACGGTTTGATCTACCACTCTTCTTTCATCGGCAAGGCTGCTGCTAAGAACAAGGGTAGAATCTCCAGATACTTGGCCAACAAGTGCTCTATTGCTTCCAGAATCGACAACTACTCTGACGAGCCTTCTACTGCGTTTGGCCAGATCTTGAAGAAGCAGGTTGAAGAGAGATTGAACTTCTACGACACCGGTGCTGCACCCATGAAGAACTCCGACGCTATCAAGGAGGCTTTGGCTTTGTCGGGTTCCGACCTTGCTGACGACTCTGCTATGGCTGTCGACGAGGAGGTGGAGGAAAAGAAGGAGAAGAAGGACAAGAAGGAGAAGAAGGAGAAGAAAGAGAAGAAAGAGAAGAAAGAGAAGAAAGAGAAGAAAGAGAAGAAAGAGAAGAAAGAGAAGAAGCGTAAGGCCGACGACGACGAGTCGCCCAAGAAGAAGAAGAAAAAGTCCAAGGACTAGTCATTTTACTTGGCTCACGATCTGTCCCTTTGTCTTTTCCTGTTCCTTAATCCAGGCTTGCTTCTGTTGTAAACTAACTAGTCTTTTTTGCATGTCAATATAGCGTATCGAAAAGGTGTAGTGATAAGCGGGTTTTTCTGGACTCTTGTTCAGACTTCATTTGACATTTTTGGCATTTTTTCCAATTTGAGACAAGAACTCCCTCTTTTCTCAAAGGTATTTATTAGGTTTATTAGATTACAAACTTCAATACCATGAGCTAGTTGAAAGGAATAGACAACAGACACTTTACAGCTATTGCATCATGTAGCGTATATTAATCAAGGAACGACACTTGAAAACCACAAACTACACGAGCGTGAAAGCACGCCTCTCTTACTTCGCAACTGTAGAAGCAGCTGCTCCAACCTTCTCCGAGGGACGATCCAGCGGGTCGCGGCAAGCAGTAAGAACACTGCCAAAGATCAAAACCGTGCGAGAAAGCTCACTGGAGTGGTCCTTAGACACCTTCTGGGATCCGGGGAACCACACCTCCACAAAACGCTCGATGCTCTCGTTCACAGGTGCCATCAAAGGGTCGGCGTACGAGAGAATGAAGCTCTTTCCATCATTGTCGGAGATCACGGAGTGGAGCCTGTAGCGCGCCTCGCTGACTGACTTCACCGTGGGCTCGACCACGTCCTTGAGAATCGCCTGCTGGGCCTCGTGCAACGGAACGCAAACAGGGTCCGTCAAGTCGCGAGACTCGAGCGTCTGCAAGCTGGGGATGCTTTTGTCGAGCTGGTCTAACAAACCGTCCGCCAACTTGTCGCCACAGTCAAAAGCAACGTTGATGGGGTACGTGTTTCTGACAAACTGGAAACTGGGAGTGACGGAATCCGCCACCGTGCGAGCGCACGGAATGGCAAGAATCAAGTCTCTGGTGGAGTTGGCGAGGGGGTACTTTCTGATGTGGGAAATGAGCTGCTCCTGGGGAGAAGCAACGGCGGCCTTGGGCTGAGTAGCGGGGGCAGGAGCAGGAGCAGTGGACATGGCGAAGAAAATGAGTGATGGGGAGGAATTCTTTTGCGCTAGTGGGTGCAAACACAGATACGGACATGTGTATATGCAGGCAGTATGGATGCCCCAAACCTATAGGCTTGTGTGCAGTTCATATTGCACAGCTAGCCACCGGAGGTCTCGAAGAAGCCCGAATTCGGACTTTCGGGGTCAGAGCGGACATTTTCGTCGTAAAGGTGTTGTGGCACTTCGTTGAAAGGCGCGGATCCCATGAGTAGGGGTGAGCTGTGGCGTCTATGGAGGGCTTCTCTCCTTTCCAAAGCGAGATAGGGCTGGATGCCAAAAGCCTGCGCAGCGAAAGTCTGCGTAGGTTCATCTTCCTGGATAGGATGCGGGTTCGTACTATCCAGTTTGAGGTCAGCTAGCGGCGAATCCATGCTCGTTTCCGATGTGTTTGGCTGCCCCTGCTGGCTGAACTGCTGGAGTTGGTAAGCCAGCACATAGCTAGGTGCGTGGCTCGTGAGTGTAGCAGTATCTGTGCCCCTAGAAGGTGGAGGCTGGACGGAAAACTCCTCTTCAATGCGTCTGCGCTTGTTTCTGCGCAAGTTCTGTTCGTCCCCTGCGACTGGGTCAAAATGTGACGCTTCTTTTGCAGCCTGTTCTCCGGCCGGCCTGAGGTCAAAGGTTGCACTGCTGAACAGCTGGGGCGTCATTTTACTGACCATCAAGGGGTTACTTCTGACTAGAATATCACTTATCCTGAGAATGACGGCTTTAGTGTGGATTATTTGCTGGTCGTGAGGCGAGAGCAAACATGCGAGTTTCTTTTGCTGGGCCGTGCTCCCACACAACATTACCCGATCATAGATAGCCACATAGTACAACTCATCCAAAATGCGTAGGGTTAGTGGTTTTGCTGCAAGGGCACTGTCAGTCCTTCTTTTGAGCGAAAGGAGATCGACGTGTGGGTTGCGGAGAATGCTCACGAGAAGCCTCACTCGGCCTTTTTTTTCGAGGTGGTCGGGCTCAATATGGTCCACATCCGCGGGCCACCAATGCGGCTTGCTTTCGTTGAAGTTCTTGTATGGGAACGTGGACTGCTTGCGTGGCTCAAGGACACGAATCCACTCCTTGGCAATGGTTTTGCAGACCAACTGGCTCATAGCGTGAGTCAAATTTTTGTAGTGTTCCACCACGCGGTGGGTGGATTTGAGGGTGCCGACGTCATTTTTGGTGCATAGGACGAGATCCTTGGTTTTTATAAGGGCAGGCAGAATCTTCAGGATTGTCCTGCTGGCCACAGTCGCCTGATCGGGTGGCCGGTTCTCGAGTATGTCTTCTATTTGAAGCCTTTGGTTGGTGCTAACAAATGGTGTATGCAGGATTCGCAACTCCTGGTTCGGTGGTCTGAAGGCGAGGAAGAACTCGTACCCTTTTGAGGCTTGGAGGTGCGCCAAAAGAAGATCCATTTCCCCTGAAACTGCTATATCATTATCACCCATAACGGATAGCGAATATGATATGAATTCGCAGACATGTCATTTATACGATGAGTTGACTTAAACCTGCGGGTTTTTGCTACGAACCTGCTACATATTGGCTGCAAACTGGGTACAAATGCATCGCCAAAACTAATGTCACGTGCCAAGTGACACTGTAGTTTCAGGTTATATAAGCTAGTTTCAGCTGGAACCTGCACTTCTGATACGCTACGGTATGGTTTCCTTTCGAAGATAGAATCATCTTTACGTAGTTGGGAGAAAATGCTCAACCCTGATGGAAAAATCGTGAAGAATTAAACATATATGGCTATTACTATGCCTGTGACGGCCGCACGCGGCCTCAAGTTCACCACAATTAGACGACCTCAACATGGTCCACAGAGTGCTTCTTAGAGTTGCTCTGGTAAACGGCGATGTCACCGACATCGTCACCGAAAACACGGGCCACCTCCTCCAAGGAGTAGCCAGAGGTTTCCGGGAACACAAAGTAGACAATAAGGAGCTCAACAGTAAGCCAGCAGCAGTACACAATGTAGTATTTCCACTCGATAGCGTCCATGGCAATGGGGTTGACGAAACCGTTGAACACGGACACAAACTGCTGAACCACCTGGAAGATGTTGATACCCTTGGCTCTGTGGGTGTAAGGCAAGACCTCAGTAATGTACAAGAACGGCAAACCATTGATACCAATGTTGTACGATAAGTAGTACAAGAAGATCATGGCCAAAACACCGTTAGCGTAGCCCTTGTCCTTGAAATTTTTCTGCTGGTTGATGGCCGACAAGGCAGTCCAGATCACGTAGGTGACAACCATACCAGAGACGGAAACGAGGAACATGGTTCTTCTCTTGAAGCGAGAGACAATGCCACCAAGGGCAACACAAATAACCAAGTTGTAGATCATCAAGCAACCGTTAATCTTCAACTGCATAGTCTCCAGAGTAATGCCGATGGAGATCAAAACCTTGGTCAAGTAGTAAGACACCAATCCGTTACCAGAGAACTGCATCATAACCGGGATGAAAAGGGTCAAGAAGAATCTCTTTCTAAAGTTGGGGAGTCTCCAGAAGTCTGAGTACGACGCGTGGGTATTTGCCTTCTCAGCCGCAAGATGGGCCTCGATTTCCTTCAACTCAAACTGCACCAAAGCGATGTCTCTAGGGTCGGTGGAGTTGCCGGTGTGGTGCTTGGTCAAGATGCGCTCGGCCTTCTCCATGTTGCCCTTGTCGATCAAGAATCTGGGCGACTCAGGGACGATGAAGAATAAGGCAAGCTGGAAAAGAGGCAACGCACCCTGCAAGAAGGAGGGGATTCTCCACGAGTACGAGCTAGAGATGTTTCTGGTGCCGTAAGTGACCCAGGAGGCCACCACTGCGCCAAGGTACCAGCACACATTGTAGAAGAAAGTGCACGCCTCTCTGTGTGTAGGGAAAGCGATCTCGGAAATCAAGGTGGGCGACGAAACAGTAGCAATACCGGAGCCAATGCCGATGATAATTCTGGAGCACATGAAGAACGCGTAATTGGTAGAAACACCCTGTAAAATAGCGCCAAGAATGGTGAGGGCCTGTCCTCCGATAATACACTTCTTTCTGCCAAACTTGTCAGCCAAGAGGGATGCGATGACAAACGACATGATGTTACCGAAAGTGACACCGTTGGACAAAGCACCCAAAACTTCTCCCTGAGGATGGCCCAAATGTTCCTGCCATGTCAGCAAACTCTGAAAGCCGTTAAGCAACGAACCATCAAAACCGTTGTTGGTGGATGTAATGGTCACCAAAAACACACCAAAAGCGAGAGTCCTAAAGTGTGGCACCTTGTACCACGGTCTGGTCTCGTGAATATAGTCGCCGATTACACCAGTGTTGTGAAGCTCTTCGATAAGGTCAGTGCCTTTCTCGCTCATCGAGTCGGCCTTGTCAGGCGTAGAAGCAGACATATTGAAATAGATAGTCTTTACAGTTGCTAGAGAAAGATCTGGGAACAAAGGATTCGTGCTCTATTTATAAAAATCCCTGTTCCATACCGAAATCTCAAAATGCAGCAATTCTCCACGCAGATGAGAACCCCGAGGTTAGTTAGCCCCATCCAATCTCTCCATCAAGGACGCCAGTCGATTATTCTCGGACCGCTCCTCCACATGCATAAAAAATAATGACGATGCAGATTATTTTCGCGCTCGGGATAACTGCATAGAGTGGAGACACAATAACGCGCTGCCGCTTCCGAGAAGGTGCTCCCCACTGTACCCTCTGCATGAGGGTCAGGGCTGTGTGCAATCGTAGTGGGGTGCAGTGGGGCGGTCCGTTGGGGTAAGCAAAGGCATCTGCAAGACCTCCGCGAGAACCTGCAAGCAACTGTTCTAAAGTTGTGGGCCTGAGGACCCGTGCCGCGCATGCAAGCCGTACTGGAACGGCACCCATTTCGGAAATATTTCCCCGGAAAATTTGGGCAATATAGCCCAGGATCGCCTTCGAATGTAAGGGGCTTTGGTTGCCAGCCACTGTGTGGGGCAGAGGGGAAACCGCAGGTGTGTTCACCCTGTGTCTTGTAGTGGTTATTTTTTAGGCATCAAAGATTTTTTCCAGGAGGGGTCACGTCACGGGCGCTGATCTCGGAGAAAAGTATTTTCTGGGGTAAATAGCTCGGGTTCGGTCCCCAATGCGGAATCCGTTCCTGTGGTGCCCAGCGGGGACCTTCCATTTTCGGAACCACTGCCGCAATTGCAACATGGGGGAAGCAAATGCGGTTCGAAATGTGGAGATGTCACTTTTTTGAGGAAACACAGCGCTGGGTGCAAAGACCCGAGTTGGGGCCATTTGGAGTTCCCCTACATTTTTCTAAATCGTTTCGGTAGCCACCAACATGACTTCTTCTCTGTTTTTGCGGGTGGATGGCACCAAGATAGTAGATGCATCTGGTAATCACATAGTCTTGAAGGGCACGGCCACAGGGGGCCATCTTAACATGGAAAACTTTATCACAGGCTATCCTGGCCACGAAACGGAGCACAAGAGGGTGCTTAAGCTGAAGATGGGACAAGAGAAATACGACTACTTCTTCGATCGCTTTTACGAGTACTTCTGGACTGAGAAAGATGCCATCTTCTTTAAAGAGGAGCTTGGCTTCAACTGCTTGCGTATCCCCATGAATTACAGGCACTTTTTGGACGACGAAGGGGATTTGCTGGTAGTCAACACCCGTGGGTTTGCCAGGCTTGATGCTGTTATTGACACTTGCACTAAACACGGTATTTACACTGTTTTAGACCTTCACACGGCACCAGGGGGGCAGAATCAGGACTGGCACTGTGATTCTGCTATCCACAAGGCCCTATTCTGGGACTTCAAGGTGTTTCAGGATGCGGTGGTCAATCTTTGGGTGAGGTTGGCAGAGCGTTACAAGGACCACACTTATGTAGCGGGCTATAACCCGCTCAATGAGCCTGCGGTAGCTGACCATGGGAAGCTAGTGAGCTTTTACGACCGAATTGAAAAGGAGATCCGGAAGGTGGACCCACATCACATCTTGTTTCTTGAGGGAAACACCTACGCCATGGACTTTAGGCAATTTCCCACCAAAGGCTGGCCCAACACCGTTTACGCAATTCACGACTACAGCCAGTACGGATTCCCGCACCTTGATGGAACGCTTTATGAAGGCACCGCTGAGCAGAAGAATAAACTCAAGCTGCAGTACGAGAGAAAGGTGGCCTATATGCGCAAGTTGGGTGTTCCCGTGTGGAACGGCGAGTTTGGCCCAGTATACGCCTCGAAGAATCGGGGAGACAAAGACCCGGAAACCATCAATAGGGCCCGGTATAAGTTGTTGAAGGACCAGTTAGAGGTATACCGGAAGGGCGATCCATCAGGCGATAACTCACCTATCAGCTGGTCTATCTGGCTATACAAGGACATAGGCTACCAGGGGCTCACTTATGTTTCGCCGGACTCGTATTTCTACGAGGTTTTCGAAGAATGGCTCAAAAAGAAGAAGGCTTTGGGGTTGGACCGCTGGGGTAACGATATCACGTCCGAGAACGCCAAGCTCTACCAACAATTGGAGTCTCATTTCAAAGCCAATATTCCAGAGGTTCACAGAAAAGGATTGTATCCGTATACTTGGACGTCCGCTGACTACATCAGCAGGGTGTTACGCGACATGCTCTTTAGCCAGTATGCCCAGCACGAGTATGCGGACATCTTTGCTGAGTTGAGCTTTGAGCAGTTGGACCGGTTAGCGTCTTCTTTCAAATGGGAGAATGTGGAGCAGCGCAAGGAGTTGAATGCGATTTTAAAAGAGTATAAATGAGACGAGGAGGGAGAGCTGGCATTGGTGAAAACATAGCTTAGTGGCAGTAGATCAGACAATTGTTTAGTTACCCATAAAAGACTCTGTTTTAGTAAGTTATGAGGAACATAGTTCTGAAGAGCCATTAAATACACCTATCTTGGAGTCGATTAAACAGCAAATCCTCATAATGTAGCTATGGTAATTGGCGTGGTGTAGAATGGGAATAATTAGACTTAAAATGGTCAGTGGCAGCCCACTTCAGGGCACTAGCACCATAATCAAGAGAACCAAGTGCACGTGGGATAATGTCACCGAAGCATATCGCTTATGAAAACACGCCTTGATCCTTCTTCCTCCCGAACCCACGACCTCTTTCATCCTGAAAAAACAAACGGCTCTCCAACGTCCCCAGTGGGGAACAGTTGCTTGCCACATCCGCACCCAACGACCCCAAAAAAGCGCCGAGTCCAGCCGCCCAACGGTCCAACGGGTGTAGTACCCAATCTACATCTTTTGCCCCGCCAATGTGCTGGTGGCTACCGAATGGGGATACTGGACAAAAGTGCCCCTCAGTCAATATACGGTAATTTAAGAAAAGGCAAAACGTAAATTCGGCAGCGCATGTTGGAGCCACGGTATTTCCCCAGATCGGCAGGCTTCAGCCACCTTGTTTAAAGAAGTCCAATGAGTGAGGAGAACAGACCTGAAAGGCTGGTGGTAAAGATTCGTACACATGGGGAGATGAATGCCACATTTTGACACCAGTTTTGTGGGCGACCCCGTTTCGAAGTGCCATCCCGGTATGGTATTTCTCAAGGCTCTTGGACCGTCCCTTTTGAGAGCTTAACGCCGCTTAACCCCAAACGGAGATAGGAGCGCTATGCGCATGTCTTCCGTATTCGGAGAGGTGGTGATTAAGCCGACTAGCTGTAACACTACTCCTGCAGAAGCACCTATCCTCATATCTCCCCCGTATTTCCAGTGATCCCAACAAATCACAGGGCAATACCATGATCTGGCTGTACATCATTTTACGACAAGTCAAGCCAAAGGTGCCTTAAAAAAAAGCATACGCATAAGCCACAGAGTGTAAGAGGGGTCTGTGGGGTCTGTGGGGTTTGCGGAAAATAACCCGAAAAATACTTGAAGTCGGCAAAAAATAATCCCAGACCCAGAAATACTCCGTGTTTCCTGCAGCTGGTTGGACGGAGTACCAAGCACTTTGCCGGCACGGATTATTTTATTATTGACGGGTGCCAGGTGCAGCCGCAACCAGCAGCCGTCCCGAACCGGAATGAATGCCTGATTCGGAAGCAGGCCCGCATGCCGTATTAGGCAATACTCCCATTCCACCCCCCTTTGCAATCTCGCGAAACCAGTCGATGCAGGACGGGCTCACAATTGGTGGGGGGCCAGCACTACTTACACCAAGTCTTTGGTCTACTTCTATAAAAGCTAGAACACACACGCTTTGGGAGGAAACCACTATGCCTTCGCACCCCCAATTGGACATTGAGCTTTTGCTCGAGGAATTGAACCTCTATGAGAAGATCTCCCTTCTTGCAGGCAAAGACTCGTGGAGAACGGTTGGAATTGAAAGATTGAACATCCCCGAAGTCGTTCTTCTGGACGGCCCCAACGGTGTTCGCTCAGACAAGTTTTTCAATGGTACCAAGGCCAACTGCTTCCCTTGCGGAACCGCTCTTGCTGCCACCTTCAATAAGAAGTTGTTGGAGGAGGCAGGCGACCTTATGGCCGATGAGGCCCGTTCCAAAGGTGTCAACTGCATCCTCGGACCCACCGCCAACATTGCTAGGGGCCCTTTGGGCGGAAGAGCTTTTGAGTCTTACTCCGAGGACCCGCTTTTGTCGGGCTACGCGGCCGCAAACCTCATCAATGGAATGCAAAAGCATGGTATTTTGGCATGCATGAAGCATTTCGTCTGCAACGATATGGAGGACGATCGCTCAGGAGTAGATATTTTGGTCACAGAGAGAGCTTTGCGTGAGATCTACTTGAAGCCCTTCCAATTGGCAGTGCGTGACTCCAACCCCAAGGCCATGATGACGCTGTACAACAAGGTCAATGGCGAGCACGTACTGGACTCCAAGAGATTGTTGAACGACGTTTTGAGGGACGAGTGGAAGTGGGACGGAACCGTGATGTCTGATTGGTTTGGAACCTACTCTAGCAGAAAAGCGTTGGATGCCGGACTCAACCTTGAGATGCCGGGGCCTACGCGGTTCAGAACCGCCGGAACAACCTCCCACCTGATCCTCAACAACGAGTTACACATGGACGTGATTGATGAGAATGTCAGATACATCTTGAAGTTTATCAATAACGCCATGGAGGCAGGCATCCCCTTCGACACCAAGCCGGCATACAACGACCTGCCCAAGGTTGCAAAAACCTTGCGTAAAGTGGGAGCAGAGTCTGTGGTTTTGTTGAAGAACGACGGCATTCTTCCATTGTCCAAGTCGTCCTCTCTGGGGCATGAGACTATAGCTGTCATCGGACCCAACGCTAAGGCCCAGAGAGACTCGGGAGGTGGCCTGGCGTCCATGGACACCGCCTATGTCGTCACTCCGTACGAGGGAATTGAAGCCAAATTGAAAGAGGGTGGCAACTCTGTGCAGTTGTCCTACGCTCTTGGTGCTCATCTCGACAAGACGCTTCCCAACGTGGGCACCATTCTCACCCACAAGGATGGCAGACCCGGTATTCGTGCGGACTTCTTCAGAAACCCTCCGGAGGCCAAGGACCGCGAGCAGTTCGACACGCTCGACATCACCACTTCCAAGCTCTTCTTGTGCGACTTTAAGAGCAAGAACTTGGAGCCTGGCAACATCAACTACTTCATTCGTTTCGAGGGCTACTACACGCCGGAAATTTCGGGGACCTACGATTTCGGCACCTCGGTCATGGGCACCTCGCTCATCTATGTGGACGACAAGTTGGTGGTGGACAACAAGACCAAGCAGGTGAAAGGTGAAGCTTTCTTCCTCGGTATGGGAACCAGAGAAGAGCGCAATGACATCCGCTTAGAAAAGGGCAAGCAGTACAAGGTTGTGTGTGAGTTTGGTACCAATCACACCTCGCCCATTGCTTTGGACAACAGAGAGCCTGGTGGAGTGTACTTTGGTTTCGACTTGAAGACCACGGATGAGGAGCTGCTCACGGAGGCCGTAGAGTTGGCCAAGAAGGTCGACAAAGTGGTCATTGTGGTTGGTCTTTCCAAAGAGTGGGAGTCTGAAGGCTACGATAGACCCAACCTCGATATTCCAGGCTACACCAACCAATTGGTGGATGCCGTCACTGCCGTCAACAAGAACGTGGTGGTTGTCAATCAGCTGGGCTCGCCTGTCGTCTTCCCATGGGTTTCTAAGGTACAGGCGCTCGTTCAGGCATGGTACGGAGGTAACGAATTGGGTAACTCGTTGGCAGATGTGTTGTTCGGTGACCAGAACCCCTCCGGCAAGCTCTCGATGACCTTCCCTGAGAAGATCGAGGACAACCCTACGTTCCTCAATTTCGAGTCCTCCAACCGCCGTTGCTTGTACGGAGAGGACGTTTTCGTGGGATACCGTTACTACGAGAAGATCAACCGCAAGCCGCTTTACGCTTTTGGCCACGGTTTATCGTACACCTCGTTTGACTTCTCCAACGTCAATGCCTCTGTCAACGGCGAGCATCTTTCTGTTACTGTGGACGTGAAGAACACCGGCAAGGTCGACGGAGCCGAGGTCGTGCAGTTGTACGTGCTGCCGCTGAACCCCACCACCAACCGCCCCAACAAGGAATTACGTGACTTTGAGAAAGTGTTCTTGAAGGCCGGAGAGTCGCAAACCGTGCACTTGAAGCTTCCTGTTCGCGAGGCTACCTCGTACTGGGACTCCTACAAGAACAAGTGGCGTTCTGACAAAGACACTTATAAGGTTCTTCTTGGTTCGTCGTCGGACCGCATCTTGGCTGAGGGGCTGTTTGAGGTGCCGAAGACGAAGTACTGGCTCGGTTTGTAGAAGCAAATGTGCCGTGGCGATGTGGTGTGTGCTTCAAGAGTATAGTTCAAAAGATATGAGTCACATATGATGTAGAAGTAAGGGTAGTGGAAACAGATGGCCTACGAGGGACAACGTTGGCAGAATTGATTATACATGTAAAGTAAAGAATTAGGTGCCACCGAGTGCTTTGGAGAATGCGATTGAGGGATGTAAAAGTTTAGCAGCCAACATGCCAAATGCAAGAGTTCTGGCGTGGTGTCTCTTCTCCTGATTTTTTTTTTTCATTATTCAAGCAAACTGCAATAGGGTCTGCTTTCATCATTACTGGGGCATTTATTATTTCTTCTGCTTCCTGGGCTGAGATCTTTCACTGTTTAGGCTTTTCCTCAAAAGGTCAAATTCTTGGATTTTTTCAACAAAATCCCCAAAACATCCTAACAAATGCACGCCATATCCTTCCCCTTTTAGCCAACGACTCGTCACATGCCATATGCCACCTCATTTATCCATATTTTCTCTCCAAATTGGACGGACTTGCCCGGTTGGGCCCTTTTGGCATATGTTCCCGATTAGGGCATGGGCACACCCAAAACGCATGCGATATTGCTGCTTTCGGACAAGTCCATAAGGGAAACAACACCCTCATTCCCCGAATAGCTCGCTTACAACCTACACATGCTCCTCTGGGCAGACAAGCTCAGCACAGCCCTGCCACTTCCTTATAGTATAGTAGAAGCTTCTTTCGCGCCTAATCGCAGCCTCTCCCGATCGGGTGTTTGTGTCGTATTTTGGTCGCAATCCCAATCGGGGCCTATTGTAAACACCCTATCTCAACCTCATAAATACACCAGGCTCTTCACAAGACGAAGCCGGTCACCAGTTTCTGCTCCCTCCATTTGTGAAAACAGCTTGCAGCTGTTGCTTCGCTCTAAATAGTCTTCCTTGTCAACTGCCGTCTCCTACTGTTTGCCGTCTTTGTTTTTCCTCACTGCATCCCCTTACACAACTACATTCACGCACCATGGACCTCGAAATCCTCAATTCGGACGACTACAACGTGGAATACGATGACTTGCTTCGAGAAAAATCCGATACTAACCAGGAAGACTCCTACACTACAGAGGACTCGTCCAGCCCTGTCAAAAAGCAGCCCCAACAACAGCCACCAGTGACCCTCAACTCGTTCTTTCCGTTGTGTTTGGGACATGTGCTGCTTTCTCCAGACCCCCGTACCACCAACGGAGTTTCCAACGAATTATTTCAAGTGACAAATCACCTTCACAAGCAGCAAGGCCCACAGTTGAACCAATTATACGATGTATTTGGTCTCAATGAGGCACCGGATATGTTTGGTGGGAAACGCCTCAACAACGATAAGGTCGACAAGTTGGTCAGCCAGTTGAGCGAAGTCGACAAGGACCTCGAAATGGACGACAAGCAGCGCACCCGTGTGTTCAAAGGGCGCTTCAAAAGCGATATTCCCCAGTCAGATGCTCTAGACCACCAATTAAGCTCCTACTTGGATAGTCCCAGCATAAACGACGAAAACAAGGAGAACGTGTTGCCATTTCCTGACCCTCTCAAAGGTGTGAAAAAGGACCAGCACACCATCAAGAAGTCCAGTAAGGTGTTCTTCAAGTCCTCGCGCAGAAACGGAACCAAATCCTCTATTCCTGTTCTTCAGCCGCTCTCAAACTTGGCCAATACGGACCTCAAAAGAGCTTATCAGGAAAGTCAGCATTTGAGAGATCAATCACCCGCTGTGAGGTCGCCCAAAAGGGTGTGTTCGCCCCGTCACGCAACAATGGGCCCGAGCAGGCCCAGCATACGGCACCACAACCCACTTGTGAATATTTTCGTTGTTGACTCGCTGACGGGACTAATAAACGATGCCACACAATTTGGTACCGAGCTCAACGCTTCCAACTGTGAAGGTTTCCCGTTGCCTGACGACATTCACGAGATCGTGCAGATTCCCACTAACGTGGATACAAGATCTTCCAAAAAAGCTCGTGCGAAGATGGCCATCATCAAGGCGTACCACACGAAGCAGTACCCCAGCCAACAGTCGTCGACTCAGGTTGGATTCTACACGGTGAAGGAGTTTGAGAAGTATCAGCAGATGATCAATCTGCCTGTCACAGTGACGCTGCAAGAAGCTGGACAAGGGGATATGCCCAAGAAAGTCAAATGGGCGGACCAGTTGGAGTGGTAGAGAGGTCGGTGTAAAATAACGGACTCGGGTAGTACAGCATAGAATGTCTTGGAGTAATACTAATAGGAAAGGCAGTTAATCCGGTTTGTAGAGAAGCGTGGATGGTGTAGCTTCCCTGCAAGCTCCTTCAGAGTGAGGGAACAAGCACGAAAGAAGGTTTCCTGTGCGAAGTTGAATGAGAGGGGGATCGGCGAGAGGTTTTTAGCAAAACATTACGGGAAAATGAAGTCTTTGCTGGTTTGAATGTATATGTCTATGTCAAATCGCATTTTCGTGCTCCTGTATCTCTGGGTCTCTATTACACGAGCATTAAAATGCGAAATAGCCCACCATCGCTGTTCGACCCTGGTGCTTCGAGTTTATGCAATTCACCCTCAAACATCACAATGAGGATCTGGGAAACTCTTTTCTTTTTGGCTTCCCGTTAAATCTCGACACCGGGTTCGCAGTTGGCTACTCCGTCTTTTGTTTGCACCCAGTCACGTGAGCGTCGTGTCTCAGCCGCACGCGACAACGCGCTTAAACCGAAATAACAAGTGTTCTTCCCACCCCAAAAGATGTCCACTTTCTTTGACGAAGCTAAGAAGTCGTTTGTCGACGTTGATGTGAAGGACGGTAAGATCGACACCACCGGATTTTTGGAGGCGTCCGAGTCGCTTGTCAAGCTCTTTGACTTGCTCGGATCCTCTGCCTTCACTGTGGTGCAGAAGGACATGACCGGCAACATTTCTAAGATCAGAGCCAAGTTGTTGGCGGACCCTGCTGGTGCCAGCACTTTGCAGGACTTGATCTTATCCGAGGCTGGATCTAAGACCAAGACCGCGACTCAGGGCTTGTTGTGGTTGTCGAGAGGCTTGCAGTTCACTGCGCAGGCTATGCGCGAGACTGTGGACGATGCGTCCAAGGAGTTGACGGTCACCTTCACGGACGCTTACACCAAGACGTTGTCAAAATACCACGGAATGTTGATCAAGCCGGTGTTCAAGTTAGCCATGAAGGCTTGCCCCTATAGAAAGGACTTCTTCGCCAAGTTGGGTGCGGACCAGGCCAAGGTGAACGCTCAGTTGGAGGCGTGGTTGGAGGCGTTGGAGCGCATTGTGAAGAACATAATGGACTTCTTTGCATCCGGCAACTACGGCAAGGGCTTGTAATAGACTAGAATACATAACGCCATTAGAGGGTGTAGTGGAAAGAGTGCAAAATGGGCATGTGCGTGCGAAGGATGCAATTGGTGTGTGGCACGCGATATTCTGATAATTGGGGCAATTTGCGGCACATGCTGGATGAGAAGTTAGCGTATAGCGCGTCAGAGCGTTCCAGAGAACTGTTCGCAAAAACTTAGACCTGGCTAGTGCAACCCGTGACCAACGAGGCAAGTCCGCGTTTCTAACCAAGCACCTAAATTGTGCTCATGTGTCTCGAAATGCTGGAAATCGCCCGAAATAGTCCGATCTGGTGCCAAGTATTTCGATGCTGTTTTAGATCCCCAGATCCCGCGCTGAAAGTTTTCTGTCTGATTGTATTTTACGTAGTGCCTCAATCTTCAAACCATCACCCAATCCTACAAAGCACGCTTGGTCCCCATCTGTCATACTGTATACCTCTTACAGATTTCCCTTTCTTGCATCTACCCCACCTTTGTAGTGGGTCTTTTCTATTTTGCGACCTATCGAACGCGGGTCCACTCTTCCCAAAACGTATGCTGCTGTACGTCAAAAGTTTCCTGCGCCCCCCCCCCCCCACCAAGCCACCAATTTTATCACGTTAATTGACCTCAACCAGACCCAACGACCAAACAAGCGATTGACAGTAGGTACACAGGCCCTGTTCTGTAGCCCATACTGTTGTCAGCCATGATACTGGGAATCTGGAAGACTCTCAATCGGCGCTCCGGTAAGCGTACGACCGTAATTTTGGCCCTATTGGTGGTGATAGCCGTTATCTCGTATGCGAACATTATTGGTTTCTACCTTTCCAAGACAGAAGACGATTACGGACCCGTTTTAGATCTTCCGCATTTGTCCGAGGGACAATCTCTGACCCCAGGTGCTCCTGTAAGGGCCATCTCAGGGCTCCTGAGTCATAAGGATCAAATACAGAATGAAAATAACCCGTCGCCTATATGGAACGACGTGTTTCCCGTGGGTTCTGAGGATGCCCCCCGAGTGGTCGTTGAGGCCCCTTCCATGAAAGCCTTCGAAGAGGGCGACCTCTCCTACGATGGGAAACCTGTGGGGAAGACAAGTTGGGGAAAGCAGGACCTCAGTACTCCTGGTTCCAATCCTCAGCATCAAAGAGCAAACGCCACTTTCTTCTCCCTCGTGCGAAACGATGACTTGGAGGGTATGATGTCGGCGGTGATGTCTGTGGAAGAGCGATTCAACAGCAGGTACCACTACGACTGGGTTTTCGCCAATGACCAGCCGTTCCATCCCTCCTTTAAGGATATTATCTCACGCCTTGTGAGCGGAAAGACCCATTTCGTTCAAATTCCCACCGAGCTCTGGCTGTACCCGGATTGGATAGACCAACTGCGGGCCGAAGAGACCAGGGTAAAAATGCTGGAGAAAAATATCAAATACGGCGGCTCCGAGTCCTACAGGTTCATGTGCAGATTCAACTCGGGGCTTTTCTACCGTCTCGAGGTGATGCAACAGTTCAAGTACTACTGGCGGGTGGAGCCAGACATCAAGTATGCGTGTGACTTGTTCGAGGTAGACTGGTTCCGTTATATGCGGGACAACAAGAAGAAGTACGCGTTCACGATGGCACCTCTTGAGCTCCACACCACCGTTACCGGGTTGTGGAAGGTGGTTAAGGCGTTTGAGGCAGACCACCCCAGTCTTGTTGCTGCCGATAACAACATGGCCTTCTTGACGGAAGATGGGGGACTAACCTATAATATGTGTCACTTCTGGTCCAACTTCGAGATTGGCGACATGGACTTCTACAGGCTGGAGGCATATGAGCGCTTTTTCGACCACATTGACCGTTCTGGGGGGTTCTTCTACTCGCGTTGGGGCGATGCCCCAGTCCACTCCATTGCAGTTTCGCTCTTGCTTTCGAAGGATTCTCTCCACTTTTTGTCTAACACGGGATACTATCACGCTCCCAACGCTGACTGTCCTCGGGATCCCCAAATACGACTAGATCGAAGATGCATTTGCCTCCCGCAGAACGACTTCACATGGCTGCCAGGCTCGTGCATCCCGAAATTCTTTGAGATTCATGGGTTTGAGGAGCCACCACATGTTCCCCAAGGTGCGTTTAAAAATAGTCATAAGCCGGCTCCAGAGGAGCTTGATGACCTTTACGATTATAGAAAGATCGATTATAACGATGATAAGGGCGAGAGTCCTGGAGTGGGCAAGATGGCCGACGAGAAGAAGGGAGGTGATGTCGTGGAAAAGTCTTAAGCTCAAGAAAACATTAAGGGGAAAGCTGATGATAACAATACGAAAGACGCTGACAATAAATAGAGGGTGACCTTGCCAACAAAGAGAAGGGTGACCCAGCTGCCAACAAGAACAGTTCGTGAAAAACAAACACGAAGTTGACGTTGTCGATTAGGGAGACCTTAAGATAGCAATGGACAATTCA
The DNA here is from genome assembly GCA_030558325.1 of Wilhelminamyces tanticharoeniae. Lineage (NCBI taxonomy): Eukaryota > Fungi > Ascomycota > Pichiomycetes > Serinales > Metschnikowiaceae > Wilhelminamyces > Wilhelminamyces tanticharoeniae. The sequence continues at coordinate 34,487 of JAJMSI010000019.1, read as the reverse complement.
ACTAGCTTATAGGGCAAATTTAATTAACACGGTTACTCGCGCAATTAGCCTAAAAGTGAGTTATAATGGCATCCTGGAGTTCCCTACGGAAATCCCACCTTACAACTTGACAGGCAAACATCCCAGTTGTATAAGTACATTTCGAACGCAACAGGATGACCGCATACCAACAAAACGTTTATGACCTATGTACAAGAACTCTTGTCCACTTCTACTCCATTTCCCCGATCTTCTTGGTCTCCTGCATCAACTCGTAGAGCTGACCCACTTGTTCTGGGGACATCTTCTCGAGATCCTCCTGACTCAACTTTCCCTCCTTCCACAGGCCACCGTCCAAGCTCTTCAAGTAGTCCTGCCACTGTGTCAAGAAGCCCACGATGTGCAACGGGTTGTCAATTTTCTGGTGTGCCTTGAACTCTGCTTTCACATACTCATCTCCAAGGGACCTCAATTCGATAGGAAGTTTATTCACATGGGCGCGCAAAATGGCCCTGTAAAGCTGTAGGGGTGCGAGTAAGGGCGACGCCTTGCGCTCAGCCCGACGCGGTCTCACAAGGAGAGCTAGCGATGGTCTCATATGTACCTGAATGCGATTTTTAGAACGGTGGAAGGAGTGTTATAATAGTGACCTGCATATATCACCACCTATCCAAAAGCCGAGGACTACAACAGAAAGGCCTATTGGGGTTGTGATGTCTCAAGGTTCAATTGGGACCGTAAATCCTGCAAACGGTGTCAAAGGTCTTGGTTTACTAACGATTGCTTGTATTTTGATTCGCTTCTTTTTTGAATAGCAGATCTACACATTTTTCGCATAATTCTCGTTGATTTTTACAAAACCTCAGGAATAGGCATGGGTAAATTGGCCAAGGCCTGTGCACCCAACGCCAAGGTCTGGTTGCATGGATTCAACTGAAACGAGAGACAGGTAACTCTAGCTTCAACTGATTCAAGAGGCCCTGCGCGTTACACGAGAGCTCGCCTACCCAAAGGGGAAACTGGGGTACTTCCTGAAAGGGTAATTCGAAAAGGCACGGCTACTCGTTTGGGACGAGGTCGCCCTGTGCTAATATACAGGCGCCCTATTTTTCCGGCTCAATAGGCATTCTAGAAGGAGCTATTCCCTTTTAAAAAGAGCAAAGCACAGCCCTTTCCGTAGCGGGCTCGTATTCGAGCAGGCGCTCCACCAAACAAGGCAGGGGAGAATAGGGCCTTGGTGGTGAGCCTTGGTTACGATTGTGTGAATACAGAGTAGGCAGAGACGTAAACAGGGCTGTCTGCAGGACAAGGCCCCGCGAAGCCCATTTACCCAAAACGGAAATTTGGCCCTTGGGTGCTAAAACTCTTTCCCGATTAGGGCAAGAACACCATCAGCAACCCCGTACAGCGTACAACTTAAAAGTGGCGGATCCGTCCCCCTTTACCGGCATCCAGAAGTTATCACTCGTTTCACATCATGAAGTTCGGAGCGGCATTGACCTGTGCTACCGTTTTCAGCGCCCTTGTGGCGGCTGCCCCCACCTTCAACCTGGCTGATGTTGCCCCCAGACTGGAAGAGTACGACTTTGAGCTCGCAGTGCGCCAGCTCGAAGAGTTGGGCAGTCGTTATGCTAGTGGCAGCGAGGTTTCTGAGCTCCACAAGAGAGCCACTAGTGATTTGATTTCGTCTATGTTGCAGAACTTGGGCAGTTCCAACTTACTTGGCGAGTTCACCTCGCAGCTTTCCAACTCCTCCCTTGGGGGTGAGGTCTCCAAGCAGGTATTGGGAGCCATCCAGAACGGCAACATCAACGCCACCACCGTCTACAATGCCATTTCGGGGTCGGGCTTGGTACAGAAGTTTTACAGCTCGGTGTTGGACAACCCCAGCTTAAAGACTGCAGCTATCTCCTACGCCCAGAAGATCTCTTCTTCTGGTTCGCTCGACCAGGACTCTACCTCCAACTCCAAGAGAGCCATTGGTGAGTCTGTGACAACGCTCTCTAAGAGAGACTCCAACATAATCACCTCCATCATCACTGCCATTTCCAACAGTGGTATTGTCGGTGAGGTGATCAACTCCATCTTCAACAACCCTCAGTTAATCGATGCGGCCGAGAACTTGATTGTGTCGACCGTTAAGAGTGTCAACTGGTCGCTGGTGTTCCTGTCCATCTACAACTCAGGCATCGTTCAGAACTTGTTCAACGCTGCTGTCTCCTCGCTCAAGGGAAAGAGAGACTTCATGGAAGAGGTTGCGAAGAGGGATCTTCTTTCTGATCTCACTGGATCCGCCACTGCTACTTACAGCTACCAGGACCCTACCACCACCGTTGCTGGTGGCTCTGGAAGTGGGGCTTCGGCAGCTGCCGCTGTTCCTGTCGCGGACACCACCACTGCTACCACTGCTCCTACCACCACTGCTGGCTTGTTGGACGGTCTCTTGGGCGACTCGGAAGGCACTGCTGCTGCCACCACTACCACTGCTGCTGCGTCCACATCCACTGGCGGCCTTTTGGACACCATCTTCGATGAGTTGTTCGGTGACTCTAGCTCGTCTTCGTCCTCGTCCCCTTCCACCACCTCGTCGACCCCTATCTCGTTTGACAGCATTATTGAGGAGCTCTTGAACTTCGGTGAGGAGGAGCTTTCCAGCTTGCTTTCTAACAGTAACTTCTGGAACAGTCTCTTCAGCATTGCTGGTAGCATCTTCGAAGACTTGTTCGGAGGTTCTTCCGGCTTCTCGCTTACTAGCTTGATTGACGACTTGTTCGGCGGATCCAGCTCCAGCTCCAGCTCCAGCTCTACTTCCTCCCTGGGAAGCATTTCCCTCAGCCTGGTGTTTGACGAGATTATTGACTCGTTGTTCGGCACCTCGTCTTCGTCGACCTCCACCTCCTCTTCTGGTAAGAAGTGCTGCTGCTCTGCGAAGTCTAAGAAGAAGAGATCTCAGAAGAGAGCTATGAAGAAGCTTCTTAAGAGATCGATCAAGAGAAGCTTGGTCAAGAGAGCGGCTATGGAGAAGGCGGAGAGCAGCTTGGTCAAGAGAGCTGCTTCGGAGAGGGCAGAGAAGCAGTTGAACGGTGCTTACGCATAAAATTGTATACCTATCATGAGCTAATATAAGAGACATCAGAAATGAGGGTAGGTGAAGTTTCGCTTAGGAGTAAGAATTGGCAATGCGAAAAGGTGAAAATCCCATGTGTTCGCAGTCAAGTAAGAGACCACAGCGCATGTAAACAGGGTAAGCATATCCATAACGTGAATTGGGTGGTGCTGGTTACAGGAAATTAGGTGTGGGCTGAAAAAGGGGTGGGGCCACGGATCAGGTGGGGCCTATTGGCATATTGGTGCGCTATACCCAATCGAGGAGTGCTCGAGTGTACCTCAGGAACGATTTCTAGGTGATTCGAGAGCATTCGTAGAGACGAGGAAGTCCTGACCATTGTGCCCCAAGCAAGTGCCTTGCTTAATGACCAGGATTATTATCATAGGGTGCAGAGAAGACAAACTGCTCCACCGTACTTATAAAAAATACACACGCAATGCAACCTTACACTGGCCAGGCTTTCACGAGGCGGCTGTTACCCCCTTCACAAGCGCTTCTAAGCATTCTCCAAACACATTCGTGGTCGACTACTTCGGTACTCTAAGAAAATATACACACGGCCCCTCTACTGGCAACCACAATTGCCCCAAACGAGAAAACAACCTCAAACCAGAAATAACCGAGCGCTGGGCACATTCGAGGGTGCCGCCAGGGTGCGTCTAGAAGCCCAAAAGGGCGGAATCCGACACCAAAGTTGCCAGAAAAGGCACAGTCCAAGACACAATTTTGCGCTCGCAACCAGGCACAAATGTTACTGGATTCGGTAAGCACTTATGACATGCCCGAATGCGGCAATTGAGGGCCGTAAAAAAGACCATCGCAGCCTGGGCACACCGGCAAATTGCCTAATCCGGCGGGCGCGCACGGTCAACACACACCCAAATTAGTGCCGCATTGGGGAAAGGACGTCCTGCAGGCACCGGAATTCCCCAAAACGGAAAGGAAGTTTTTGCACCCCGGCTACCCCAACCCTCAGTAAGCGTTATATATGTGCGGGCGCCCCCCAAAACCGGTGGGTAACGGAACAAGTCTTTTCACACACTCGTTACTTGTGCTTCGACGGTCGCCATGAAAATTGCCACTGTTTGCAACACCGTCTTGATCTACGCCGTGTTGGCGCTGGCCGCCAGAGAACCGTCACCGGTCAAGAGACGGTCGTTCTTGGACTCGCTCTTTGGCTCCAACAACGCTGTTGAGTCTGCGGATTCCGTGGCTCCTGCCGCCAATACCCCTGCTGCTGCTGCCAATACCCCTGCTGCTGCTGCTAATACCCCTACTGCCGCGGCTTTTACCACCGACTCGTCTGAATTCGGAGACTTGTTGGACTTGACATCCACGCAATCCAATAGCACAACGTCGTCGTCTTCCACTCTGAAGACGTCTTCGTCCAAAACCGCTCTTTTGACCACCTCTAGTGTGGAGTCGGCGGAAGACGGCTTGGCTGACGTGCTTGGGGAGGCCAGCTCCAGCTCATCTACTGCTGTTGCTACGACTGCTGCCAGCACGACCGCTGCTAAGAACATCTTCGCTGCTCTCTTGGCTAAGCCTGCTGCCACCACTGCCAGCCCCTCCAGCACATCTGCCTCCAGTGTTGCTTCCTCTAGTGCCACCTTGGATGCCGTTAGCACGGAACCTGCGTCCACAGACTCGCTTTTGGCGAAACTCTTGGGCGAGGACTCCTCTAGCTCCAGCTCCAGTGTCACAAGCTCCAGCTCCAGCTCCAGCACTCCTTCTACGTCCCTGAAACCTTTGTTGCAGGGTTTGTTAGCGGCAGTGAAGAGTTCCCTGGATTCATCGTCTTCGCTGGCTGCCGCTTCTAGCGTGGCTTCTTCTGCCGAGGCTTCGGCGTCGCCTTCCAAAGAGCCTTCTTTGTTCGATGAACTTTTCGGAGATGACTCAGCTGCTTCTTCTTCCGTTTCGGCCTCGGCTTCTGCCTCCAAGCGGTCTTCTTCCGCTGCCTCCTCTTCCACCGACCCTTCTTTGATCGATGAGCTTTTTGGAGGCGCTTCCAAGGCTGCCAACTCCTCGTCCTCTGCTACGGTGGCGTCTACTAAGGCCAGACTCTTTGGTCTCCTTGCAGCCACCACCGCGCTGAACTCTTCTTCGGTAGCCCCTTCCACGACGGCTGCGAAATTGATCGGTCTCGCACCTTCGGGGGCTTCTAGGTTGGCTTCTGATGACGACGACGACTGCGAAGATGAACCTTCGGTTCCTCCTACGAGTCTTCCCACCAGTGACCCCGATGCTTCCGTCACCGGTGGCGTCGCCGTGACTTCGCTGCCATCATTTGCCACCGACGATGATGACGACTGCGAGGACGAGAGCTCTACCATTGCACCAACAACCGCTCTCACGACCGACCCTGTGGACCCCACGACCAATGCCGCAGACCCCACGACGGTTCGCATCACTGCCATTGGCGATGATGACGACGACTGCGAGGACACCACCACTGTGATGACTACCGTTCCAACTACGGTGGTTGTCCCGGTGACCACCACCAACGACAAGGGCGTCACCGTCACCACCACCAACCACGTGACGACAGTGCAAACGGTTACTATTGAAGGTGATGACGACGACGAGGACTGCACCACCACTGAAGCTGCTGGAAACACCGTGACTATCACCAACTACCACACTACCACTGATGCTGCTGGAAACACCGTGACTATCACCAACTACCACACCACCACTGCCGTGGTGCAGCCCACCGCCCCTGCTGATCCTACCGGCGGTGACGACGACGACGACGATGACAGCGACTGTGAGGACACTAGCACGCCGTCGGGATCTGGCTCCGGCTCTTCTGGTGACTTTTGGGGTGGTTCCTCTGGCAGCTCCAACTCCGGCTCTGGCTCTGGCTCATCTGGCTCTTCGTCCGGCTCCAGTGGCTCCGGCTCCGGAGCTGCATTCGACGACGATGACGACGACGATGACGACGACTGTACTGTTGTTTCTCCCGGAAGCTCGGGATCTGCCGGGTCTAGTATTCTCTCGTGGCTCTTTGGTGACGACTCCGATGACGAGGATGACCTGTGCGACCAGGACTGTGTTCCTTGTGACGACGAGGAGGACTCTGAAGATGAGGATGAGGATGACGACGACGACTGCGACGAGGACTGCGACACCTGTGATGTCGACACTACTGCCGTTGCTCCCGCACCGGCTGCTCCCACCACCACGGCTGCTGCTCCTGCTCCTGCGCCTGTGTACACAACCACTACGGCTGCTGCTGTTCATACCACCGCTGCTGCCGAGTCAGTTCTCCCTGAAACGCCTATTGACGACGACGACGAGGATTGCGAGTCAACCATCGCCACCACCACCTTGCACAATCTGACGGCTACCGCTTTGGAATCTGGGGCCCTCAAGTTGGCCCAGGTAGATGTGGCTTCTGTTTCGGCCGCTCCCCTGACGGTGGCTGCTGTTTCCACCCAGTCCAACGTCGCTGTTTCTGGTACCCTTTCGGGAGGCTGGATGGCCGTTGTTCCACTCGTTGCCGCGTTGTTGTAGGCGGCAGGCCCCCTCGCATAAGACATGACCGCTAAATGCAAAATGTACACTATCTCCTAATACATATACCAGTACGAGAACACTGTAGAGAGGAGCAGAAAAGATCCCTTTCATCTAGGAAAGTTCTTCGCCCCAGGTTTGGACCTTGCGCACTAAAATAGCCAGGCAGCAAGCATTGACACGTGGTCACCCTGTAGACCTGGAGTCATAATTGTTGGTAGGCAAATAAACGTACTGTCCGTAATTCTTCAACCGCGCTATTAGTGGTGTGGTCACACCGTACCAGTATCCAACAGTAAGAGAGTAGAACAAGACAAACCTTTACCCAGGAACCAAAGCAAGCAGAGATTGAAGTCTCGTTCTCTACGACCAAAATCTCGGATTCGTGATTGTACAGTATTCAAGAGCATAACAGTCGTGCCAGGGATGTTTGGATGCTCAATGTATAGACACCTAGCGTCACCTGAGCTCCTACAGACTGACGAGAAAACCATTGTGCACAGCCGACCTTCGTTTCCCTTTTTCATTCAAAGTCCATATCTTCTCTTTTATCCCACTCCAGATTTGTCTTTATCCAGCCCAATCATTTCCCATACCATACATCTTTGGTGGCAAACATCATTTTCGCACGATCTCAAATTACCCCAGCGAACTTCAAGGCCCTAGTAACCATGGTGGACCGCCAGACACTCATTTTCTTTATCATCATGTTCATCTTCCTCTCCTTGCCGAATGGGCCAGACCTGCCGCATTCGTCTAAGGAGAGGGAGGCGCTTTTGCTGTTCCAAGAGTCCCTCAAGCACACACGACAAGTGGCCTCCTCCTCGCACTATTATGACGGCTACGGCAATGTGACAGGCCTAGAGTTGTCTTACGATGACCTAATACAAAAGAAGAATGTGCTGGAATGGCCCTTCCACCACTTCTCGCGTGAAAAGCCCTGGTTAGAAGATCAGAAATATTCCTTGCTCCCTAACGAGGTAAGCAACAGGGTCAAACAGTTCTGGGGTACTGATCCAGCCTCCTGGGAGTCCTCGGATACACCCGGAAACGCATATTTGCTAAATATCTCGGGAATAGCCTTCGGAGAATTCGAACAGCAGTCCTCCAAATTGGTCCACTATCCCATGAGGCTTGCGCCATACTTGCAGGAACACCTTGACAAATATACCCAGTCGCAGTACGAGGATGATAAGGAGCGCTACGAGCAAGACCCTGAAAACAACTCACCCCCGAGACGGCCCGAAATCGAGCCGTTTCCAAAGGTGGGAAACATTACCTATCCCTCAGGAAAGATCTCACTCAGCCTCAAAAGCCACAACTACAACTATAAGAGCTCTGAAACTGCCCAGTTTATATATAACAAGACTAGCGATGCCGTGGAAGATGCAGTGTTGGTTTCCGTGAAGGTGAACATCTACGACCACTCAGAATCAGATACCAATGAGATTGATACCGTGGGCGTGTACTTTCAGAAGACAGGGGCTTTGCTTAGCGTCTCAAAGTCCGCTAAATTCTACGGTAGCCAGATGTTGCCGCACTTTGCTATGTCGGAGGAGAATTTCAAGACAGCCAAGATCCTTGTGGGCCAGTACCTCAACATTACCAATGTCGATAAAGACATCACGCTAGACGATATGAACGCGTACATTTCCAGGTCACAGGAACAGTGCGAGTTCGTTTCCTACTTCCAGCTCGAAAAGTCTGCTTATTCGAAGAATGAACTTGAACTTATCGACGAGGAATTAATTAATCCCAGTGGAAGACCGCTTCCCGATCAAATTCCTACGATAAACGTGAAAGAGACCCTTTTATACTCGCCAGATTGCGGTATTTTTCTCACAACCAAGCCCGAAGTACCGTTTCAGGGAAAAAGAACTGAGGTCACCAACACCGCTTTGAAGCGCATGTTAACTGGCCTATTGCTGCTTGTGGTGCTACAGATGTACTTTCTTTTGAAGCAGATAGATGGCACTCGGACCCCGGGTCAATTATCTAATGTTTCCAGTGCAACACTCTGTCTTATTGCGTACCAGGACTCACTTGTGGCCTTGCTCTTTTTGCTCGGCTCTACCTTTATCGATGAGTTGTACTTGATTGCAGCGTGTGTTGCGGTTGTTGCCTTTGTCATGTGCGGTGTTTTCGAATTGCGGTTTATCGTGAACGTGGTGACGACTCAATCTAACGAGAGAGGAACTACTTGGTGGGAGATATTACGGAGTGGGTCTGCCAGAGCTGCCTCTGGGAATGAGGATGAAGAATCTTCTCCCGAAACAGTTGAGGCCCAAACTCCTGTCTCGACTCCACTCCCAACTACGGCTGCTGTCCCACAGGTCGCGCAAACAACCGTCACTCTCGACGACGAGAGCAGGGTCTTCAACAGCATATTTACAATGGGGTTCTCGTTGACCATCGTTGGCACTTTCCTCATTCTCAACTCTTTCATGTGGCGAGTTCGGTATAGACTAATTTTTGAGTACGTGGGGTTGATTTCTCTCAACTCGTACTGGATTCCGCAGTTCTTACGAAACACCTTGAGAAATCGCAAAAGATCATTGCTGTGGGAGTACGTTCTTGGCACGTCAGTTGTGAGGGCACTTCCGGTTTGGTACTTGTGCCTCAACGGGAACAATCCTTTGAGACACCACCGGGACCCTGTTTTGGCGGCCGTCTTCACGACGTGGTTGGGATTCCAGATGGGGTTATTGTACCTCCAGGAGTTGTTGGGAGCGCGTTTTTGGCTCAACGACAAATGGCTTCCGCAGGCCTACGACTACCACCCGTTGCTTGACCTCAAGGACCTCGAAAACGGGTTTGCGTCTGACATTTTGGCCAGCATCAGAACAGACACCGCGACTGACGAGGACGGGGTGGTGACGTGCAAAGTGGACTGTGCTATCTGCATGACGGAGATTGAGTTACCGGTAAGCACCAGTGGCAAGAAAAAGCTCAGTGACCATAGTCGGACCAAAAAGGTGATGGTGACCCCGTGCAGGCACATTTTCCACACCGAGTGTCTCGAAGACTGGATGGTCTACAAGTTGCAATGTCCGGTATGCAGGAATGGTTTGCCGCCAGTGTGACCATGAGGCATCTATAGAGAATACAAGCAGCCGGGCCAGGGCCCGGGTAGAGAACAGACAATGGACTGAAACTGGGGGCTCTTTCACACCAATACTACATGCAGGAGCTCCTCGTAATCCTGCCGCGGTACTATATCGAAAGAACGAATGCAGAGAAAATGTGGTCTGCGCTACTTACGTCAGCGAAACCAGTGATGTGGTCGCCGTTAATCACGCACTGCATAGAACCCCGATGCAAGCTGTCCGTTTCCCCCTCCCGTTTCCGTCCGCAGCCGCAACCCCACCAGGTGTTTCAGGTGCAGGCAGCTCCTGCACAGGGGCCAGAATCGGCTGATTTTCTGGTCTCAACAGCTGTTTTTTTGGGGGAGGGCATTTTCCGCGCCCTGTGTGGTCCTGTATGCAAGTCAAGCCTATCTTATAATGGGCCCATTTTCGCTAGCAACATCTACTACTTTGTCTTTAGAGAGCTAGCTGCTGGAGTTTCGAAGCGCTACTACTGTACTGCCTTTAAGGACTCCAACCATGCCTACTGCAGCGTACAACGGTTACAATGCCGACCAGAGTGGGGCTTTTTCTGGCTACTACGACTTCGAGAATACCGGCAACTTCCTCGAAAGCCTTCTGGGGGCTGTTTCCTCTCTTCTGCCTTCTTCCTTGAGTGGAGACGAGCCCTATCAGCAGGAGAATGCTGGGTACCCTGTTCCTGGCAGCTCTGGGAGCGAATGGGAGCTTGAGAATATGTTAAATACCGAAAGCACCGGCCCTGTGGGAAACAGTGGAATCACCTTCGACTTTTCAGGAGCCGTGGACCAGAACAGCAACCCTTATCCTGCCGAGCCGAGCCAGCAGGAGTTTTTGCAGCTGTCGTCTATGCTGGTGAACTCCGACTCGAGGGCCTCTAGCTTGAACGGAGTTACTCCTGTGAGCCAACCCCTGATGTCTTCGGCACACACACTGCCCGACACCAATGTGGCCATCAAGCATGAGGAGGACTCGCCAGGCCCGAAAATTATGCTCAAAGGATCAAAGATCGCCAAACCGCTCAAGAAAGATAAGAACTCCCACAACATGATAGAGAAGAAGTACAGAACAAACATCAACTCTAAGATTTTGATGTTGCGGGACGCGGTTCCAGCCCTCCGCATAGCGGCCGGGTCGAAGGACGTCTCGATTGCGGATTTGGAGGGTCTTAGCCCTGCTTCCAAGTTGAATAAGGCATCTGTTTTGACAAAAGCGACCGAGTATATTAAGCATTTGGAGCAAAAAAATGAAATGTTGAAGAACCAGAATATCCACTTGCAGCGCTTGATTCTGGATGCCAATATGCGTCCTCTGCAGCCGCAGGCTGCACCTCAGCAGCACCTCCAACAGCCACCTCAAATGGCTCCCCAACAAGGCGGCTTTGGCTATGTCCCTGGGCCCAACGAGCAAAGCTTCAACTCCACGCCTGTTGAGCAGTCATACTCCAACAGCTACTACAACCACAACTCCATCCCTCTGCAGAACAACAATAACATGAACAAGTACTTGTTGGGCGGAATGGGTGTGGTTGTGGGCACCTCCATGTTTGGTGGAGATGGCGGTGACTTCAGAGGTATGTCAAGCTTGCCTATTTTCAACTTCTTGCCACACTCCATCACCCACCCCTCCCCATTGACAGTGCAGTTGTTCCTGGTGTTGAAGGCCCTTCTTTTATTCGGAACTGTGGCATCTTTCGTGTACCCTTCTGTGATGAAGGCCCTTTCGGAGAAGAAAGAGGGCGACAAAGTTGAAAAAAACTCTTCCGGTGTGTGGAAAAACTGGGCTCTTGTTTCCTTGGGCCTTCGTTTGCCCCAGGAAGTAGAACATGCCAGAAAGGAATACATCATCGCGTCTTTGTTGGGTAAGGTCCCCTTCTCGATGGGCCAGCTTTTACACGACTACGCCTACTTGTCTTCCTGCGAGCCAACATTTGAGACCTGTCTCTTGAATTTGATCACGGGCGTGATTTTAATCGTCCATTACCCTATTTTGGGGCGTCTTTTCAATGTCAACATGGCGCTGAAGGGTTCGCTTGTCACCAAATTGGACTACACTGGTGAAAACGCGTCTTTGAAGGCTTTGAACAACTTGATCAAGAAAGTGGACGGAGTTGCATTCCTCGGTTCCGAGACATTGGTTCACCGCTTGATCAACTTGGCCAGAAACGCCCCTATCAACACCGATATCAATGATGGCCAGAACCATGTTAAGTACGTGGAGTTTTTAAGAGAAAACACCGATGATTACTTCGGGGTAATCTTTTCGTGGAGAGTATTGGAGTTGACGCACCACTTGAACCTCACCTATTTGAAGACCATCTCCTCTTCTTCCGAGGATTCAGACAAGATGTTGGCGCAACTTTTGAAGGACACTGGAGCCATTAGTGGTGTCTTGACGGAGCACAAGTCCAAGGTTTCGGAGTATTTCGAAACCTTCATGAGCGTTTTCCAGCCAGAGGACTTCGCCATTTCATACCGGAAGAGCGTGGAGACGTCGCTTTTGCGCAGTTTGGAGACGTTCAAGACGCTCGTAGAGGGCCAAGAGTTGACGGACCATGAGATCGTGAATACCTCCGATGAGGAGCTCGAAGAAACCGACGAAGTCCCTGAGAAACGCCTCCCCTCCAAAACACCAACGGAAATAATATCGGCCCAGGGACGCTTGATCAGCTCGTTGAATTTGATCAGCGACGAGCAGTACATTGCCTTGACCAGTTCCTTGGTATTATACCACCACCAGCACAATCCCGTGCAGAGCAAGAGTCTATTGAAGTACTTGAAATTTCCTTCGGAGAAGTTGGCGTTGTCGCTATTGTCCTTCACGGCTCTCATCAAGGTTTTCGTGACTTTGGCTCAGGACGGTGTGGTCATGGAGGAAAACGCCCATGTTCTCGACCAGTTGGCCAGAATTACCAAGGTGTGGATTAATGACGAAAACAAGAAAAACTTCATGACGTCCGAGTTTCGGGGCGATGTCTCTCACTTAATAGTGAGCAAGAGTCTCATTTTGAACGGTGACGCCTCTGACAACGACGACTAGATTTTCACTTCTTGGCAATGGGCTGCTGTCCCATTAGGAGGGCACGCAGAGCCCCACAAACTTTGGTAGCGAGGTCACCTCGGGGGCTCAGTTGGCCCCAAACGACACGGGCCTCGTGAGCGGGGCACACGGGGTTATATATATCATAGTATGTTTATTTGTATAATGTATGGATCAAATTGGAATCAGAAATCTGGGGCTGTGTATACGGAAGCGGGAATGGATAATTTTACATTATAGCTTGGAGCTGATGCAGCCCGAGGTTACGGCTGCGTTACTTTTTATAGGCTCCAATGCCAAGTGGTGACACCACCAACACGTGACTGGCGCAAAATGGCTTCCGTGATAAGCGTGCATTGCAGAATGGTGTCGAAAACGTGCTCGTTTACGGGCCATTTACGGTGCAAAAATCATGACACATTTTTGCTTGGCAGTGGAAGTGCGGGTGGCGCCGAAAAAGTTCCGAGAAAAGCGTGAAGTAATTACGTGGATACGTCATTTGCCGACGTATGTGCAGGAGAGCATGCTAAGTCGTGGCGCAAAATGCACGGCTGCCAACATCAGGGCCCTTACAGGCGCGGATGGGCTGATAATTCGGGCTTGGAAAACGATCGCCCCTATTAGAAGGCTTGACGCATGCTGCAGAGAATCATTAATATGCGACTCTGGCTGCGGCTGGCGCACCTTTCTTCCAAGCCCATGCATATGCGTTACAATTGGCACCAGCGAAAGGCCCTGATTGGGCTGCAAGAAGCTTGTCCTCCAGCATTGGCACTCCACTATGTATATATATATATACATGTTGTATTGGCTGTAGGAGTCTCTTGTCCCCCAAATGCCCCATATGACGACCTTCTCCATGAGTGCCTCAGAATCGTCTCTGCCAGGAAGTCCCAGTTCCTGCACCTCTGAATACAGCGCACATGACTACAAGCGGCTAGTTGGCACGCTTGTAGACGCAAACAGCGAGCAAAATGGCCCACACGCGCACTTGCGCACGCTAGTGGACTTGAACCTAGGCCACCTGCTTTTTCTCACCAACTTACAGAGACGCGAGACCCACATTGCCGACCTCTGCGTTCTTCCTGTCAACGGCCCTAAAAAGCCTATCACTGCGCTTGTGGTGCGAGCATTGAATGAAAGCTCGTTGCGGAACTACGCCTGCATTCGCCACACCGATGTCTATATGTGCCCGCACGCAGCTGTAGCGATGTATCTCTTCAGTCGCTTCCACATGCCGGATGTGTACGGCCAGGTAGAGCTCGGTGAAAGCTTCTTTGCAGATCCCATGTTCTCGGAAATAACCCTTTTACGAGGCCGCAACCGTTATCTGTCTATGCTGTGTCTGCAGCAGCTAAAGGCGCAAAATGATGCCATCAAATCCGCTGGATTTGCGGCCAAGGACTTCAACAATCTGCGCTTCTTGGCAGCGTTGTTTGATCCCGCTCAGCACGGCAGCGTGCACATGAAGTCGAACCAAACAACGGTACTCGATAGCAATCACTCTACTGAGGAGCTTCTTTACTGCATAGCTGGCTTCGAGGGGCGCGAACACTACCGCATCGAGCGCGATATGCACGAGCCGCCAGCGGAGGTTGTCCGGCAGATCTTCCCGTTTATTTCCGACGCACCTGCGGCAGGCGATACAAACTCGGTGCAACTGCGGGTGAAAGAGGTCTTCCGTATGCTTCGCCGCTCCCTCGTGCAAGACATGGCAGAAATCATGCGCCTCTCTCCGCAAAACCCGCTCTGCAACCACCCCATCTTCTGCCTGCCTGCGTTCGTTGCATATGCAGCCGGCGCAGGCGCTCACGCGCGCACCCGACTTGCGCCTCTTGAGTGCAATTTGCGCGCACCTTCGGCGCATGTTCCTCTGCAGGAATTGCAGCAAGTGCGCCATAGCCAACAAGCCCTTACCAGGGACATTCAGGCCTTCATTAAGCAGCAAACAGACTTGATCCAAGCACACCAGCACCAGATGCAACAGCTCCAGAATGCCGCAAATGGCATGTCTGTCTTGTTGGCCGCCCGAAGCTCCCCAGCCCACATTCAAAATAGCATATCTTCTAGTGCAAGATTGCTCCTGCATATACAATCATCCACCCTCCAACAGGGTCTTGAAAACGCCCTGAATTTGCTCCAGAAGATCAACTATCAGTTCTGTCTGCCGCCAGGGTCTCAAACAGGCTCACCGCCCCCCATTTTTTTGACCGACCGGGAAAAATCGCTTCGCAGACGGCTTCTGAGACAGGCTATAACGTTATACGAGATGTGGGACGACTTTAAGTCAGTGGAGAAGGAGCTTCAGGACCACGGCATATCGACCACAGAGTGGCTCAAGATGCACGGAAGCTCTGAGCGCCAGTTTCGCCATACGAGGATGAAAATCATCCGTTTTGTGGAGGAAGAGGCAGTCCGCCAGAAGTGCTCTGTCGAGCTCATTAAACACAAGTTGCATACCAAAATGCGCAAAAGGCAGCGTCCCTGGACGCTCGACGAGGTCCAGCGTATGCTTACATTGGGCCGGCGCGTAGACCTTAGCGATGTGTGAAGAAGGAAGCCGCTACTGCCGATCTGCGCAGGAACACAGTTACGTCCGAGGAACACAAACCGTTTTACTTCATTTCGCTACATATTATTCCCCGCAATTATATCACCTTAGTTATTAATAGACCATGTCTGTTCCCTAGACGCCCCTAAGATGCATTCTTTTTGTGCATTGTAAATTAGCCGGTATTTCCCGGGATTGTCCCTAGGTTTCCCGGTGCAGGATTATCAGTTTGCTACAACTCGTCTCCACATTCTGGTATACTCTCAAGCAGTATGGATTCCATAGAAATGCATTCTAACAGACTGGAGGTCTCTGAAGAGGCCTCCAGGGCCGTTTCAGAGGCCCCTGCTTCCGAGCTCAGCATGCTGGGAGTTCTCGTCGTGACTGCCGGGTTTATTTGCAACTTCATGGTGTTCGGAATAGGCTTCTCTTACGGTGTTTTCCAGGAGTTCTACACGTCATCTTCCGGCCCTCTACGGCACTGGTCTGCTTCGCAAGTCTCTATTGTGGGTACCTTTGGCCTGGCTCTCACTTACATGTGTGGTATTTTCAACAAGACGCTTCTCTTCTACTTTACTCCTCGCCAGGTGATGCTCTTTGGTAGCGCTCTTATGTCCGCAGGCCTCATAGCTGCTGGGTCCTCTTCTGAGCTTTATCAGTTTGTCATCACACAAGGTCTTATGTTTGGTGTGGGCCTGAGTTTTGTATACCTACCTCCGGTGGTGATAGTGCCCACTCTTTTCTCCGAAAATAGGGCCATTGCTACGGGTATTGTCTTCGCGGGTACAGGTTGTGGAGCCTTTACGTTTGCCTTTCTCTCTCGCTGGCTCATCTCTGAGCTTGGCTGGCGCTGGTGTCTCAGGATTCTAGGTCTTATTAACCTCGGTGCTACCTCCCTCGCAAGCTTGTTGGTCCCAAGGCCCATAGCCCGTTACAACACAGATAATAAGGTGTTGAGTTTGTCGCAGATACAGTCCTGGAGAGTATGGCTACAGCTTCTAGGGTCCCTTTTGCAGTCGACCGGGTACTTGATTCCACTCATTTTCATGTCGAAGTACGGGGTGACACTAGGATTCACTCAGAACCAGGGAGCTCTATTCATTGCTATCAACAACGCCATCAACGCAATTTTCAAGGTCGTCTTGGGCTTTGGAGGTGACCGAATTGGCCGTCTCAACATGATTCTCATTTGCAGTGCAGTGAGTTCCATCACCGTTTTCGCTCTATGGATGGTGGAAACAAGGGCAACTTTCATCGCTTTTGTGGTGCTATACGGTGCATTTTCGGGTGCCATCATCTCGCTACTCCCCACGTGCTTGATGGACCTTTTTGGCGTGGCCAACTACCAGGCACTTACGGGTCTCATGTATTTTTCTAGGGGGATAGGGAACATGTTGGGATCTCCTATCGCAGCTCTTTTGATTTCCGGAAACGGCTCGAATCCCGGCGATTTCAGAAACTCTATCATCTACAATGGTGTTGTGCTAGCTGCCAGTACAATCTGCCTTGCCGGTCTCCGCACCATCTTTCGTCTGAGCCTGTCATGGAAGCTTTAGTTGGAATTATAATCATGGTGGAGGCACTTTTGAATTCTATTGGTTATATGGCATCAATCTTGAATACGAGAATTCTTGTAGTAATGGGGAACATGCCAGTCTTAGGAGAGTCCAAGGTATTGCTTCTCGTTAATTTCCATCCTAGTAACATTCTGCGTTTTTGACGTATTTTTTTGACTTTTATCGCCTTTTAGGAATATTCCTGGAATGTCAACGACAGTGTTGTTGCTTGACACTATTTTAAGCCTTCCATCTCCTATTATTCCTCATTTACACATCAAATTTCTCATCAAACACCTTAAACATCTATTTCGTTTCTCCTATTTAGCATATCATCACATTTAGTGTTTTCCCGCATTTGTTTTCCTAATCTCGTCCTCTCACTCACAAGTCAATGTTCTTGAACGAGAACGGCTCATAAGCATATCCCTCACCCACAAAGAATTTTGACATGGCTTCAACCCAATGCAACCTCAAAGAATGAAGCATCGCAGATGTGCCTTCCATCAAGACCAAAATGCACACCGTCAACACAAACCATAAGCCAAAAAGAAGCACCACTGTCACAATGCCCTTGGTTCCAGTAGGCCCAAAAGCATTTTGGATGGTCATAGACCATAGAACCGTCGATAACTGTGCGTGAGCCAAAGATAACGCCCAAAGACGCAAGTATGAGGCAGTATGAGAGACACAGTTCAAGCAGAACTCAATGGTGTGGATCACCTGGTGGATGACGACATCTCCAAGGTTGAACTCCTCACCATCTCCGTGTGCGGAGTTATGGTGAAGAGGCTCTATATCGTTGGGAAAGGTGAAGCTGTCCTCCAACAAGTCCACCTCATCAGGAGGATCGTGGTTAAGGGCCTCTTCTTCCTCATGCAACTGCATGCTATGATTCATTTGGGAATGAATGTCGCTGTATCCGAGTTCCACAGCCTTGCTGTTTTGGCGGTGCAAAGTCAACGGCTTATAGACCAATAACCACGGCACGCAAACAAGTGCTATCAATACCAAGACCACTTGAACGAAGCTCTGGCCAGGATAGAGTTGTTCCTCCACTTTTCCGGGAGACAAGAACATGTTGATAAGCATGTTGAGCAACCCTGGAGGCTGTTTTCCGGTCCCCAACCAATCAACAGACCATTTGTAAATGATGGTCAACACCAAGTAGCCAAAGATGCTCTGCATGAATAAGAAGCCCGGAATAAAATTTCCGATTATGTCAACCCGCGACTTGAAGAAGCGGTAGTTGACGAGACTAAAGAAGAGTGAATAGTTCATGTGCACAAAACCCATCAAAATGGATAATTTCATTTTGTAGGAATTAGTAAAAAGCAAGTTATTTTCTGTTCCGTGCCACGCCCAGTCCAAGCCAAAAAGATAGGTTTTGCCAGGGATCTTTTTGGCTACGACAGAGATAGCACCATCTTTTGCAAAGTCGTAGCCTTCAGGAAACTCCCACTTCCACCCTGAGCTGAAGAGCGTCATGGACTTTGAGAAAATGTCGTTGTACAAAAGACCTGTGTAGATGGAAAACACTCCCATCAATAAAATAATGTATCTCCCGCTGAAAGCCATGTCAAAGATCTCGTCTTTGTTCCGCATAGCGCCAAAGCTCACTTCATTAGCAATCAAGAACAACGCAATCAATAACACAATGAACCCGTGACCAATGTCACCAAACATGATAGCAAACATAAACGGGAAAGTGATAATTGTGGCCAATCCAGGATTGACTTCTTGATAAGTAGCCACACCATAGGCGTCGATAATTCCCTGAAAAGCTCCGGTGAACTTATTGGTCTTATGAAAAGTGGGCGGGGTTCTATTGGTGGAGAGCTCGTTGACCACTGCTATCAAGCTGTAGTCGTCGATTTCATCACCATTGAAATCCCCATTTTCATCTATGGCAAAGAGGTCGGCAGTGGAGCCCTCCAAGGCCTCATCGGGACCCCTTCTGGACTTATCTCTAACCAAATTGCGCAAAGTCTGACGGACGTTGATGAGCTCAGAAGCAGGAATCCAGCCCTCACCAACTAGGCATCTTCTGGTGCTGTCCTCGTCAAATTTATTCAAAATCTGGTATATGAGCTTTTCCTGCTGCACAATGTAGGTCCAATCTGGGTAGGTCTCCTGGAAAACAATAAGCTCCGTGATGAGATGGTCTCTTGTGGAGGCAACCACACTCTCTAAATCTTGGATTTTGGTGTTCAACTCAGTAATGGTCTCCAAACGGGCCCCTGCTCCTCCCTGCACGTTTTCGTACATGATTCCGTCTAAGGACAGGATGATTTTGCGGACTCGTGCACGGAGAAAGTCGCCGTGTATGAAGATGATGAAGACATTTTGTGACACAGTTTCCTGCTCGCTTACGCCGGACTTGGGCAATTTCTGATCTTCAATAGGAACATCATGGAAATAGAGGTTTCCACGCAAAGTTCTCCATAAAATTTTGCGGAGAAGAGGCACTTTATCATGAGCAATGGAGCCCAGAATGGCGTTCACTCCAGATTCGTCAAGACTAGCAGTATGTATCCCTGCTTCCAAGCCCCTAGCACGATTATTCAACAAGGCCACGTTGTCACTTTCCTCGTCGGAGTCCTCGATTTCAAAGTTGTAGTCGTCATCAGATCCAAGCAAGCTGGACTTGTGGAAGTTGTTGACAGCCTCCACGACGTTTCGGTTATCCACCAAGGCCAATTTTTGGCGTTCCAAGGCATTATAGGAGTCGTCTAGTTGTTTGATGCGATCATGGAATTCTCGAACTTTCAGCACGATTTCATCCATGTGGGCCAGCGAAGGCAATGGTTCCATGTCAGCCTGGAGGTTGGCAAAAGGGTCTCCCCTTACTGTTCCGTATTTCTGCATGATCAGAAATAAATAGGCCAAGTTCTCGTCCACCGCGTCTATGGAGCGCAATTCGGTGATGAAAGTTCGCTGGAAGGGCGTCAATCGCGAGTTCAAGTCTCTAAAATGGACATTTCCTAGCAGTCCCAAGGTATGGACCAAATCACGGGCCAATTCGATGGTCACATAGAACTGCACCAATTTCATAGGGGCCAGGCGAAATATGGCCTCTGTATTCTGGAAATGAGGCCGTGGCAGCCCCAGCAGCAACAGCATATTTAAAGAGGCAGTTGCAAGGACGGGGCGTGGTTCTGGCTGAAAAAGGCGCAAAATAGTCCAAATTGGCTGGTTTACGTGTGTCTTGATTTGGTATAGTATTTGCTCCCGTAAGGGCTGTGGGAGGTTGAGAAAGTGCATGTTGCAATCACTATTTTGCAGGTTGGACCGCGGCCGGTACAGTGCGAAATTCGGCTTGCAGGTTATCTAAAGCGAACTGCAGGTTACCCTCACACTGCCACCAGACCTTTAGGCTCCTCCCAGAAGAGCAAGAAACGAGTCGAAAACGTCTTGAAAACGCCCCATTACGGCTATATGCGCCACAACATCCTAACATGCCTCATATTGGCTCTATCGATCGTTCAGGCGCAGGTACAAAATGCCACCCAACTATATCTTTCAGCACTACAATTGGCTGATAAGATCCCGACAGAACCTCATTTTAGGCTCTATAGCGACGATAACATCGATAACAACGTGTACGTACCCCAGTTCGACCCCATAACACGAGATTATGTGCATTTAAAAGCCTCACAGCCTCGGCAAAATGCTCGTTTTGCCAAACAAGTGCTACCGCTTTTGGAAGAAGCTGCTGAGCTCCATAATTCCGACGCTGCTGCTGCTCTAGGCGACATTTATGTCTTTGGGAACTTTTCAACTCCAGCAAACTACTCAAAGGCGCTCAATTACTACCAACAGGCTGTGGTCAAGTCCCCCCATGGCCACGCCTATTTTATGCTAGGGTTTCTCTATTCCACGGGCCTTTTTGGAGAAATGCAACCGGACGACGTACGAGCGGCCCTTTACTACCGCTTTGGTGCTGAAAACGGGGACCTAAATGCCCTTTTGGTGTTGGCATATCGCCATTTCAAGGGAATAGGAACTCCCACGAATTGCGACATGGCGCGTCTATATTACTCCAAATGGGCTCATATTGGTATGGGGCATATACAAAATGCGGGTCTTTTCAACGAAAAGGACGACGGAATCTACAACATACGTCTTCAGGATTTCAACGGCGGCATCTATGGACCCCACATCAGCGAAAGCCCTACCTCTATATTGGGTGTAACCAGGACATTTTCTTCGTCGCGTTCTCACGACTACAGTCTTGAGGGTCACGATCACGAGTACGTGGATTACTATTTCGATGCGATGGAACTCTACAGCGGCGACTACTTCATTCCCCAGAACTACTCGCTGGCATTCCAGGTGACCAAAGAATGTGTTACTCTAGGGTTGATTCGCTACGGTTCGCGAAACTATCTGAACATCAACAAGGTCGACCGCTTCTTTTTGAGCAGGTGCCAGCAAATGCTTGGTCATATGTATTTAAAAGGGCATGGAGTTCTGCGAAACCATCGCCAGGCATACAGGTGGCTCAGCACGGCTGTGAAGATAGACCCTTCCTTTTCGGACGCACACCATGACCTCGGTGTGCTATATCAGAGTGGGCCTGTCACCGACGGGCTTTGGGACCCGCGGGCCGTCGATCACTTGCAAAAGGCACATAAAAGTGGCTCTCCAGAGGCTTCTCTTGACTTGGCCAATTCTTTAATTGCCAGACGTGACCGCGAACCCGCCACTGCGGGAAACAGCCAAAAGGAAATCTTCAGGCTCATGAGAACAGCTGTTTACAAGGGCGGCAGAGACGCCTTGTTCCAATTTGGAGATCTTCTAGAGGCTGGCTTAGGTAGTGACCTTGGACAAGACCAATCGTGCGAGACAACCACGACCTACTACAAGTACTTTGTTGAAAGGCTCGAGAAGCATATGCTCCCCCACTTGAAATACGCCTTTGAGGAGTTCACCTACGGAAACTACAAAAATGCGCTTGTTGGTTACCTGATGGCTGCCGAACAGGGCTTAGAGAACGCAGAAGTTTCAGCCGCCTTTCTCCTTTACCAATACCAGCCCTGGTGGAGAACATCAGGACGTAAGACTTTTGAAAAGCAACGGGTTTTGCATGCTATCAAGTACCTCGAAAGAGCCGTTGCTCAAAACAACGTGGATGCAGCCATTCTTCTTGGCGACATCGCGTATTATGGAGAGCCTTCTGCTAATATCTCAAGCGACTACAACAAGGCCTTCGCTTACTACAACTCTGCTGTGCGCTTGGGATCCTCCCACGGGTCCTATAACCTAGGGTACATGTATGAGTACGGGTTAGGACCCTTAAACAACACTGTGGATTATTTCATGGCTAAGAGGTACTATGACCAGAGTCTTCACGATAAGGCCGAGCTTGGACGTGCCTCCAAGTACACAGACAAGTTGAACACCATCCCCATCAACCTAGCGTTGTTGCGTTTGCGGATTAAGTTCTTATTCAACAAAAGCAAGTATAACGGGCTTTCCCCGAACGAGAGCGGGGGCTGGCTTTCGGCATTCAAGAACATTGGAGGTAGTCAAATCAGCGAGACTGAAATACAGGCTGCCGATGAACAGAGAAGTACCAAAGCCCAAGACCACCACGAGGGCACTTCCTATTATGACGAAGAAGAGGAGTACGATCTCGGAGACTACTTCGTCCTAGGGATGACATTCTTATTCTTTGCAGTCATTTTTGCCCAAAACATATACCGACAGATCCGCCAGTTGCGCAACAGACGAAACGGGGTCGCTCAGCCCGAGGAACAGCCACAGGCCGAAGAAAACGGGCGGAACGCCAATGGCTTGCAGTTCAGAGGCAATTTCCAGTTCCAGTTTTTTGCCTTGTGAGAGGCATGATAATGCATTGTCTATATATTGGAATCAATTCGTAATCTCGTTAATAATGTCTCTGATGATGTGGTTACCTTTGATGAGCCTTGAGTCCGTATTAAACCCACGCTGGGGTCTAGTAGGACCAGTTTGGACACGAGAGAAGGAATACACTTTTTCTGCTTCTGCGGGCAAATCGTGGATCCAGTTTTTGGAGGAAAGGAGGTCAATAAACTGCTTCAAAGTAGGTGAGTTATACAACGTGGACCGTGATCCCAAAATGATGAGTTTCGTCCTTGCCCTGGTGATGGCCACGTTGAATCTACGCCATTCCTTCAAGAGGTCGCCCACAACACCGTCCTTATTGGATCTCACTAGCGAGATAATGATGCAGTCTTTGTCTCTGCCCTGGTATTGGTCTGCAGTCAAAACCTCTATTTCGGGATTTGTTCTGAATGTGTTCACGAGAAGCTTTAATTGCGAACGGTAGAGGGACATGACGCCGATTCTGGACTCGGCTACTCCGCAAACAGTCAAGCCCCGCACAATCTGTCTGACCAACTCCACCTCCGTGGTGTTTTCAATCTTATTGGCTACTCTTTTCTCGAGAGCAGGCATCGGATCGTGGTTAAGGAAAACGACCTTGTTATCTGGTTCGAGAATCGTATTCATCCATCGCTGTTCTTCGCTAGGGCTGACCATGGTGATGTAATGCTTGATCTGCTCAGGATGAGGCACGTGCATGGACTGTGCTGCCACTTGCTCAGACCCACATTTCAAATGGGACTTGTAGATGAGTTCGTTGGAAAGAGACATTATATCCTCGCTCATTCTGTACTGGTAGGTCAATTCTACGACACTTTGGGGATGAGCTTCGTTTAAAAGCTTGAAAAGAGAACGTGAGAGTCCCTTGCGGACCTCAGGACTCGGATGAACAACCAAAGGCGGGAGTTGGTGATGATCCCCGACAAGAACAAACTTGTCGCAGAAACGAAGGGGTCCTAGACACACTGGCATAGAAACCTGAGAGGCCTCGTCGATTATGCAGTAGTCAAACTTAGTTCTCAAGGAGAAAACAATATCGTTGATTCCCAAACATGTTGCTGCAACCACGGGCGGGTCCAAGTACTGCTTGAAAAACTCTGCTTGAGAGTCTATGCTCCTTTCACCATACCCAGGAATGAAAGGGCGTATATCTTTGTGGACATTAGAAGGCACACCAACTCTAAGAAACTTGATGTTGTAATCTTTTACCTTTAGGAGAATGTTATCCACTGCTGAATGTGTGTAGGAGGCCAACAACACCGTTTTTTTGTTCTTGACCAAAAACTTGATGAGGGAAGCGATGACGGTAGTTTTACCAGTTCCAGGCATTCCTAATATCAAGGAATAGTCCTGGGTGCGCAAAACTCTGTCGAATGCCCGAAGCTGGTCCTCATTGAAAGCCTCATTGGAAAAAGGGAGCGCCTTTTTCACAAACCTGGGCTCCTTGAGGTCCACAATTAGCTCTCTTCTATATTTGTCGCCCGAGGACATGAATAAATTGAGCAAATTGAACCTCGCTAAGCCCATACCATAAAACATGTCATCTAAGTCTATCCTGAAGCGCACTTGCTCTCCGTGAGGTGCCTTTTGTTGTGATTTCCGTAAAACGCCCTGAAAACTCTGGTAATTTGCGTTGAAACTGGTAGTTTTTAATGCAGTGGAAATGATTCTTCTCCGGGTCGAAATTGTGATAGAGATCTGCGAAATGGCTACCACACGGCCCTGTGCGATTGCAAAGTGGCCGACTTCATCGCTCACAACAACGCGGTTCGAGACTGTGATTTGGGAATCCTGAAGACTGCCAATTTCGCCAACCGCTCGGCGAAAAGAGTACCTGAACTCACCGAGAGACTCATCTGCGTCGTTTGAACTTTCAATAACAAGGTTTGAGATGGCCTTCCCGCCATTTTCCTCTCTTTCCTTAGAGGGCAACACCCAAAGCTCCTTCTTGAAACGCGAAAGTATGTCCTCCTCCTTGGTGATGAGATTGTCCCAGTACTCATAGAACTCTTTGTGTTTGATGTCTGATAAGTGGGAAGTCATCTCCTCATAGAGTTGGGGATCGATGCCGCTATTATCAGCATCTCCATTCTCAACCAACTTGTTTAATGACATACATGCTTGCTGTACATCGCACCTGTCGCATTTTGAGCGCCTCACCAAATCGGGTAATTCTCTCGTGCCTCCCTTCAAGTACTTGGTTAGTCTGTTGCGAAGATTAACCAATAACTTCAATTCGTGGGGGCTGATATCGTACTTTTTGGTAATGCCCTCTTTGCTGTAGACCAATAAAAAGGCTAGAACATCCATATCATAGCGGTCCTTGAAGAGCAAGGAATAGAGTGATGTCTGCACTTGGTGGCTGATATACTCTTTTCCGGTCTTAATTTCCATGGGTAAAAGATACCGGCCCCTTGAATCGTTATTCAGCAACTCGGCATCGAGTGTGACATCTATTTTGCCCTTGAGGCCAAACATTGGTGACCAGATACTCTCTTCGATGTCCAAGGCCTCATTAGCAGCGAAGAGAATACTCTGCTGGTACTTGTTGGTGGGAATGGATTTAGGCTTTTGTTTGTAGAAGGCCGAAAACCACTCCAGTAGATGCTCAATATGGTTATATGCTTCCAGTTGGACCTTGGAAAGCACTTCACCCATGCTGAAAATGCTAAGGCGGTTGGCCTCAATCTGCTGATCGATGACCTCAGTAATGTATTCTTTGGACCACATTTCGCTTTTGAAACAGGCCTGGAAGGCTTCATGTACTATATTCCCCACAACCAATGGAATGGAATATTCCCCAGGAAAATTAAACCTGTTGAGAAGAACAGTTTTACGCAGGCACTCTAGCTGCTCTGCAACTGTTGTAGAGGAAACCAATATATCGGGGTTCCATATCAAAAGATTATGTGTGTCGTCGATTAACTTTGGACTTTCAGGAGTTGTCAAAATGATGTGAACGATATCGTCAGGTGCATAATCAAGGAGGGCATATTCCCCCCTTACTATCAACTTCGATTCCGCAGAGTTACCATCGTAAACAGTCATAATAAGCTGCTCTTTCTCCCTTTGTGATATCTTGTAAGTGTTTTTAAGGATCAGGCGGATTTGGTACCGAATGAAGTCTGGCCGAGAGTACGATAGGCGAGCCCCGTATTTGTCCCGATCTTTGTCTTCCCTCCTAGAAGTTTCGGCAACGTTTGTGGTATTTACACCGTTTTTGTCGTCGAGCGTGATATGTATGTCAAGTAAATTTTGACGTTTTGGTGGCTGAGTCACTGATAAAATGTCCAAATCGTCATCGGAAAAAGGGTCCGAGTCAGTATCTTCATGCTTTGCTCCTAAATTAACAGCAGAATCTAATAATTTGTTGATTGAATCCTCTCCAGGAGTAATGGACTTGATATGCTGAGATTTGACGGCCTGTAAAAGGAGTTCGTCATCTGAGAAAGGATCATCTGAGTCATTTGCGTCGGATACTGAAGTAGATTTTTGTACCGCTGTTGTTGTGGACGAGAGGGGAAGTATGTTAGTAGTCTGAACCTCAGAGTCGTCTTTGGAGCCGGGGTGGGGCTGTATTTCGGAGTCAGAGAAATCTGAAAACTCCATGTTGTTGAGAATGTCCTCTATGGACTCTTTGGCACTAGGAGAGATGTTTAGAGAGATTTGACAGCCTGATGCAGGCGTTGTGCTTTGGGACTGACGATTGCAGTTCTCAGAGGGGTAGGTATGTTTTTCAGAGACTTCCACGACTTGTCCAGAGGCCATATTTGATGTTGTTTCAGCAGGAACACTTCCTGTCTCAAATTTATCTATCCAGTTGGTCAACTTGGACGAAAGGTTTTTCTCAGACGCGTAAGGTGTGGGACTTCTCTTTTGCGGCTGCGGAGCGTTTCCAAAGGACTTAGCTCGAACCAAGGTAGGTGGTATCGCCAAAACGTTGTCGCCAGTATATTCGG
Organism: Wilhelminamyces tanticharoeniae; assembly: GCA_030558325.1. Classification (NCBI taxonomy): domain Eukaryota; kingdom Fungi; phylum Ascomycota; class Pichiomycetes; order Serinales; family Metschnikowiaceae; genus Wilhelminamyces; species Wilhelminamyces tanticharoeniae. The sequence goes on along the minus strand of JAJMSI010000019.1, from coordinate 7,803 downwards.
ACGACCCTTCCGAGTTCGCACGCGCTAACTGCGGCGTCTGGGATGCTATGTTGCAGAGACTGGCACCATATTTGGAGAACATCGAATTGGCCTGTTCATTGACGAAGGCTGCTTCATTTTCGTCCATTTGGAACGCGTTTTTCAATGGAGACAGAAGAACGGGAACAGTAGCTTTCTGCTGGGCATTTTTAGGGCTTGTACGCCAGCGAATGCCGTCAAAAGTGTCGTCTGAGCTTTGGTGGTCGGCAGAATAGGGCGCTTTTGCTGGGGATTTCGGCCTGGGGCTACTGGAAACGGAAATATGGTTAGTGGACAATGGTTCCAATGAGCCTGTGGGCTCTTTCTTGGCATTTTTGGACGACGACGCGCCCGTGAGCGTGTTGGTGGTCTGGAAGAAGTATGTGGTCTTGCGAGGCCGCAGCTTCTGGAGCAGGTCACGGTCACGTGACGCCACCAGGCGCCTGCCTCTCTTTTGAACGGCGGTGGGCGACAGCGGAGACGGTCGCTTGTCCATGGCCCGCAAAATCCTGGTGTGAGTGTGGGGATAGTAGGGCCCCTACTATGTATGGGACAGAACAGATCTGTAGAAAAGTGCTATCTGCAGGAACAGAAGACATCGCATTTTTTCTATCAAATTTTTCAGCTCATCGTTTTTCACTCCACTCACCTTCCCCAAAAATGGCCTACGTTTTGACGGAGACCGCTGCCGGTTACGCCTTGTTGAAGGCTGCCGACAAGAAGATTCACAAGTCCGGCTCTCTTCTTGAGGACCTCAACTCTGCCGAGAAGGTGGCCGAGCAGTTCAAAATCCACCGTTTTGAGAAGTTCCAGAGCGCTGCCAGTGCGTTAGAGGAGGCCAATGCTATCATCGATGGTCGTGTCTCTGCGTCTTTGCAGAAGCTTTTGGAGGACGTGAAGTCCGAGAAGAAGGCCACCTTGATCGTTTCCGAGACCAAGTTAGGTAATGCTATCAACAAGCTTGGGTTGAACTACCTGGTTGTTTCTGACGCTGCCTCGCTCGACCTCCACAGGTCCATCAAGGAGTTCTTGCCTGAGTTGTTGCCCGGCTTGGACGCTGCCGCCTTGAAGCAGATGTCTTTGGGTTTGGCCCACTCCATCGGTCGCCACAAGTTGAAGTTCAGCGCCGACAAGGTCGACACCATGATTGTGCAGGCCATTGCCTTGCTCGACGACTTGGACAAGGAGTTGAATACATACGCCATGCGTGTCAAGGAGTGGTACGGCTGGCACTTCCCCGAGTTGGCTAAGATGATCACCGACTCGGTGGCCTACGCCAGAATCATCTTGACCATGGGCATCCGTTCCAACGCTGCCGACACAGACTTGTCTGAGATCTTACCGGAGGAGGAAGAGGAGCGCGTGAAGGCTGCTGCCGAAGTTTCCATGGGTACCGAGATCACAGACATCGACTTGTTCAACATCAAGGCCCTTGCCGAGCAGATTGTGGGCTTTGCCGCCTACAGAGAGCAGTTGTCCAACTACTTGCTGTCGCGTATGAAGGCCATTGCGCCCAACTTGACCTCCCTCGTTGGCGAGTTGGTGGGTGCCCGTTTGATCGCGCACGCCGGTTCCTTGACGTCGTTGGCCAAGGCCCCTGCTTCTACCATCCAGATTTTGGGTGCCGAGAAGGCCTTGTTCAGGGCCTTGAAGACTAAACACGACACCCCCAAGTACGGTCTTTTGTACCATGCGTCGTTGGTCGGCCAGGCCACCGGAAAGAACAAGGGTAAGATCGCCCGTGTTTTGGCCGCCAAGGCTGCTATCGCCTTGAGATACGACTCTTTGGCTGAGGAGCGTGACGACTCTGGCGACTTCGGCTTGGAGGTCCGCTCCAAGGTCGAGTCGCGCTTGAGTGCCTTGGAGGGTCGTGACATGAGAACCACTTCCAAGGTTGTCCGCGAGCAGGCCAAGGTCGAGATTACCGAAGCTAGAGCTTACAACGCCGACGCCGACGCCCCAGCTGCCGACTCTGATGACGAAGACTCCGAGGAGGAGCAGGAGGAGCCCGCCAAAGAGAAGAAGAGAAAGAGAGACGATTCCGACGACGAAGAACCCAAGAAGGAGAAGAAGTCCAAGAAGGAGAAGAAAGAGAAGAAAGAGAAGAAGGAGAAGAAGGACAAGAAAGAGAAGAAGGACAAGAAGGACAAGAAAGAGAAGAAAGAGAAGAAGGACAAGAAGGAGAAGAAGGAGAAGAAGTAGTGTACTCCCCCTCCTTGCATCGTTTGCAGCTGTCATTTACGGGTCCGCCCGCTTATACGTTTTCATACATTGTTCTATAGTTGGCCCTGGATCAGTTGGCCAGGCTGTTGTGCGTAATATACATCAGTTAGAGCATGCTGTAAGAGTCTAGACGTGCCCAAGGCATAAATTTGGAATAGCAGACACCAACTCAAATGCGTGGCTAATTCCCAAGGTGGACATCTAACTCATGGAGTCACGTGAACAAACACTTCCATTTTTTGTATCTATGGACGTGCACCCACCGATCTGTACCACGTTCACATATTTTGCAAAAGGCATCCTCCACCGTTTCTTCAGCGCCATTTCAGCACACACTATCTCAATGGGGCCCTTCAACGTTTCGCATAAGTGCCAGGTCCTTGAGCCGTATGTTGACGAATTTGTGGATGCGTCCGACCCCGCCCACCCCACCAATGTCATCTGCGAGTTGTGTCGTCTTTTCTATGACAAAGACTGGGTAACCGGCACGGGAGGGGGCATCTCCATCCGCGACACCAAAGGAAAGAACCCCAATTTGGTGTATATAGCACCCTCAGGCATTCAAAAAGAGCGTTTACAACCGTGGGAGATGTTTGTGGTGGAATTGCCTGGCGAAAAGGTGTTGCGTACTCCCAACAGCGTACCAGCAGAGCTCACCAAATCTTATAAATACAAGCCCAGCGCATGTACTCCGCTCTTCCTTAGCTGTTATAACATGCGTGATGCCGGTGCATGTATCCACACTCATTCGCAGAACGCCGTGATGGCCACGTTGCTCTGGGAGAACGAAGTGGAGGTTAAAATCAACCACATTGAGCAGATCAAGGCGTTACCCAGGTTGAGATATGACGACAGCACCGGGAAAGTGGTGAAAATTGGAAATTTGGACAATTTCGAAACTTTGGTGTTGCCTATTATTGAAAATACGCCCCACGAGGAGGACTTGACAGACACCTTGGACGAGGCCATCAGAAAATACCCGGGCACCACCGCGATTTTGGTTCGCAGACACGGCATATACGTATGGGGCGAAGATGTGTGGAAGGCCAAGGTATACAACGAGGCCTTGGACTACTTGTTGGAGTTGGCCGTGAAGATGAAGTTGGGGGGTATTCCCACAGTGAAGAAGGAGTGAAGTAGTAGTCGATTGGACGAATATATGGGTGATGAGTATGACAAAAATGACGTGGATAGCGGGTTGATGCGGGTGGAGGTTGGAAAGACCAAGTAATGGAGGTGTGTAATGGGTAAAATTGTGGTAAGTTCGGTTGATTAATGTCACATATGCGGTCCGTGAAGGCATGGTCCAGAACATGCCTAAGAGCAGCTTTATTTGACAGAGGGAATGAAAATGCAAGCTGAAGGAAGGTGAACTTGAAAATGCCTTCCTGAAGAGAGACCACAGTTCCAAGTAGAAGAACATGGTCTCGTCCAGACACAGAATTCCCTTTCCTGCCCTCTCCCATCTTCATAAGAGCCTTTTGACGTCGCTTCCCCAAACGCTCTTTTCTCTCTCACAACGGATTCTTCGTCTTCTTCAAGTCTGCCCCTTTGACCTTACTCCAGTCCACCAGGCCATCGGCTTCTGTGTCAACCTCTCCCACGCACACGATGTTGCCGCCCCGCATTACATATAGCCCTAGAGGTATCTCCTCGTTCTCCTCCTCATTTTCAGGGTATATTATGCGTTCTATGCAGTTGGAAATGATAATATTCGTGGAGTTGTCGAAGCCCAGGAGAATGCCCTCGAACATTCTCGCATCGGACGTGATGACACGGACCTTTTCTGGCTTGTTAGTATATATCACCCGATTCACATATGACTTTACGTACTTTCTAGCGATTCTTTCAAGGCCGACATGGTAATTGAAATCAAAATTGGGTCCTTTTATTCAAATGTATGAAGTTGTTTGTTGATAGTTTTTTTTCGCGAGGTCTGTTGCAAAAGGGTGCTGCAAAAAGCACACTAACCACCCCTTCTTTTGTCCTCCCGTGATCCTGAACGCACGACAAGAAGGCCCAAAATCATTGCAAAAGGTCTCCATAACATCATTTGAAAGATGAATTTCACGCAGGATGCGTCTACCGACCTGGGCTCGGACGGCTCGGACCTCGGCCTCCAACATGAAGACACCACGCGGCTTACCGTACCTGCAACTGACGAAAACCACGAAATGGAGATCTCTCTGCAGGCCTCCTTGGCAGATCCTGACAGGGTTCTGGTTTGCAAATGGGCCGCTCGTCTCGAGCTAGAGTCTTTGACTATGAAAAGGGCCACTACGGAAGAATTCAAAATGGCAGCCATCGGGATCGAGGAAATGAACGTCCGTTTGGACGCGCTCGAAGGGCAGGTAGAGAGATTAGGGACCCAATTACGTCTGCTGTTCAGAACAGGCAACATCGCACCTGGAATAACCCGACTCGAGCGTCTTCTTCGGGAAAAGACAGGCTCCAGGGACTCTCAGCGTGGAAACAATACCGACATTCTTCTGCGTATTTCGAAGATGGAGCTGCTGCTCCACGAGTCTATAAACAGACTCGAAGACCAGCACAGACTTCATATCGACCCTGTTCAAGAAGTGTTACAGGTATGCCTTGGAATAAAGCAAGGCATCGCGGAGAAGCCATTTTTGGAAATAAATAACCGCTCTTCTGGATCAGAACTCGCAGCTTTAAGATCGGAAATGGGTGATTTGAGGGCTCTCATTCGAGAAATGTTGCATTCCATGCCAAATAAGACTACCATTAGTGCGCCATCTCACTTACAAGAGCCTGAAGAGCCTGAAAGAGAGCTCTCCAGACTGAAGAAACCTGCAAGAATAGACTCTGAGAAGAATTTGAGAGCCAAAAATGGACGGTTTTTACCCCGAAAGTAAACGGTTCTAAATCGGTCTTCGGCAATACTTCTCTGGAAACGGGCTTGTTCATGGAACGCTCTTTTGCTACCACAAAACGGCGCCGTTTTGGGCCCCAATTAACTGGTGACGCATCCGTCCTGCACAAGGCCCCATAGGTAAAGTGACAGCGAAAAAAAACGCAAGAAATGGCAAGCGAGGCTTCTTATGCAGGAGTGATGCTGGTATAGCCTTCCGTTTACCGTTGCAAAAGTTTTTCCGGCAGGCATTACGGGTGCAAACGTGAGTCATTTCGCAATTTTGCCTTGAAAAAAGCTATATAACCGGCGCATTTCTTAACGTTCTGTGACCGGCGGGCCGGTGCCTCTTTGCTTATAAGTGTGCGATGCCGCTGTTATAGCTTGTAGCTTTTATAGAACTCAATGACAGATAAAGAGGATACAAATAGCTTTTCAGAGTTGAACCACATATACTCTGACTCCATTCCGGGTCCCTCTCTGGGAATGTGGTCCTCCTTCAAGGACTCCTTCAAGCCCGCCATCCACGCACAGACATTAACCCATCTTGATTTGGAAGATGACCAACCTTTGACGGACCTCCAACAGGCCAACAGAAACGCCGCCAACTCGCAGTTGTCGCGTGCGTTGAAGCCCAGACATTTGCAGATGATTGCCATCGGCGGTTCCATAGGAACTGGTCTTTTCGTGGGAAGTGGTTCTGCCCTTAACACTGGAGGCCCCGCAGGCATTTTGATAGCATGGGCCCTTACAGCTACGGGCATTTTCATGACTATGCAGGGCTTGGGAGAGTTGGCGGTAGCCTACCCCATTTCAGGGGGCTTCAACATCTACGCCACGCGCTTCCTTGAGCCGGCCATTGGCTTTGCTATAGGTTGGAACTACTTCATGCAGTTTTTCGTTCTTCTTCCCTTGGAGCTCGTGGCTGCAAGTATCACCATCAAATACTGGAATAAGACACTAAATCCTGACATCTTCGTGGCCATCTTCTGGGTGGTGGTTTTTGTCATCACCATGCTTGGAGTGAAGGGCTATGGAGAAGCAGAGTTTGTTTTCTGTTTGATTAAGGTGGTGACTGTGATTGGCTTTATCATCTTGGGCGTCGTTTTGATCTGTGGAGGGGGACCAAACCACGACTTCATTGGCGGCAAATACTGGAGAAACCCCGGTCCCTTTGCTAACGGCTTCAAGGGCGTGTGCTCGGTGTTTGTTACTGCGGCATTCTCGTTCGGAGGCACGGAGATGATCGGTCTTACTGCCGCCGAGTGCGAGAACCCTCGCAAGTCGTTACCCCGTGCCATCAAGCAGGTTTTCGCCCGTATCACCATCTTCTACATCGGCACCTTAACGATCATCGCCACTTTGGTGGCCTACAACGACACGCGGTTGCTTGGTGCCTCTTCTGTGGATGCCACTGCGTCCCCTTTTGTCATTGCTATCGTCAGCAGTGGAGTCAAGGGCTTGCCTTCTGTCATCAACACCGTCATTCTTATCGCAGTTTTATCAGTGGGAAATGCCTCCGTTTATGCCACCTCTCGCTCGCTCAACTCGTTGGCGGAGCAGGGAATGGCCCCTAAGTGGGCCGGCTACGTCGACAGGGCCGGTCGCCCCCTTGTCGCCATCATCGTCACCAACGTCTTCGGGCTCTTTGCGTTCATTGCAGCCTCCGACAAACAGGAGGAAGCGTTCAACTGGCTCTTGGCGTTGTCTGGTCTCTCTTCCATCTTCACGTGGCTCTCCATCAACCTCTCGCATATTCGCTTCAGAAGAGCCATGCATGTCCAAGGCAGAGACCTTGGGGGCTTGGCATTCACCGCGCAGTCTGGCGTGTGGGGCTCGTACTATGGGTTTGTGTTGAACACATTGGTGCTAATTGCCCAGTTTTGGATCGCCTTGTTCCCACTCGGTGCCAAGCCTAACGCCTACGACTTCTTCCTCTCATATTTGGGCTTCCCGGTTATTCTTGTCAGTTGGTTGGGATACAAGCTCTGGAAGCGCGACTGGACGCTCCTTATCCCTGCCAAAGACATCGACCTCGATGCGGGTCGCATCAATGTCGACGTCGATATCCTCAAACAGGAGGTGGCAGAGGAGAGGGCGGCAATGGCGGAGAAACCCATGTATTATAGAATCTATAGAGCCTGGTGCTAGGCGTGGTACCAGAACATGAGGGCCTGTATATTGAAGTAATACTATCTTAGCCTATCTGGGTGGACGGCACCAAAGGCACAGATAAGAATTTATCCGGTGGCTATTGTTTCCCGAGATACGAGGCCAAAAATACAGAGCCCGTCTAGGCCACCAAAAGTGTATTGACAATCCTTATCAGGCACAACCAGCTAAAAAGCATGTATTGCCTGTTATGAGTCGCCTTTTTGCTTTCGAGAAGACCGCCAATGGGCACTAAATATAGCATTGAAGAAAGATAAGGATTTTGCAAGCTTGATTGAAAACAGCCCGCTGCTGTTAGGCTAGAAGATTGTGCACTCATGCCTCTCAGACCAGATGACACACACTGGTGTTCCTAACCAAACTGCCATATCAGCTGCTGCTTGTAGCACCCCCGCCCCCTGACAATGCTTCTATAATTGGGTTAGTGCAAATATGGTAAGAGTTCATGTCTCTTTAACCTTTAAGAGAACATGTTGAAAGTCATGGTGATAAAAATCAATGTCGGTCCCTTGGCCCAG